>VWYH01001518.1:1625635-1699147 GCA_013399365.1 Pampusana beccarii
AGGAACAAAAAAAAAAAAAAGCAAAAGCTTCTATGTAAAAGAGAATACCGTCACAGATCACAGAAATTGTTGCATATACTTCACAGTTATAATTGATGAAATTATTTCAAATTACATTAATATCAGATGCATAACAATGACATATTTAAGATCTGTAATTATCTATACCATGTAAGATCAGTAAAGTTCTATTCTTATTTTATGTCTTTAAGTTCCAAACCCATATATTTCAATAGGATTTTTCCAGGGGAGCAAAATGAATCCTATAAATTTGAAGCATATTTTTCTTGCTTAGTCTTATGGTAGTTAGGCACACAGTACCATTGCACAGTTCTTCTCTCTTTGTTAAAAATAAAGAGACAAGGAAAACAAGAAAAAAAGGAAATTAGAAAATAAAAAGGAAATGAAAAAGAGAAAGAAAATGAAATTAAAAAGAAAAAGGAAATGAAAAACAGAAAGAAAAAAAGAAAAAGAAAAAGGAAAAAAGAAAAAAGAAAAAAGAAAAAAGAGAAAAAGAAAAAAGAGAAAAAGAAAGATAAAAAGAAGGAGAGAAAGAAAAAGAAAAAGGAAAAGGAGAAGAAAAAGATGAAAAATATCTTGAAAATGGAACTCTTGAAAAGGGAATTTATTTTAGCTCCTATATAGATTTTTTTTTTTGTCTTTTGCCTGGTTTTTGAAATTCTGTGAAAGGTGGGTTTTGTCAAAAGCTGAATACAGTTGGAACCCTTATGAGCAACTTCTTAAAAAGAAGAGAACCTATCAAACAGTTGCAGTTGTTCAGTTGTTGAATAGAGAATCTCCTTTGCAAAATAAGTGTGCTGCTGCTTTACCATCACTTACGGTTTTTAAAGAATGAGTCTTATTGAACATCTACCTAAGCCAGGCAGAATGATTCTGGACATACTAATGAAATTTCTAATAAAGAAGCAATACTACATGGATATTGTTGTATCCTCTTGTTAGTTAGTGCAAAAATTGGAAGAACTGCCTTGCATTTCCAATAAAATATGTCTAACTGTTTTGATTTAGGAATTGATAGGCTATGTCAAATTAGACTATACTTCAGTTTTATGATGCTGTTTTACTTAGAATGAAATGTGTTATCAACTACAAAATAGCTTGCACATGTATTAAAAAAAATATAGTCAACCCGTTTCCTGAATATTCTGATAGATGTTTTTATTTCTACTTTTTTTCTTTTTTTACCAGTCAGTATTGTATGCATGGTACATACCAGTTATATCTTACTTTCCCTCACATGCTAAGGCATTATTACTTCACAGTTTTGGAACTCATCAGTGTAAGCTGATTACTTCTGCTAATTTTCCTTTTATAGGCATGACTGTGAAAAGTAGTTTCTTTTTAAATGTTACTAAATTAGTTATGTGCTATTCTACTCCACCCTTTGTGTTTACTACATAAGGTTGCATCACTATAAATTATAAATTGCATTGTTCCTCACTGGATGACCATAAAGACAAGTGGCCCACTATGGTAATGTGACTGTCATTTGCCATACTTCAAAGGACATCTGCCAACACACAGTTTCGTATAAAAGCAAGTAGCACTCTTGCATTCAGAGACATACTAGCAGAGTGCTTCCAGTCAACATGCTTATGTTATAATGTTCTAGAGAACAAAACCTGCAAATCTATACACATGGAGACCCATTTAGGTGTTATTCTCTAAACAGCAGTAAACAGCAGGTTAATGACAGAATGGACATGCAGTTTCAAAACATGTTTTATGGATGTGTTGTTTTTTTGGTATAGGATGAAAATTTCATCCTGCAGTCTCCATATTAAGGTGATGTGTCAATTCACTGTATGGAACAACTTCTAATGCTTTGTTCAGTCAAAAGCAAAAATCCAAATAAAAGAGAAACACGTAGGCACTTGGTTAAATGTAAATGATAATTCATTAAAAAGTTGTTGCACATTTTACAGTTGCAAGCAGATGTGTATTTCTCATGTCTTCTGAGATTCGTAGTGTGTATCTGAGGTTCATTACAACCAAGGGAGTTATTTAAGAATTAATTCAAGAAGCTGGAGACTCTGACCTGTGTCGTAGGACTCTGATTCTTCATGGAGGCTGAGAAGACATTCTAGCTCTGAGGCAGAAGTGGAACTGAGAAGTCAAGGACAGAACATTGGGAACAGAGAAGAGCAGTCTTTCACTAACATATTTTGTTTAAAACTACCTTATCTGAAAACAAAGTTACCTCAAAATCAGAAAGAAAATATGTGACAAGAGAGTGTCTGCTACTGCTAGCCAAAGTATAGAGTAGAAACAGTTTCTGTGGAAAATAGGTCTGAAAATTCAGTTTACATTTTAGAGCATACAATGTTTTCCTCCTGAAAAGTCTGATGGCATTTGCAACAAAAATATGTCAATTATACTTTAAAAAATAAAGGAAAATAAAGGCATGGTTTATAATTGACATTCACAAAAGTTTTTAACAGTATTGATCAGCATAGCTTTTGGTCTTGTTTGGATTTTAATTTGAGATCACACATGGAAAAGTTCTCTATTAATCCAATTCCTATCCCATCGTCTTGACTTACATAATTTTTTTTCCTCCTGGTAAGATAACTGAAACAACACTTAAAAAACATTTTAATGACGTAGTTTTCAGTGTCAAATTTTATAAGTCGAAAAGCAAAGAAAAAATAAGTGGGTCTTCAGTCTTGATTTATGGTGGAAACCACAAAATGACCAAGATGTCTCCAGACATACTGTCTTAGAGAAAAGGTCAGTGCATGATACATTGGAGTGCATACTGAAACTGATAAGACAAAAGTACAGAAGAAATAAAGTTAAAACCTACAAAATATTTTATATATCAAGGTGCAGTTGTGAAGGTATGTTCTGCAATCTGATTGACAAAAGAATAAATATGAATTAGAATTTTAGGGGGATTTAAGTTTCTATATCCTTTTGATATAGTATGGTATGTAAAATGAGAGAGACAAAAAACTCCATTGCTTGAAAGAAATACTAATATTTTCTTCAGTCAAAACCAAGTAAGTACAACGAAAAAGAAAAAAAAACAGCTCGCATTCAATTTATAATTCCTTAAAACATTTTCTTGCGGTGACAGCAGGATTTCCTGCATAAAAAAATTTCATGTAACAAGGACTTTCTAATTTTGCAGTATGGAAAATTAGTAAAACTGCGCAGTAAAAGAAATAAAATAAACAGGTAGGCAAAACAGTTTTGCATCAAGAAAAACAGTGACAGAATGCAGGTCTCACATTACATGAGAACTGAATATTAAAGGCATCACAGAATAATCCTGGACTAGGTTTCTTATCAAGGTTAGAGGCTATTTAACAGGGAATAGACTGCTGGTTTGCTGACTTAGTTGTGTGTAGTTTTCAATAAATCAGCTTTTCCACACTATTTTAGCAGACAGATGAAACAGGTGGAAGAAAATTTTAGGACTGAGGTTTATTATCAGCATTGTCATGACCTCCTGTACTTAAAGGCGATCTGATACTCCTCATGGTGAAACATTGCTTTCACCTGATTGTCAAGTGAGAATGACTGTACTCAGAGTGTGACTTGGTCTGATTTGAAATTTGTCTTTCAGTTGGTTTCGATTTATCTTCAGTGTGCTTGCTTCAGGATATAAAGGGAACAGCTGTAGGGGGAGATGGACACAAACATCTATAGTCCTTCCTTCTCTAATCAAAACCTGGATTAGAGATCAGGGTACACAGAACACCTTTTTTTTTTTAGGGAGCAAATGGGAAATTCTCCTGTTATCCCTTTCTTCCTTTATTGTCTAGCGCTAAAGTGAGAAAGCTCTTCAACTGCTACATCTAGTTACTGAACTATCTCTGTGCCATATTTAAGGAACTAAAGCAAAGAACAACAGGGAGATCAATATAGTGTACAATGGCATTTTTGCAGAACGAGGAAATCACTTTTTTTTTTTTTAAACATCTTGAAAGGTATATTTGGCATTGTTTACCAAACAACTAAATACCCTGCATACATAGGTCTTGTGTAGCTATCTCTAATGATTTAAATTGGCCCCTTTTTCTTACGGAATTCATGCCTCATTCATTCCACAGAGTAAAGTACAGTCACAGAATGAAACAAGGTTGTACAGGACAGAGGCCCAGCCTCTTTCTTAACATAAGATGGCAGGAAGTAGAGCGAAAAAAAATCAGGAAAGCAAGAAAACTGTTCTAATGAAGAAGAATGATCTGATGACTTGGACACTCTAATGTCCCTGGTAAAATTGGTTCTGTCCCTGCCTGTTTTATGGAATTTTTTGTAACCTGGGCAAGTGTAGTATTTTTTTGTACTGTGTGTTCACTACAAGTGCATTATTTTATCACATTATAATATTTTGAGTATTTTAAGGATAAATATTGTAAAAACTGAGAGTCCTCTGAACTATCAGGACATAGGCATCTTAAATCGAATAACTAATGTTAGTTACAGTAATGACTCTATGCTTCAGTGGTTATAATACCATCACCTCACACCGCAGGTGACAGGTAAAATCAATAAAGACCATTCAGATAATATTGTGATAAATATCAAAAGCTTACAAAAGTGAATTCTGTTCTGAGAGAAAGTTATAAATAGTGTGGGTCCAAAAAATTAAAACAAAATATTAACGAGTTGCTCATTCTGTGCTTATTCTCCAAGCACCGGCCATTTTGTACTAAGGCAACAGTTTTATGAGAAAAAATGTGTATAATATACTATATAATATAATACACGGGTGTAATATAATAATATAAATAATTTATAATGCATAATTAAAACTGAACCATAAAAATGATAACAAATAAGCTGAATTTAAGTAGCAAAGGGAAACTTGGTTCAAATAGTTTGATTTAAGTACAAGACCTTAACTGTTGCTATGAGGTATACACTAAAACATCAGTAAAGTCACTGAAAAAAAGCAATTATATAGATCTTATACAACAGGAACAACAAAACGTATAATTAAGACTGCATTGTGTAGTAGTGTCTGCCTTTCTTTAACCACCTTGGAATCTGTGATTTGAGTCTTTCTTTCATCAGAAGCATAATTTGTTAATTCACATTCAGCACGTCCGATTCTGATAAGTTAATCCATTTTACTGATTTTGGTTGTTTGAAGGCCACAGAAAGAGTTTTGCTGGATTGATTCTTAGAAAGCTTAAGTCAGTACTTGTCCATAATTGTTCCCAACTACTTCCATAGCAAAACAACAAAAAATGAGTCTATTTCTACTGAAATAAAATAAATAGTATTTGATGACCCTCCACATCTCATTGTAGTACTACTTACTAGTTTGTTTAGTTAATTTCAGCCTGAAATTCAGAAGAAATAATGTGGTTGTGCTAATACCAAGTGAAAAAATGGAAGTAGGCCAGAGAAGAGTGGTCAGAATGTAGTTTGTCTTATTTATGGAGAAATTATATTGACTTCACAGTAATGTCTTACATGAATAAGGCAAGATTGAGTTCACAGGCAAAACAAATAATAATCGGCAAAAAGTTGAGACAAGTTACCACTTATTTCTTAAATCAGTTAATATTGGACAGATGAATGCATTATAGTAGGGTAGATAAAACACAGGGAAGAACTTACCACACAAACATTTCAGCAATAAAGGTTATTTGTTTCCTGTTCTGCAGTTACAGGAAGTGATTTGGCTGCAAAAGGACAACTGCTACCTGAAGAAGAGTCCCAACCAGTTTGTGACATCACTGTAGCGTCATGTAGGAGCTGGTAGTTTTACCCTTTGTCTATTTTCTTGTTTTGTATGAACAAAATAGTATAACGATGATATAACAAACAGTAAAAATGCAATACAAATGTTTTTAAAAAGGAAGCACTCTTTCTCTGTAAGTAGAATATATTAGTAATATGTGTAGGTGTGTTGAAAAAGGAGATAAACACATTGCTTTTGTTTGCCTTATTAGAAAGCTGAAGTGGAGGAACGAATCCTCCTGTCAGGAAGAGACACAACTTTCTGGTTTAGTAAATGATTTGTATGACTTCACTAAAATGTCAGATATTAATAAAAAGAAAATTCTTTTGAGGGTGTATTAATATATTATATCTTAAGCGGAATGTGGGTCTAAATGATTTTTACTTGATCTAAATGATCTGACATTGTTAAAGATACTTCCTCTGAAAATTGCAGTATTTTAACGAGACCAGTAACAAGAAATTATCCAATAGATCGTGGCAAATATGATCTCTAATGAACAATAAAATAACGTCTTATATGTTACAGTTCTCTCCTTGAAAGTGCTGTAGGAATAGGGATTTTAGGAGGAAGAACTTCTGAAGCGTGGTCCTTTGAAAACCATAATTCTGTAATGATTCATTCATTCAACTGTTACTGATTTCATAGCACATAGAGTTTTTAAAGGAACGTTTTTCAGTTGTCTCTTTTCAGTTGAAATATTTTAGCAACAACCCAGCCTGTTTTATTTTGGTACCAGTGGGGATAACCAACTTGAGGACAGTTATATCTTACCTAGCCCCTTGCATAGCCACCTAAAATTGAGGATGGATCACGAATTTTTATAACACTCGAGTGAGCAGATGCTACATATAGCCTTACTGACCCATTACGTTTCTACAGAATTTCAAAATTGGTAATGACTTTGTGCTGTTCACAAAGACATTTGAGAATGTAGAGGGTCGAATAACACCCACATTGTAACTCCTGTTTTGATTTCCCTCAAGAAAAAACTACAGTGAACAGAAGAAAACTACATTAAAGGAGGCAGATAAAAAGATAGGAAAGTAAAATCTCAAACAATTTTTAAAAAGTACATTAGACCTGTAAATGTGTTGATCAGATATAAAGTATGAGATGGGAGAAGAAAGAGGAGATGAAAATGCATGAGAAAACACAAAAAATTTGTCAGGTAATAAATACAAGACTGCATTTAGGAGCAAAATGAATCCATATAAGAAGCTGCACTCTAAAGTTGAAACTAATGAGAGTTTATTTATTTGAATTAGAAGCAGTGTATACTAGAATAAAGCTCAAAAGAAAAAAAAAAAAAGGAAGAAAANAAAAAAAAAAAAAAAAAAAAAAAAAAAAAAAAAAAGAAGAGAAAAAGAGAGGAAAAAAAAACCACCCAGCCATGTTTTGCTATATATGGCAAACCAATTGTACCTTTGAAATGTCTGTTTCTGTCCTATGACTGAAAAGATGCTTTGAGAGATTAGATCATACATAGTATGTCCTGTAATTATATAGGTAACTAGGCAACTTTTACTGTGTATTTTGTTATGGCCTGACTTTCACTTAGGTATTGCAGAGACTACTTAGAATTTGGATCTGATTCCAAAGGGAAAAATGTTTGTGTATGACTATCTGATACAGAATAAACGAGATAAACAACATATTGGGAGTTTTTTATTAATATTTAATGTTATTTCATTTAATTTCATGATATCATAACATAGACCTCACAGATCTTACAATCTAATTGGTGCCTTTGTTTTAACAAGTTATATAGTTGTCTAGGTAGCCATAATTGTAGAGGAAAAGAAATAGACACTTTTAAGGTATAAGTAATTTAAATCTAAAGTAGATTAATTGTGCTCTGAATATTTTGTCTCTTTCTACTTTTCTACATCTACGAAATGAGCCTCTGGTGTGTCTCATATATGGAAATCTTTGCTGTAGAAGCCTTCAGTGAACCTTACGCAGATCAACAGAGTAAGGTATTAAAAATGGAAGTAAAAACGACCTCACCTAGATGTTACAAAGAAGGAATCATGTGATTCTTCAGGAAAAAGCAAGATGGTATTTCTGGCACTTGCTTGTTTCAATTTTGAATACTTTTTCTAAATAAGATGCATTGGAACTTATATTTTAGGAAGGATTAGTGAATGGAATTCTGTGTTGCAAAGGAGGCCAAAATCACCTTCTAAAACTTACACAAATGTCATTGCAGTCCAGAAAAACAAAATTTGAAGTGTATTAAAAGCTTTATGGGTCTGTGATAGTTTTTAGGATGCAAGAGAAAAGTGAGTATTGTACTCAGATAGAGAGGGCTTAAGAGGTAATTGAGAAGGGGCAAACTGATACTGTAGCTGTGATCAGCACGATCACTTGCTTTCTTATCTAAAGTGGTTATTTCCTTAGTAAACATAAAAAAGAAACAGAGCAAAGGAAAAATAACATGTTTTCTCATGACATTTCCAGGGCAGTCTGCCTTTGTTCAAAGACAAGTATTTTTGATTAAAGGCATTTTCTAGTGGTTGGCAAAAGTACTTGGTACTAAAAGCTGAAACTCCAAACAAGCATATGTTACATACACATAGTATCATTTTTTTTTTTTCTTTTTTTAAATATTCCATTTCCAAATTCAAATGTGTCTTTCATGTCACAGTCCTCTGGCCCTGGAGAATACCTCTGAACTGCTTTGATTACTATTATGACTCCAGTGGAATAAAAGCACTAGGTCAATTTCAGTAGGGTCATGCCCTGTATGTATTTGGACATCACTTTTTTTCTGAATATTTAAGAAATATTTTAAGAGTAAGACACTATAGCTGGGTTTCTACATAGAACCCACTTTTGTGATCCTTACCATCTTTTTCAAAGGTACTCTCTGGAGAAGGCTGAATCTTTGCAGTTATACTACATAAGTCATTACTGTTTTTTCAACTTCCATGAGAGAGAGAGTTTCCATATGCGTTTTTTCCTTATACCTTCATTCTTTTTTTCTCCTAAGTGAGTATGGGTTTGCACCACTGTTGTGTTTTTGGTCTACAAGGAAGGGACAAAATTCCATATAATTGATGATGGTTTCTCTTCCAGGGCACTTCGCAGAAGTGCGCCGTGTGGGAGCTGTTCCCTTTTTCATTTGAGTTTTCCTTCTCAGTCTTTCCAGCATAGTTTGAAAAGGTTCCCTATCAAAAAATCGAATAGAAAGAGAAGGAATTGCTTTAAAAATTCAGTTAATCTAGACTGATTGCTTTAATGTTGAAGAATATGCAAAGGTGAAAAAAAAAAAGAAACCATGATCTAATGCCTGAGGTCTGTTAGTTCATCCATAGCAGCTGGCATCAGAGTCAAGGCTTTGCTGAACACGTGATTTCCTTTTGGTCAACCTGCCCTGACATTGTCCCACAACACTGTGAAAATTTTTATAAGTTTTAGCATTTTTTAAGTTTTTGGTTGTGTTTTGGTTAGTTTTTTGTTCGGATTGTTTGCTTGCTTGTTTGTTTTGTTTTGTTGGTTTTGGTTTTTGTTGTGTTTTTTTTCCCCCAAATTAATGATTTTATCCACAATTTGGTAATGTGACTGGCTATGTCCCAAAATATGAAAATATAACATTTCGGATGACAGAGCTATAAATGCTTTTTTTGGACCAGTTACAGCTGAAGAAGGAAGACAATTTTTACATCCTTATATACAGTAACTTTATCAACCACTTTTCACTCTATGGGTCATTCACAGATTAGCCTTGTTAATGATTCTTTCATTTTCTCACATGCAGCTGTTAGAGATGCATTCTAAACTGCTATTTATTTACATGTCATTGTCTTCAAGACTAAGGCAGCTGTAGGCAAAGACAAAATGAGCACTTGTCTAGAATACCATATGACTGAAAGGCAAAACCTCACACCTCTACAGGCTACCTGTGCTGCTGGAGAAGAAGGTGTTGGTCTGGAGAACGGTGGAGCAGTGGTACTGGAGTGAAGACAAGGTGGTATCAGTTGCAACTATCTGCTGCTGCCCCCTTCCTCCATTTACTCATCTTCCCACACCATCTTTGCTCCTTGTCTGCCCACCCCTAGCTTCTCACCTGGTGAAAAGAAAAAGTTGTCTACACAACTGAGTAGCCTTGAGCTGTCTCTGTTCATGACCATGTCATAGATTTAATTTTGTATTGTTTTTCTCTGGGATTTTGGAGCGTGCTTGTTTCCACTTCAAGCTTTGTTCAGCTTTGTTCAGTTGATGCAACTAAGTTGCTGGTGGAATGAAAACAAAATCTGACTCAGAATAAAACTCTTACTTCTTTGTTAAGAAAGAAGCTGGTGTTGCACTCTGTATGTCATCTTCTTTTGATATTCCATAGTGTCTGCATATCTTTCTCATCTGCAGCTGAAAAGAACTAAATTTCAATAGTCAGTGAAGTAAAGTTTTATCACCTTTTAGATATTATAGTGACCTTTTATTTTGTTCAGAGACTTCTCTGTTATCTAACCTCTCTGTGTCCAGTTGTTCTGGGCCCTGTCATTATGCTGATAAAGTGGACTGAGATCCATTTGGAAATCCAGTTGTACATCAGTACTGACTTCTGGCTTACTTATAACAAAATGTTAAAAAACAAAAACAAAAACAAAAACCAACAAAACGCAAAAAATAATAAATCAACAAAGTTTTCATTTGAGAAAAAATTGTCCTGTCTGACAAAAATTGCTTAACAGTATATTTTCTGATCTTAGCAGAAGATTTCACAGACTTACTGCTGGCAGAATATTATATACATTGTTCTAAAACCTGAGGTTTTTAGAACTACACTTTTACAGAATTATTTACCCCATCCACATACAGACACTGTGCGTTATTTTGATTTGGAAACCTCTCAGAACTGTAAGTGGAGAAGAATCTTTGTGTATACAGAAAATATATTTTTTTCAGTCATTACAGCCATGAAATATATCTTACAGTATAATAGTAAAATACAGAGTGTTTTTGTTGAGAATATATGGCAAAATTTCCCATAGACTTCAAAGAAAACATGACAAAATGACAGAGCAATAAGAAGAATATTTTAAGGATATAGGAATAATGTTTCATTATGTCACACTGAACATGTTTGTGCTTGGTTTTTTTCCCAGTTGTAGGAAATTTTCAAGACTTCAGAATTTTTGTCCTCTGTGTAAGAAATAATGACTACAATTTTAACTTTCCATAAATATACCAAATATATCAAATATATCAAATATATCAAAATATATCAAAAAGGGTAACATTTTAAAAAATATTTTTATACAACTTAAACCATTTTTTTTGTATACTGAACAAATATAAGGGTTGTTTATTTATATATACCAAACCAAAAACAACATGGCAAGGCATACGTACTAATTATCCACAACAGATTTTTATGTTATAAGAATATATTTTACCCTGTGCTCCTATGTCATATCAAACTATGCAAATAGCAAATTATGTCCAACTGCAAAACATAAACCAGTTAATAGGCAGATTTTATGCTCATGATACAAACTTCAGAGCTGAAAATTGACTTTTTTGCACCTCACTTTTTTCCAGAAACTTGAGTTAAAGTCAAGTTTCCAACCTCCCTCTCTTCCCTGTAAACCTCAATGTACTACTATTCATCTATAATGCGCTTGTTGGAGACACTGTGGCGAAACAAGGCTGGTTTAGATATCCTGCTATTTCATCTCATGCAGAAATACGTCTTTTGACAAGAACTACTCTATCCATACATTTTACAGTAGCCAAAAGGTAAGAGATCTTATGTCTTAACAGTACCTTTGGCTTTTATAAATGTCTCAGTGATTTTCTTGGTTAGGAATAAGATCTATATCATGATCAGCTCTGACAATGAACAGGGTGATCATGATATAGGCTTTTTACCTTGTGCTAGGAAGATGAATTATGTACCTTTCTAGAACTAAAGCTTATACATCTGACATTTCTTATTCCCTGCTTCTTATCTTGTTACATTCTACTTCTGCTTTTTCAGCAGCTATGCATATCTGGTTTTGTTAAATTTGTTAAAGGAGGTAATATCACCTTTGATTGTGATCTAGGGTATGCTGAGAATGAAATTAAACCAAAGATTAAAATTAAACCAAAATTAAACCAAAGATTAAACCAAAAATAATTTAGAATTGGTCAATTAGTTTATGCATATCTCCAAACTAACCACAGTATGTCTTGACATTTTCTTAGTTAAAAAAGTAAGAGACATTAAATACATTTATCATTACATGAGAAAGTTTAGGGGATGTAGTACACAAAGTCAGAGAAAACACATCTTTATTAGTGCCACTGGATAACAGGGAAAATTAGAAAACACTAAGATGAACAGATGGCAGTAATTACTCCCCTCTAACCAACTGCCAGATGACCACAGCACGAGTATTGCATCCAGTTTTGCTCCTCCCCCCCCCACCCCCCCCCCCCCAGTCAAAGACAGTCATTCTCCTATGAAGAAAGGCTGATAGAGTTGGGATTGTTCATTCTGGAGAAGTCTCTGGGGAAAGTTTATTGTGGCCTTTCTGTACTTACTGTATCTTACATGAAAGACAGAGAACAACTACCAGAACCTGTAGTGACAGGACAAGGGGTAAAAGTTTTAAACTAAAAGAGGGTAGATTTAGGCTGGACATTAGGAAGAGTTTTTTTATGATGAGGGTGGTGAGACACTGGAACAGGTTGCCTAGAGATGCTGTGGATGTTCCATCATTGGAAGTGTTGAAAGTCATGTCAACCTAGTGGAAGAAGTTTCTGCCCACAGCAGGGGGCTAGAACTAGATTATCTTCAGAGATCCCTTCCAACATAAACCGTTTTGTGATTCTGTGATAAATGGGAGCAAGTTCAGGACAGGGTCAAAATGATGTTTGGGTGCTGAAGCTCTTAGCCTGTGAGAGGAGGCTGAGTGAGTTGAGCTTGTTCAGCATGGAGCAGAGATGTTTCCTGGTGGACCAAACAGCAGCCCACCATAACCTATGGGAAGTTTATCAAGAAGTTGGATTCAGCATCTTCACAGTGAGGCACGGCAGAAGGGTATGAGACAATAGACATAAATTAAGACTGATACAAGGAGAAACTTCTTCCTGATGAGGACAGTCAGGCAGTGCAAAGGGCTGTCCAGAGAGGTGGTGTAGTCTCTCCATTCTTGGAGGTTTTCAAGATGTGAATCAAACCCTGAGAATTCTGGTCAGATCTCATAGCTGACCCTACTTTGGATATGAGCTTGGACTAGAAAACTTCTGATGTCTCTTCCAACCTGAATTGTCCCATTATTTCTTGTGTGAATACATTTTTGTTGAGGAGCAGAAGGCAATGTAATTTCTGTTGGTTCATCTTTCCTTTTCCACAGTGTTGGACTGGTTCCTAAAGTCCTGTTGGCTGAACAGATTTGAAGATACTAGGTAAATGACAGACAGGTTATCAAATACTCTGAGGAAAAGAACTAAGATCTTAATCTATATGGAATGTTTGCAAAGCTAGTCCAAACAACGGAAGAAAAATTAAATATTTTAGTAATCATATGTTTTAACAAGATATGACTCAGTAGTCCCTCCTAACTGGATTATTCACATTCTAAATATTTCACATCCAAGCATACTTCGTCAGTGCAGTCTGGCTGGAAAATGAAGATGGTATTAATAGAGCTGACTACTAATAGTGATTGCTTTTAGTAAAAGCATACTGACATCAAATAAAGGAAATTCCTAACTGGACTGAATCACCACTTTCGGATGTGCACTTTGCTCTGTACTCAGCATTTATAATTAATGACAAGAATGTTCTCAAGGATACGTACTCAGCTTGAATAAATATATGATCAATTAAATTATTATTATATCAATAAATAATCTAAGGTCTAAAGAATGTAGGCAACTTAGCTTAGAAAAAAAATGTAATGATGAACTTCAAACCCAGGAAGCAGGAACAGAGTAAGTTAGAAAAGAACTGGATCTGCTGTTACAACGTTATCACACTGAGAACTTTGACTATATAATAATTTAATTGCATATTTTGAAGAACATAGCAGTAGGAAAACAGTTTTCAGTCAGTTTAAATTCAAAACCAGAATGTTCTTCTGAGCATCAAATTAAATCAGGTACACAAAATTGATTGTAAATAACAACAACAAAACAAACAAAAAAATATAAAAAAATATATGAAGGTCTCGGGAACAGGTAAAACCACAAAGAAATAGAAGCTTTAGGAAAGCACAGTACTGACATTCACAGTATTTTACTTCCTCACTTTGCTTTCCTGGCTTGCTGCTTTATTGAAATACAGCCAGTCACTAACAACATAAAGCATGCTTTACAAGTTGTTTTCTTGCAAAATAGACATTTCTAAAAGAATTACAGATGGGAAAGTATACCTAGTAGGATTTCTTCCTCATTATAAAGTTATCCTGATCTTAGCATTTTGCAATCACATCATTATGATTGTAGAACACACGGAAAAATCAAGTGTAGCTATTATGATAGCAATCTTTAGTAACATTTGCTCTTTCAGAACAAAATTGATGGATTACCTCTCTATATAAGAAGCACCATTATGGAAAGATTTACTGAAGTAAATTATCAGACAGAAATTCTCCTCACTACCTGTTCAATTTAGTAAAAAATATATTCAGTAGAGGTAGCTGCACATGGAGACTCCATAACCTCAGACCTCCTGTTAAACTTAACATTTCAGTTTTGTCAGTGGCAGAACATTCTGGAGGTGAGTAAAGGTAACACGGTGAAAAATCTTCTTCAACCTGCTCTTTGTCATACTGATTTATATTATACCCATGCAATTCTAGGAGTCTACAACTACCATGCTCAATCCTGTAGAGAACAGTATCAAGCATGTTGGTACTCAAATCTATCACTCTACTGTCTTTACTGTTACACGTAGCTTTCTATCTTCTTGTTTTGTCCTCTGTCCCTAGCAGTGCTGGGATATCCACTCCTTGATGAGGTGAGAGAAAATGAAGTACTTTCTCTACTTGGCTGCCCAACATGAACCCATGTACTGGCAAGCAGGATCACACTAGTGTGCTGAAGTACAGGAGGCTGTACGATAATGCTATGGGAATGTTATAATCTTGGCGGGTATCATGTCTAACTAATTAACAGCACACCAACAGAAATGCTGCTTCTGGCTGTATGTAGGATGAGACAAATTAATGTTACATATAAGCGTGCATTCAGCAGGTAGGAGTTATCCCTGCAACAATGCAGTTAATATTTTTATGTTCCAATGTTTTCCTCTCAAGGGTGGTGTTCTTTTCCAACCCTTTTGAATAAAATGCAATCTGGTAAAGTCTGATTACATGTAGCTTTTCATAGTCTGAATTGGACAAACATAATGTTCCTTGGAAATTACCACTCACCTGCTGAGGGTAGCTAGAAAGAGTTATGAATTTTACAGAAGCTTAGAAACCCTTATGTTCTCTTAGTCTTATTTGTCAGGTTTATCTGTCTGCCATAAAATACCTGTGTAACTCAACAATAAGTTTCTGAATCAGATACATGATGGAGAGGATCTAGTCTACCACACCTGTAGAAGAGCTGTGTGATGCAAATCATAGAATCATAGAATACATTTTTTTTATTAGGGGAGGTCTCAGGTCTACTCAACGAGGTACAGTACAGATCCCCTCTCAGTTCCTGATTCATCCCCAGAATGTAACTCATTAAACAGGGAGATGGGTCATAAAGACAGTCATCTAAGACCTGCAACGGATGTACTGCTGCAGCTACTGCCCACTCTCCAGAACAGTAGCCAGTATTTCTCACCAGAATTTACAGCAGAGTGAAGGACTATTACAATTATTACAATCCTTACTAGTTTATTTGAAGAACTCTAATTCCCTTCTCTGTCATAGACTTTTTGTGTGGCAGCAGCAGATCACTTTACATATTCTGGCCTCAGTTTTCTAGCTAACAATTTGTAGATAATAAAATTTGCAGAACATCCAACCAGTATTGTTTTAATCGGTATATTAAATTGTTGAAGAACTCCAATATTGTGTTGATGGAAGACCATAAAATAGTCTAAGTAGATGCTTTGTTTTATTGCAATCTGTCTGCATTGTCATTTTATCCCATCACTGACTGTGGAAGTCAAGCTCTCAGATGACGTCCCTTTAGCTTGATCAAATCTAGAGCATTTATAAAAGGCATTTTGGATAAACGGAGTAATGACGCACTTGTAATCTGGGCATTATCACTTTCTTTCTTGCTGTGTTTATAATAGGACAAAAGATTTAATATTTTAAACCTGAGTAAGACTTAAAAACCTATGTCATAGACAGTTCAAGTTTTATTGTGGCTTAAAGAATTTAGGGATTCTATCAGCAGTCTTCCCAATGTCAACACTTCAAAGCTTGTTAGCTTCACATTCACATCTCTTTCCTCTTGTACAAAATCTTTTATCTCGATTTTTCTTAGCTTTGATTATTCAATAGAGCAGAAACTGAATCACTGTAATGAAACCTGAAATCATGAGTATGAGGCAGGAAATCAAACTTGACATCACTGTGTAAGGTACATAGGAACTGAAAGCGAATGTTATTCAGAGGGGCAATTCCAGATGAGCAAGCTTAAACAAAAATTTCAATACTATAGATATGTGTTATTCAGTGCAATACAGATTTACATGGGATTATTCTTATCTACCCGGAGGTCATCTTCCTTGCTGTTGTAATTGCTACACAAATACCTTTACCACATGGCAGTGCATGCCTCACGGCAAGGACAGCTTGGACCAGAACCCCTGGAACCTGTGCTCCTTTAACTCGTTTTACCTCCTCTCAAAAGGAGTTGTAAGAGGTTTATCAAGCCGTATACCTCTCTCTGAGGCTATGCAGAACTTTTTTACTTTCTAAGAGATGCTATTAATAATTAATACGTCATTGTGCATATCTTAGTAGCAATAGCATTAGCCATATATTGTTAGACACTCTATTAAAGCATGGTATAGGACAAACCCTGTACAACTCTGAGTATCAATTCTGAATAGACGGATGGACCTATTATTTCCATTTTTACAGGAAAGGAAAATGAATACTATAAGATTATACGGTTTACCAGAATCAGAAAATAAGATGAAACAACAACTATCTGTAGTAAAGTCAGTAGGTTTCCAGACTTTCTCAGATTTCAGTCTATTACATTTACTGAAGTAGTGTTCTTTCTAAATATACATGACTTGCATTTTGTCTTTTGGAAGGCAGCAAAATTTCACTTTTTTTTTTTTTTAAACAGATAGTTACATATATGGTATCTATTACAATATTAGTAATTAGTTGGACAACCTTGATCAATTAGCTATGCTGTGTGTGTGTAACACTGCTGCACTTTCAATATGAAAATGTAGCTGTGGATTGCTATGATTACCATCCATCTAGATGTAAACCAAGTTCATTCAGTTTTTTTAATTCTGTTTTTAGCATTCTAAGGAATATAACCTGAAAGACTTGCTTTCTACCATCATGGTGGAAGAAATTATTCTGTCGGACTATTACATTTCTTCTTCAAAGCCAATTAACTCCTTTTTATTCAAAATTCAGGACCCACGATACTTGTTTGTAGATGTGAATGACCTTGTGGTTTTTGTTTTTATCCATAATTTGCTTTCTCACTGGGTGTAGTTATTGCCTTTTTTTATTTGAAATTTTAAATATAATGTTTGTAACTTCACAGATCACCATTTGATGGATAGAGTGCCTATTCAGTTAGTCTGAACATATAATATGTTTCTACGTGACTGATACTGGTTAACTGGGCAATATTGGTTTGTGTGATCGACAGATGACATTGGACTTGTGCAAACTTTGTAAGAATGACCAGCTGCATACTACAGAGCAGTAAAGAAATTTCATGGAAATTAATAAGTCCCTGGATATTCTCACAGATCTTTGCATTTCTTCTTATTTGAAGAACTCAATAAGAATGTTCCTTTTACTGTGAGCTTGTGGTGGGGCTTTAAAAAAGACAGTCTACTTTTCTCACTCAGCTACTGGCTGCCTATAGAAGTCTCATACTGTTTCATTATAAAATCCTGCTTTCTTATTCAGCTTTATCACCAGATGCCTTATACTGGATTATTAATTCCATTGTCAACAGCCAGCTGAGTAGCAATCTCAGCTCTTTTGTGACTAATTCCTACGCCCAGTACAGAGATACTGCATAAATACCTACAGAACTTGAGAAGTGCTTCAGTCTGTACCATGACTTCAGGCAATCCCTTCCGAAAACACAGGCTGGGAACGGACTGGCTGGGAAGCAGCTTTGTGGAAAAGGCCCCAGCAGTCCTGGTTGACAGCAAGCTGAGAATGAGCCAGCAGGCAGCATGCCTGCATGCATCCTTCATCTGACAGGAAGGAAGGTCAATCCTGTGCTGTATTAATAGGACCATAGCCAGAAGGTCAAGTGAAGGGATTATCCCCTACAAGCAACATCTGTTAAACTACATCTGGAGTTTTGCACTCCCCTTCCTGCCCCAGTACAGCAAAGACATTGATAAACTGGAGCAAGTTCAGTGCAGGGTCACCAGGACAGGACAGTCAGGAGCCAGAATGCTTTCACCTATGAAGAGAGGTTGAAGGAACTGGGCTTGTTCAGTATAGAGAAGAGCTCAAGGTCCTCCCTTACTGAAGGTCATCAAGGAGACAGGAGCAGGCTCCTTACAGTGGTGCACAGTGGGAGGGTGAGAGAAAATGGGCAGAAAAGAAAGTAAGTTTAGTCTGATATAAAGGGAAACTTTTACCCCATGAGGACTACCAGACAGTTTGAACAGGTTGCCCAGAAAATTCATCCAGCGTCTTTCCATCCCTCAGGGTTTTTAAGACCCAGTTGCACAGCCCTGAGCAACCATCTGACTTCATAGATGACCCTGCTTTGAGCAAGCAGTTATCCTAGAGACATCTTCAAGTCCCTCCTGAATTGCTCAGTAGTTTTAGTGTGAAGTAACAACTCCATGGATTGAAAGCAGAGGAGATAGCTAATGCAGGCTGAACTGTTTCAGTAAAAGGGAACATGTGAGAGATCCTGGAGCTACAGCACCGACTGGGTGACAAGAACAAACTTTCATCTTCTTCAGTCTGTTTGCATCTGTGGGAGCAGCACATGTTTACTATCTTTGCGCTCAGACCAAATGATTTCAGTCCTAGGAACAATGGAAATTCAACTCGCATCTACCCCAAGATTCTGCAACACTTCAAAAGTGATGGAAGCCATATCAAGTTCTCTCTTTACAATGAATAAGGGTAGTGAAATTCACATAGTTCATTTGAGGTCTTCCTGCCCATTGTGATACTTCCAAGAATAGATGCATACATGCGCAGCGTTTCTATAGTAATGATACATCACTGAGTAGACCTTTAAATCAATCTACTGACATCAATATCGCTGAAGTTCAAACTAGTCTAGATAGGTCTGTATGCTTGCTTAAAAGAACTATTTACATGAAAGCGAAACAAAAAAAAAGAGAAAGTCTAGAATATATTGTGCCTTTAGAAGAAAATAGCCTTGTTATTATGCATGCAGAAAGCTGGTAAAATGGACTATATGTTAAATATTAAAAAGTAAGTAAACCCCATAACCATATATTCCATTATCCAGCACTTTAGATATTAACTCACAGTGAGAACAGCAATTTAAACTCTCAAGATCAAGAATACTGTTAATATTTCTATAACATGCCTTTTTTCAGTGTCTGGGCAACAAAAGATTAATTTTTTGTTATTACATTGTTAGATTTTGTCCTTTGAAAACATTTGTACTCAGACAAATAAATTACTTGATGCAACACACATGCATAAATTTAGCATGAGTACTTAGAGCTAACAGGCTAAACAGTGCCTCAAGATGCACAAAATATTTTTGTCAGTGGATGAAACTTTTTCCAGTTGGAGATCAACCACTGTAGCATTTGCACTTTCCCCCCCAAGGCCCTGAGATCCAGTGTGGCAATTGCACATCCCCCTCTCAGAATTGGGCCTTCAATGGGCAGTTAACCGCTCTCTTTGTGGAGGCCCAGAGCCGGTGGGCAGGGTCGTCAGCAGAGGAGGGGCCAAGCCTGCCCACAGCCCAGAGAAGCTGAGAAGCTTCTCGGATGCCCACAGTCGTGGGGGAGCGTGCAGGGAAGCCGAGAAGCTTCTGGAATGCCCACAGCCAGATCTGAGCAGACTATAAATGGGGTTCCCGCCGAAGGCCCCCTTTGTGTGGTCTTCTCGGAGCTGCGGGTCTGCCATGCTGCCGGAGCCACTCCCCTTAGACGGAGAAGCCGTCTAAGGTAACTTCCCGGGATGGGGAACGCCTCACCTCTGCATGTAGGTGAGTGATAAATTACTGAATATATGCTTTAATAAGTCCTCGCCTGGTAGGCGAGTGTAAAGTCCTCGTCTGGGACAGACGAGTGTAAATTCCTTGCCTGGCAGGCAAGTGTAAGTCCTGGCCGCAGTAGGCTAGTGTTTCTCCTTTAAGGGTAAAACGGAGCAGAGAGGGCTCTGGTTTGTTTTCTTGTGAGTGCATATATGCACGCTGTGGATCTCCATTATTTTTATTTCACTGCACCCCAAATAATCTCCTAACCTAATATCCGAACCTGTATCTTATGTTACTGGAGTGCTAATTGTATAAACCCCGTTTTCCAATCGGTTTATCGGCGTTACTTTTCCGGCTGGAATAAAGTTTGTTTTGGACCTTGTTGTCCGCCTAAACTTATTTTTGGGGTGCCTCCGTGACAACCACATAAAGAAAGATTTATTCAAAACAGAATTCATAATGCTCCCTGTCATGCAAATCTAGGAAACAGTGTGATTTATTGTTTGACTTACTTTCTCCTGATAAATTAGATGAAATAAACAAAATTATACCGAGTTTAAACTGCTTTGACTTAGAAAAACCACATGGATTCAGGCATGGAACCACTCCAATTTTTTTTACATGCATATGTGCAAATACATTTAGTTAAGTCATAGAAGGAAAGTGGTGGTTGCCATGTCCTCTGATTTTATGACTTGTTAAGTTTATTGGTTTCACTGCATTACAAACATGGAAGCCTGGACACCTTCAACAGCAGAATGGTCCAGCACACATTCTTACCTCCCACCAAAGCCCAAGAAGTAAACTAGACTGGGATATGAGAGACCTTTTCTTCACTCTTATTTGACATGAGCTGCTATGCAACTGAGAGTGTGAGACTGAGAGAGATATTAAATAAGGAAGAATGCGTCTCTGAGCATAAAAGAGAGGGGTGTACTTTGTGTTAAATTGCTATCTGTTAAAATATATCTATTTGCAGGCTTGCATGCAGATGTAGACATTAACTCTTCTCCTCTCCTTCATCTGTGTCATGGCTGTAAAATGAGTTCCTAATGTTCGAGGGATTCAGGACACACATTTTTTTTCATACATATAGTCTTACAGGTTCAATTCTGAAGCTGCATGCTATGGCAAGCACCACATTTGGAATTGTGAATTATGCTGTTACGACCAGTTTAGACTCTGTTCTGGGTTCCTTTGTCCTGTTTTTGATCAGGTCTTGCAGTTTGTTCTCATCTGAAAAAATATCTGTGCTCAGAAAATGTATGGATACTACAAATGCACTGTGGCAAATCTGTCTACTGTTGATACTTTCCAGCATGGAATAGTCATCAGTAGCTAAAGAAATAAGCAGTAGTCTAAGAAGTACAAGTATAACACAAATTTTCCTGCAAGGAATATCTGGATTTTTAGATTTCACTGGGAAATACTTACTACTTGATATATTTCTAAGATCTAGCAACCTTCCTATGTTAATAAGTTAATAAACAAACTTACATAGCTAATCAATACAGCAAGTGTTTGGATTTAGCCATGAAGTGGCTGTCTACTAGTCCTGTCTTCCTAAAAGGTCAATGTGGGGAATAACAGAAAATTTGGTGATTTCTGTTATTGAGAAATTTCTTTTGTTTCTTGTTCACTGAAACTAGAACAATTATATCTAATTTTCTTCTTTTTTAAAGTAGTTTACATATTTTTTCACTTTCCCGGTGTTTTTTTTATGCTATATATACATTTTGGATTTCACATGAATACTTTAGCTATAATAGTTGTGTTTTCTTATTATTTTTAGTATATTTATTTGAAGACATGCATAACTAGAAAAAATACATGGAGATCAGAACTGACAGCTAATGGATCTGTAATACATATTTCGACTATATAATCCATGTGATTAAAATTAAAAATATAAACAGGCATGTACATTCTAAATACATGCAACTACACATGGTTATGGTTCAAGATATTGGAAAAGTACATAGAAGTGTACTACATTTTTTAAAATGCAGGAAAATGAAACATTAGTTGCCTTGTGGAGGATTTAATGTTAAGTCTGAGAGAAAAGAATATTAAGCACACCACTCAATCTGAGTTCGTTGGTTCACGCAATAAGCTGAATGCTGAGATTAAGATGTATATCTTTCCTCTTATCCTAAAAAAACAACTGGTTGTAATGTCTCACACAAAGACATTTAAGTGTCTCAGATAGCATTATCTCCTCTTCATAAGATACTAGATAAATGAGATGGGTCTGTTCTTCACTGGCATACCTATCATAAATTGTTACCTCCAGTTCATTCCATGCTGTATTCACTGATTATTGAATAGGTTGAGTATTTTCACATGTTCAATTCCATCACTAAATAATCAGTCCTTCAATAAATTGCTCCAAATTTAGCAGTCATTCTTAGTCCTGAATATACATTTTTCAAACCATCCTTGCTTTGGTAGTTAAAACAGGTTATGTGCAACTAGTTAGGTATCCTTATCACATAACATTTACTTTTTATTTTATGTTCTTGTTGGGTAATGACAGGCAGACATGTTAGCAAGGGAAAGAAATTATCATCTGTTGTCTAAGAGCAAGATGTTACACTGTGAGTAAGAGATGAACTCTTTGTTTTATGCTCAGAGTAAATACAGAAAAAAAATATGTATGGGAGTTTTTTTAAAAAGTAAAATGCTCAAGAATGCTTTTAGTGATTAAAATAAATGGAAAGTGAAGATGCTGTGGTAGCAGGCTCCTAGTTCTTTGCTATGACTCCCAACTATAGATCCAAGCCATGCCATGAATTACTGCTGAGTATTGTCTGGTGAAAGCTCAACTATTTATGGATATTTGATTATCGATTAATAATAAGTGCCTGAAAATTATAATAACTGCGTAATTTCTTAACTGTCTGCAAATACAGATATTTATGCACAAGAATTAAAAGACGTCTAACTGCAAGAAACAGCTTGAACTGGACTTTTCAGTCCTGCGAAGGATTGAAAATCCTTTCTTCAGCAAATGTTGGCTTTTCTATAAGTAACATCTTGATCCAGTTTGGTTTGAAACTTGTTGGGCTACTTAAGTGTGAGGGGTATATGTAATTCTTCTACATCCTTCAAGCTCTGACCACCTGATCTCCAGGAAAGAATCTCCTGTGTCAAAAAAAGACAAGCATTTGATCAGGAAAGTTGTGATCTGAATTACTTTTGACAGAAAGCATTATCCAGCCATTGTTGTTTGTTTCAATCCACCTCAGGACCACCCAGTTGTGCAAACGTATAACAGTCATAAGTGATGACATTGAAGACTGCTAACTTCAACAGAAAGAACTAAGTAAAGCTATGTTAAAAAAATATGTTTTAGGTATTGCAGGGCATTTCAGTGCTAAAGTGGGAAAACAGGTTATTGACTAGAATGGAATAGAGAGGCATAATTTGAGAAAGATCAATGAACTCATTCAATTCAGTTTAGTTCGTCCTTGAAATGAGTGTATTTTAACATCACACCATGAGAAAGTAGATTTGGAGCTTTCTAGATCAGAGTTAGTTGAATCATGTTGCTAATATCATTGTATCAAAACAGGATGGAAACTCATGTTTAACAAATCAAGAACACAGCCATTAACAGAAGCTGATCATAGAACAGAATCATAGAATAGTTTGGGTCAGAAGGGACCTTCAAAGGTCATAGTCCAACTCCCTTGCAATAAGCAAGGACATCTTCAATTAGATCAGGTTGCTCAGAGCCCCATCCAGCCTGGCCTTGTATGTTTCCAGGGATGGGGCACCTACCACCTCTATGGGCAACCTGTTCCAGTATTTTACAACCCTCGTTTTACACAATTTCTGCCACATGTCTAGCCTGAATCTCCCCTCTTTTAGTTTAAAACTATTATATCTTGTCCTATCACAACTGACCCTGCTAAAAAGTCTGTCCCCATCTATCTTATAAGCTCCTTTTAAGTGCTGAAATGCTGCGATATCTAGTATAGATTGCAAGTAGATTGGTCGTTGCTCAAATATGTAATTGAATCCTATTATCTAACCAAACGAAACTCTGATAGTGTCAAGTATATTATCAAGAGGCACAAGAGGAAACAAAAAAATGAGAAGCAGATGAAATAGATGGCATAGATGGATGTCAGAAACAAAAGCTAGCAAATGAGTTGTGGGAACAGATGAAGTGTGAATGACTGCTGTTATAAGGACTTACATTCCAAGGAAAATATGAGTAGAAATAAAAACAATGGATTTCACATAAAATTTTACAGCCTGTTGAAAGTGTGTAAAAAGAACAAAGACAGTACAAGAAAAAGACAAGAAGAATAAAATGCTGGAAATATGCATAATGACAGGAAAAGCATAATGTCCAGCAAGGATGAAAAAGAATTATTTTTCTTGCTAAAGATTGAGCAGGCCTCTGAAGTGCTTTTGGCATTCTGAACAAGTTGTAGGCATCTTTGTGTCAGCTAGTCGTAACTCAGGAATATGTTGCTGTGGACTTTAATAGCTAATTTGTAGGGTTTATACCTAGGCTAGAAGTAATTAACCACATCATTAAAAGAAGACATTCAGAAAAAATAATGCTAATAGAACTTTTCTTTGTTTTAACTTGTTGCTGATATTAAATTTACTGAAACTTACTCTCCAGCTTTTCAATTATCTTTGTGTGTTTGACTTTTTTACTTTAAATTGGTTGATCAAGACAGAGGTTTTCTTTGTTCTGTGTTTTACAGTTTATAATGTAAATGGATTCTGACGTGATGGGAATCTGTGAATTCCGCAATGAATAATATAAAATTCCATGATAAACCACATATGGTGAGTAACAATTACCATCTGCCAGAAACAATGGGCAGAAATTTAGTTAATACATTATTAATACAGTGCAATAAATTCAGAAATAATCTGTTGATAATTTGCCCACTAAGTATCTGATATGACATCCTGTAAAGCATGTGGTAAATCATAGGCTGTATTAAAAAGTCGTTGGACCATAAAAATGGTCAGTTTCTAAGGGCAAGAATTCCAAATGCATAATACAAGTAACCAAGGAACCACAACAAGTGTATGCTGAGTTTTTGGTAGGACTCTAAAGGAGCTCTGATAGAACTTGTAACAGGAGAGGTATCAGCTCTGCTGACTCTATTTGAAAGAGGCTTTCCTAGATTTACAAATCAGTGCCAGGAAAGTTTTCCCAGAACCTTTTTCTTTCATTCATAATTTCTTTGAAAGTACTGATACACTGTATTAAAGGCTTGTATGGTTCTTGGATACCATAACGATTGGATCCTTGGAAGTACTTAAGAGAGAAGGACGAGACAGATGGATAATTAAACCTCTAGTGATTTTTTTCTTTCCAGGATTATAAATAAATGTACATAGCCTTTACTGCTGTGTCTGATATTCCTTTCCTTACATAACTTTGTCTATTCTGTGATGTATTTTTTGTTTTGGTTTCATTTGGATTAGTTTTAGACTTTATGCTAAAGTAATGACAATTCCATATATTTTTTCAGGTAATCTTCCAGCAAGGTTGTATAAAATTCAATAATACCTCATGGATTAATATTAGATCCACATTCAGATTATAAATATGGTTTTCATACCATTTTTCTCTCTAGTGTGACATCACATTGCAAACTGTATCTTTAGTTTATCAGCATTATGAACTCCTTTTTATTGTAACTTGCTGTTTTCCAAAACTTAATTCCCTTCTTCATCAGATTTGTTATAACTTATCTCCCGTCTTCAGGATTAAGATTTAACAAGCAATGGTAAATTGTATTTTCTTAAATGTAATTTATTATTGTTTTGATATCTCCAGATCATTTGCAGTGTGGATCTGTCTTATTTCATATTTGTGGATTTATGTGTGCTGATGTGTTTCGCATGTGATGATGCCGTTATCATTAACAAAATTGATCAAAGTTGACTACTTGCACCTGCCTAGATCAATAATGAAAATATCAAATAATCTGCATTTCAAGATACTAACTTCAGAGAATAACACTTTTTTTCCAGTCTTACAAATTGTACAGGAATTACTATTCTAGTATAAGGGAGTTTTTATTTCTCATTGATATTTTTCTCTGATTCATACTAATTTACTATGTTAATGGACAACAATATCAGATGCCTTGTTACTTTAAAAATATATCTATAGCAAAAAGTATGAACTACAAATGAACCATTCCAGTCTTCACTCTGAAAGTCACTGCCCTTATTGATTACTCATCTGACAAGGTTCATGAAGGACTTATTTCTAACACACTGATAAAAATAGGCCCAAAACATTCATTTGCTGCAATCATTTGGGTAGGACTTCACATTTTCTGAATGATCATGCCTTTTTCTTCATTAAACTTGTAGAATTAGATGCCTTACTAGAATTGTTTGCATACTTTATTTTCTCAAGATGTAATTCATTAGGAGGCCTTTGGGTGCATTACATGAATGAGAATAGCAGAAATAAGCTTGTCATCAAGGAATGTGGTTAAAATTAATATTATCAGGAAAATAAGATAATGAAAAAGTGTCTAACCAAGGATATTGTGTGTTACATTGAAAAGAGAAGGGGATCAATACTGAGGACTATTTTAAATAGTACAGATGACATTAAATGGAACAAGATACCAAAACATGTTATAGTGATTATTACATTTTAATAGAAGTCTTGAGACATCAGTTTCAGAGCTATCAAAACGAATGACTGAAACCAAAACAGTTTCATTAAATCTGATTGTGATTAAAAAACCAAACAAATACACAAACAAAATGAAACAGCAAAGTAGTGGATATTTGGAACTAAATATTTTGTTTACTGGCTGGCCTAGAGGTAGTCAAAACCACAATGGAGACAGATTCACTAGGAAAAAGAAAAGCCCTAGGCTGTATTTTATATTATTAAATTGTACATCATTTGGAGAGAGAAAATGTTTCAGTTACCACAAAAGGCAGGTACAAACATGAATTTTTCTTATTACTATCCAGGGGTTTGAAATTTCCCATACAGATGCTAAATGTATGAAGGAGAGATAAGCTTAAGCTGATAAACCAAAGAACAATGATACTATTTTTTAATGGAGGAGAATCAAGAAATAATCACATCTTCTTAATACTTTCAAGGATAGTCACAAAGACAGTGGAAAAGCAGAGCAGGTTAGACTTTTAAAGGTCTAAAAAAATGAGAGTAGGAAAGCATAATAGTCTAATAAATATGGGAATGTTCAAATAATTCTCAGGACATCCTACGTGACACAAAAGGCTACTATCTTAACAGAGGAAAATGACTCTTGGAGAAAATGAGGTGAAAAGGACTATATTATTTGCTTGATACAAAAGTCTCCTTTCACCTGGCAGTAGCTTTTAGCAGAAAATAACTGATATTATATTTCTTTTTTATCAATAATCTGATATTCATTATTGAAATAACATATATAAAGGAGAAAAAAAAATATAGCCGTATTACATTTCATTAAATGGAAAATATTTAAGTGATCTTCAGGAGATTGTTATGATAAGAGAAATTGTACTTGACTATTCAAAGGTATTCCCACCTATAACTTGTAACAAATGCAGTATTCGTTCTTAATTTTCATTGCAAACCTGGAATAAAACATAATTCTTGTACTGTGGCTAGCCTAACTTTTTCCCCTATTCTGTTCCAGAAGATAAAGTACTTTCTTATTTTCTGAATCTAAAACCTTATCCCCTCTCTGACACCCCTAAGTATGAGACCCCTGAGAAATTAAAAAAGAAAGAAGAAGGCCAGGCCCTTCTTATTATGATTCACTCTGAAAAAAATGAACATATTTTAAACAGTTCTTCTTAGGAATGAGAATTTCTCATTCTGTAGTACTCTTTATGTTTACTTGTGTTCTAGAGTTTCAGATGAAAAAATATCAGCAGTTGTGAAATCTTTACAATAGAGTAGGCAGAACTGGGGTTTCAGATTCTGTGTGTCTCTAGGTTCCTCAGCGTGCAGGGAGACGACGCTTTCCTAAATTAAGGTTGTTTTGATATTAATCAAACAAGATATTTGAATATGCTTTAGTGTCGTGACTTCTTGACACTGTTAGGATTTAAAATAAAATAAACACTTCTTCCACTTTGCTCAAACTTCGTCCGCAGTTTATAGTCAAAATCACCTTTTCATATTTGGGAAGGAGACGCACGTGACTGAACAGATTCTAATATAATCTACAGTAACACAAATCCAGAATCTTTCTACTAACTTCAGCGTGGTACTTGATTTACTTTTTGCCTTGAGGTTATCTTGAAGCCCCATACTGTTAGCACATTGTTCGATCCTAAATATATATGATAGGTGTAGGAAAAATTACAGCATACTTTTATTTCCATGTATGATAAAGATTTTTGTTATATATCATGTATACAGTAAATAGGTTTTGTGTCAAGTAGATTATTGGACAGAATATGAATGAAAGAGTACAGAAAAAATTAGACTGATGACATATGCCTTTGTTACTTTGTTACTTACATTCCTTAATAAGAACTAGATGTTTTGATTTTTTTCTTTCTCTTCCACAGACATGATCTAGATTGAATGACTTTAAGGACTCCAGATTTAAACTCCAGTAAATTTGACTCAGTAGAGAAACTACATCCGTATTTTATCAGTGAGCAGAGTAAGTATTAAATCAAAAAGCTCTTCAGGTTAGATAAAAATGAAAACGTTTATCCAAATGACTGTAAGTGGTACACACAAAATCATCAAGAAAGTATGTATGAGTCAACAGATGGAGAGAATGATTTTTCTTCTACGTATGTGTGTTATAATTACAGTAGAAATAATGCAGCATTCTTGTTATTAGTTTGCTTCAGCCTTTTATGGAGGGACTGTCTTACCCTAAAATAGTTCTTTTTTTCAAGTTCTGGGGTTTTTTTGTTTTGTTTTGTTTTGTTTTTCAATTGTAAAGCCATCACTGTAGTTTCAATTATTTTCCAGGATGGTAGTGTTATTATGATACAGACATGACATAATATCACCTTACTTTACACAGCTAAAAACTGAACATCAAAATCTCTTCAGCCACCTTGTATTCCCTTTGAAGTCAGTGGAGAGAAATACATTCTTCAGGAGTGATTCACCTCATCTACCTTAAGTCACACTCTAAAAGTGTCCATGTCTCTTCATTGGCTATAAAAGATTTTTGTAGTTAACCTAAAGTTAGGCATGTTGTTCATTACAGACTTTGAAGTAAAAAGACATTCTCTTCTCACATTTTATTTTCCTTATAATTTGTTCACGAAAGCAATTAATCACCTACATTCCTACAGTAGTGCAAAGTTCCTTGTAGCCTAAGAATCAAAGATTACGTTATATAAGTGGCATCTGTTGGATCATTAACTTGTAATGGCAATTTACTGGTTAATTGCTATGTTCACTTACCTGCGGAGGTTACTGGACTTGAAATGTAAACTGGAGAAAATGTATTTCATTACTGATTGTCTGAAATTGTCGATTCCTAAATTCATACTCTTTTGGACAGTGATTTCATCTTAAAATCAAAATAAGGTGTAAATGCAAATAGAAACAGGAAGAAAAGAAAGCAGTAAAAGTGTACCATGGCTTTTTATTTTTGATAGAAAGGTTGGGAGAAAAAAGGTTTGTCTACTTAGGAAGTAGATATGCTAAATTCTAATTCTAGTTAATAAGTAGATATTCTAAATGTAATAATCTGTAAAATATCCTTTGTTAATGATGAAATTTTCTTCCGCTTTAGGCAAGAAATGGTACAGAAACAATTTAAATATAGAACAGGGAGTTAACTGGGTTTTCATTAGACCCAAACTGCTACGATGGTAAGCATATGCACCTTTACATTGTTCCTGTTTGTGTAAGATACTATTTCATGAGAGAATTATGTAGTTTTGATTGCTCCTGTGGAAGTGTTTTAATTTATTCCAGTTATGAATCTGTCCTATGATTTTTAACCAGGGCTTGGTGTGGTGTAGTCACACCAGAAGGAGCAAATTTCCTGACGCAATTTTGATGACACCTGCAAAGCATAGAGAAGCGGTCAAATTGTGCAGACTTGGAAGGGGCATCAGTAGACCCTGTGGTCCACTCACAACATCCAAAACCAGTAATAATAGGAACAAACTCATTTGCCCAATCTGTTCTTGAAAATCTATGATGATGGAAATTTTGCCTTTTTTCCCCACTCCCCCCACAACGTAGTGTGTCCTAGTGCTACACAGAATTTGCTTTGAGAAGCTTAGCATGAATCTCTGTTGCTTGAATAGTCTTCCTTGTCAGTTACTCTTTTTTATTTCTACCATTGATACAGAAAGGAATTTATTTTTTTTCTGTTTATACTACAAAACCACATTTTGCAAATTTGTAGTTTATTATAAGATCACCCCTGAGACTTTCTTCTCCAGTTTAAGCAAACTGAATTATCTCAACATTTCCTCATTACTCATGCTATTACTATTCCTGCTTTCAGGAGCCTTTCTTCAGTTACTCCAAAGGCTGTAGGATACCATACTCAAAAACTGGGTGTTGGAGGCCTTATCAGTTGAAGCAGCAAAGAAGAATGACTGCACATGTCTTATGGAAAGCACTCTAATTATATGTCCTGGAATGGAGTCTGTCTTTCTCAAGGTTGCGTGGGGTTATTGACTCATGTTCAGTTCAAAATTTATGGTCTTCGGGTGTTTTCCTGCTTAACATAGACTGGATCATCATTCTGTATCCTCTATCTTTTGATTATTCCTACAAGATTAGGAGAAATTAGCATTCGCTCATACTGAACTGAACACTTTTAACCCGAAGTGGTTTATAATATTATTTTAACTATAACCCTCTTCCCTGTTAGACTTGCAACTTTCCACAGTTTGATGTGTTTTGCAAATAAAAAAGCAGCCTCCGTTTTTAGGGATCCATCATTAAGATAATTTGAAATAACACTACAACACTCCAGAAAAGATCTTTGGGTGTCTCTTTGGTGTTTTTTGTCTTTTCTATGTATCACACCACACTCATTTAGTGTGGGTTATGTCACTTAATTCCAGATGGTTAAAAATTAGATTTGGTCTAAACAAGTCTTTTAGGAACTTTCCTAAGCACTGTAGAAAAATTAATGTACAAAGGTGCTTAAGATGCATCTTCTTATAAGATATTGCTGATCTACGGATATCATTACCCACAAATGGGGTCCATATTCTTCTCTGGCCTTTGCACAGTAACCAAATATTCTCAGTTTGTGGACAGTCTTTCTTGATTTGATAGTATTATTTCAGAATTCTTCTTCAAATGAAGGGAATATAAACCCAAAATGAAGAAAAAAAATATATTTAGAGGAGAAAAAAAAGAAAAAGTTTCCTGTTTTTTCATGTTTTCAGGGAAGCGACAGAATTATGGATTAAAAACTCTAAGAGGAAGGAAAAATTCAGATATCAAGTGATTCAGAAAATGTATTCCAGAACAGCTATTTCACTAAATATTTCGTTATTTCTATGCTCACCCAAAGACTGTAATAGAACAAGTACTTTATTTAAAAAATATAAAACTCAATAAAAGTGCAATAAATTATAATTCTGTTGGAATTACCCTAACACATAGAGATTTTTTTAAAGCTAACTCTTTCATATGGATGCCTTACAGAACTTTAAAGCTAATGTCCCCAGAAACTCAGTTCCATAGATTTGTTAAAAACATGAAGCAAAATGTTATAACTCTCTAAGAAACAATAAAGACTATTTCAGAACTAGTTTGTCTATTTTTAAGAGCTTGCTAATATTCTATACCTGTCAGTAATTGTGCCAGTTTTCAGAACAAATGGTCAAATATTTCTTGTCATCAGTCTTTTGAACTACAGTCTATTTTTCTTTCCAACAGATTCATATTAAAACATCAAAGGACTAATTTTAAATTATTATTTTATATTCAAGATTAAGCTAACTTTTTTAAACGACTTATTTTTGCACACCAGATGCCAGCCAAAAAGAACAATGCTTTTAGGTATATAGGTAGTTTCCTTTAGAAGAAAGTACAGATATAAATTTAAATCACCTTGATTTCCTCAGTTCTCTAATTCATGTTTTTCACTGACGGTTTTTGAGCTATTGTATAATGACATGCAGGCATAGATGCGGCTTCTCTTCTCGAGTCAACCTTAGAGTCATTGAATGATCTTTAAAAAGATTTTGCATTATGTATTAATTTCCTAATCTTTTTGAATTTCTTGGGGAGCTGAAGACAATGAAGAATTGTGTAATGAAAAACATTATTATAATTTAATCAACACATACTGGAAAAAAGTCTGTTCGTACTCGAAAAGTTGTTAATATTAAAGGAATTAATAAGTATCTTTAATCCTCTAATCAAATTTATATCAGTGCCTAATATTCCACAAATTATCAAGGCTTTCCATTTATTTGCTGATACTTTGGAAGAGCTTACTTTAGAAATTCATGTTCTTAATGAGTAATTTCAGGCAGCCTTGTTCTAATACCATTTGAATGATCACAATTTGTGGATCACAGTCTGCTATCCAGGATACTCTGTGTCCTCTTGTTAATTTCTTAAAACAAATTAGGACCTGATAGATATTGGTTGATACATAAAAAGTGTTTCCAGTGTACTTGATGGCAGTATTTAATTTATTTCTACACTCGGAATTCTTCTAAGTTTGAAACCTGTTATTTTATGGTATTTGCATCTACTTAAGTTTGTCTTAATTTATATATTAAGATCTTTTGCTTGTTTGATTTTTTTTTTACTGGTATAAAATAATTAATCTATCACATGATAAGACTTCTGCATATAGTCATGATTGTATTTGAATGATACAATGAAAGACAGACAAGTACTCTGTGGGAAACAAAAATTCCTTTGTATGTTTAAATACTGGGAAATGTGAAAAGACAATCTTCTGAGACTTTTTACTTTTTAACTGAATTCCATGCTGAAACTTTAGTCAAGAATCTGCTTTTTCAGACTAGATTATGGAACATTAAATCTCAAACCTGTTGCGATTAAAACAAGTGTTAATGCTCTAATTCAAATTTCAGAGAAAGGGTATTAGTTTATTAGAGAACACTTCTTTGACACAAACCAAATAAAATACTATTTTAAAGATGAAAGTAGAAACATATGCAGAAAAAGATGAATGTGGATCTCCAGAATGATTTTGGAGCAAAAAGAAAGAAAAAAATACTGTTGTGCAGAGTTGAAGCCCAGGAACAGGAACAAGGAAGGAGCAGTCCTGGTCACTGACACTCACAGTGAGAATCTTCAGGGGAACCTTACACTAGGATAGGCAGGGGCCATCATGTAGCACATGAAGATGCATAAATCATGGCAATTTTTAAATGGCCCGGAGAGCGTGGATAGGTACTAATACTCAGCTGATAAGCCAAACTCAATAGAGAAAGCCGTAAATCAAATCAACTTAATATTTCAGGTATAGGAATTATAAAGCAAAAAGTCATGAGGGAAGCAGGAACAAGTTTTAGTACATGATTCCAATTATTTACTGTATTTTGCAACTAAGTTGTGGTTGATTCATTCATGTGACTAGAGCACTGATATAGAAGGCTGCTGTTTGTTCAAGGAGAATGAAGCAGGAAAAAAAAGCAAGATTACTTTTTTGCATGGTAAAGGAGGATGATGTGTTCTCATCTGCTGAATGTCTGATGATTATGACAAAAAAGAAGAAACAAAATCACAAGCCATGTGTTTATCCAGTTCACAAGACAAGTTTTATTTAGGATTAATTATTTTCTGAAATATTAGCAGGATCTAGACCATGGGACTTGGTGACAAAAAGAGAACTCAAATGCATGGTTAAGCTTGGAGAAAGGAATAGAGAAATAAAAATACATCCAAAAAGATTTTAGAAAGTCTGGGGATAGGCTTTTAGGTGGAAGAGATGGAGAAGCTCTTGTCTTGTTTTGTGTGACTCTAGCAGTCTGCTATTAATTGGCAAGAAATTAAATTAATTTCCCCAAATCAAGTCTGGTTTGCCTGTGGCAGTAATTGGTGAGTGATCTCCCTGTCCTTATGCCAGGTCATGAGCTTTTCCATTGTGTTTTCTCCCCCTGTCCTGCTGAGGAGAAGTTATAGAGAACCTTGGTGTGCACCTGGCAGCCAGCCAAGGTCAACCCACCACACCTGTATTGAATATTACACCAAAGACAGAAAGGCTTTATTTTTACATTAAGGTCAGAAGACAAATAAAGTTGGAAATTGTTTTTCTGAACAAGTTATAAGTTCTTGGGTTGTTCTAGTTTCAGTTGTGATCACTGCTATATCAGTGAGACAATGAAATATAATGTTTGATACTAAAACAGTGACATAAGCACTTGCATTTTATAACGGAAGTTGCAGTCTGCGATATCGATTTTAATTGCATCGAAGTGTAGAAGGAGAAAAAAAATGTATTGTCTTTGACCTGTGAGGCATCATATTTTCCATGCAACTTCCTGCTACTGGAACAATTCAGCTTTTTTTCTGCAACATACACTTTTACAGAAATGTGTGAATTATTGTAGTAGACCCTGAATTATTGTAGTAGACCCTAAGCTTGGGAATTGATCAGTAGAAACAATTTAATATTAAAAGTTTGCATTTATTTGGCATTTCTAGCAAATGAACTAAAGGATACAAGTAATACTTAACAGGGATAATGGATTTTTCAAGGCCAGGGAAAATACAAACAAAACAAACCCCAACAGATATCTGAAATTAAGGGAAAACATATTTTTAGACATTTGGAAGGATGTTAACATTGTTTCCATCTTTCCCTCATTTTGTTTAAAACAAAATATCTGATCAATAAATGTTCCAATGTTTTGCTCTAATGTTATGATGGTAATATGAAAAATCCTAATTGTAGTACAAGCATATTTCCATTGCTTTTGCGGTGTGTGTAGTGCTTGTGTGCATATGCAAGCCAAGCCTGATATCTCTCAGGACTAGAGACAGCTGGATTTGGGATAGATCAAATTTAGGCTTTGCTTCTTACTAAGTGAAAAAATTAATTAACTTTGGACTTAATGTTTTTGAATGAATGTGTAAATTGATTGTGTGACAGCCACATCTGACAGTTTTATGTGTAATCTTTATGAGTGGAGATTAAGTAAAGTGAATCACTGCGTTCAATTTGTTTTCCTGGATTAACGGAAGAGGTTTTCATTTTAATTCATCCTATAGTCATAACTGAAGTCATGTTCAAAATGATACCTATCTTTTACTACAAGATTTAAAGAAGATTTTAAGTTTGTATAAGGAGCAGAGTATGAGAAAAAGGAGATATATATATTATTTTTAATGTTAAATTTTCAGAAAAGGGGATTTCCAATTAGTTCTAATTTCATGTAACTCGAATATGAGAACATACATTCCAATGGGAATCACTGTTTTTCTATTCTCCAACAGAAAAAGGATAAACCCAGACTTGATGCCAAGATAAAAAAAAATAAATCATCTTTTCACCATAAATGTCATAAAGACTCTTCTCAAATAAAGTTCTTCAAAAAATGATAGGTCTCTAAAATTACTTTACACTTGATGAACTAGCATTTTTTTGACATTTTCAGGTGAAAAAATATTTTGTCCAGTTCTAATTACTGTGCTGCTGCGTAAATCAGATTTCTTGGTTTGAGATGCAGCACGCCCTGTGAAATTCCTTGTGTTCCACTTCTTCTAGTCAGTGGAGAATGGAATGTCAATTATGATTAACAATTATTGTTACATCTTTTTCAAAGACACTCTATCCTTTCTTGAGAGTTGTTACAGTATGGTTGCTTTGAGGCACAAAATGCAGGGCTAGTCTTTTTCCTCAGATGTTAAAAAATGCCTTAACACTTGGAATCATGGCGTAAGTCTATTGATAAGACTATCCAACGAGGACCATTACACATGTGATGAGGCTTTCAAAAGAAAAAAAAAAAAAAAGAACCACCAATAAACCAACAAACCAAACCAAACCCAAACAAATTCAAAACAAAACAAATTCTCTAAGTAATGCTTTGAAAAATGACAAGATTCAGGCTGTTGGCAGTGTGGATATTTATTGTTGTCAAGATATTTTTGCTGGAGATATTTATTTCCATGTTCACCTCTTTACCATGGACCGTGGAAGACAGCTTATGTCTTCTATGACATTTTATTTACAATACTGATTCATGGTACTCTTGTCCGGAAGCTCTATAAAGACAACACAGAATCTCAGAGTACTTTAAGTTGGAAAAGACTTCTGGAGGCCACCTGGCCCAAATTCCTGCCCAAATCAGGCTAACTTCAAAGTAGATACAACAGAAGGATATGAAGGTCAATAATGGGAGGATCTCCATCTGAGACCAGCTTAGTATACAGCTTCATTCTTATCAACACACATATTTCAAAGCTCAAGTATAAACATGAAGACATAAATATGTAATACGTGTAATCAGAATATTCTTCACTGTTCTCAAAGTATAACTTCTAGATGATTGTCTTGTATTAAATTTTCTCTAATGGAAAGTTAATTAATAATGTATTTCAGAGAAACTGGAAGAATTGACAGATTTTTTTTGTCAATATAAGTGTATTTTGTCACTAGATGTGATATAATTACTTGAGGAATGATTCTGCGGCATATCCAGAATGTAGGGCAGACCACGAACCAGATTGATAGCAAAAGCAAGATCATCAGTTGCTTTAGTGATTTCACAAAGATGTTTAATTCAGCATGGTGCAATGGTCACAAGTCAGAAACTGTTAATTTTGTTAAAAAACATATATGAACAGTTGGATAGAGCAGTCTTGCCCCAAAACAACCTGATGATCAACTGAGGCTGATAAGTAGCATGCAGGCAATTCCACTCAGAATGCCCTGACACCTGCCTGATTGCTAGTACTGAGAACCTGGCCAATAAAGCTGTGATGGCCATAAGCTTTAGACCACAGGTTAAGAGCAAGTAAGTTACAGTAGCAACCTTAAAACAATAGGAGACAGAAGAAAAATATTCTGATTCTTACTCTTAGAATCCCCCCAAAATGAGAGGTGTACCCTACAGAAAATCTGAAGTGACATGACAAACCAGGTCACAGGAAGCTGAAATCTCCCATATATTACAATATAATAGAGAGTTAGAAAGAAACGTGGTTTTCAGATCAGAGGGCAAAAGAAGAAATACAATCATCAACCTATGTAATTCAGATCATGTTTTAGGAATAGTGCTTCTCTGGTGATTTTTTTTCAGATAAATTCTGGTATGTGTTGGTAGATATGAATAACTGATTTTCTTTTTTCTTACTCTCTGGGAATTTTCTGAAAAATTTTCAAGTCAGATCAGAGCCATTGCATGAAAACCTTTGGATGACGATCCACTTTCTTTCGGTGTTCAGAATCCAGTGGCTTCATTTGACAACCTTTTCTTCTTATATTGGAAGAGGTGGCAAGCAGATACTCCCTACTCACTTTATCTGTTTCACAAGTTACTATGATGGTTTTGAAAGCCAGAAGGCTACTGTTATATCAGGTGCTATATAAGCATAAAAAAAAGAAATCCTATCCTTACACAGAGAAAAATAAGCTGTGATACAAATAATAAATATGTTCAAACACAGATGCATGGGTTAATTTTAATATGAACATTTTTTGTGCTTCAGAAAACAATGTAGGGGAGAGACAGGAGGGAGGTAATGCTCTAAAAACCACTAAACTATTCTTTAAAGAATTCATGCAGCAGTTTCAAATTGCATATACTTTTTAGCCTAATTAAGCGTAAGCTTAAGCAATTATTGATTTGATGTGCTCACTCCAGGGCTCAGAATACAGAAAGTATTTTGTGACACTGGGAAATATGTTGCTGTGCAATTCCAAGAAAACTCTGGAGGCAGCTGAGTAGAGTTTATCTTATTAATGTTGTTTGTAAGAGCAGATTCTTTTCTGTCAGCTCTACCAAGGGAATCAGATCCAGATACATGCGAGTGTATATGTAGAATATAGACAGAATAAAAGAAAAATACATAATACCTAACCCATTTCCTAACCTCTGTATGAAATATCTCATACTCAGTTGTACTCAACAACAGTTGAATCAATCGACCTCAAACCAAGTAACTCAAACCAAGTACCAGCTATTTCTCATCTAATTTGAGATTCAGTTCCCTTTTGAATTCCCCTTTAGGAGTGAAAAGAAGGTAGGCCTTCCCAGGATCCTTTGGTTTTTATTCTTTTCAATGAAACATCCTCTTTGTCATCTCTGAGAAAGATTTTCAGAGCAAAGGATGTTCCCACAGTCATCCTGTAAAGGGTGTATTGGAAAGGTGTTTTTTCTTGCTGGACTGTTGAACTGAAACAATTTCTAAATATTTCATCCACCTTTTCAAACGGAGTCTATTTTTTTTTTTTTAACTAAATAACTTATTGCTACAGTTTGACATATGCAAATAATTTAAGAACATCGCATATTGTATGTGCTCAGAAAAGCCAGTCCATTTCTACATGAAAGCACTTGCAAATACTTCATTTTCAGTGGTTAAAATTCCCATACATTTTACATTATAGTAGCAATAACAATAATAATAATAATCTGGAAGTAAAGATGATAAAATTTGACTACCAAATTTTAAATGTGGCAGTACTAAGAACAAAAGTGTTTTGGAGATTCAGAAATAAAATGTTTAATTCATTTGTGAAGTTTATATTCTGATAATGTGCTGTCTTGAGTTCCTTGGGATATTTCTTGAGTGCTTGCAAATTTACGCCAGTGATACCGTCTGGCACAGCAGTTTCATGACAACTATTATCTGTGAAAACAGATTAAAGCATCCCTGAAGCTTTTTTCCTTCATTCGAAGAGAATTTTCCATCCATTAAAAGCATTCAGAGTAGGGAAAGGAACAGAAAACAAACTGTTTCCCAGTTCAGCCATACCCTGGCTCTTGATTATGGATGCCATATAGATAATAGTACAGTGTTAATCAGTACTGTTTGGTAAAAATTTACATTAGCATTGATTTTGGAGGTAATGAACACGGAGTGGCATCAACAACAATATTCACTGTTACCAGCATGTTGAAAGGTAATAGAGAAGGTTAAAATAAATACTCAGTAGAGATTATCATCTCTCTAGGCAACACATTAAATGTGCTGTGTTCTGATCATGAGCAGGAGTCTAAATGGTCTAAGCAGTCTATGTGTTTGTGATTCAAATACAGATAAATAAACCTTCTTTTACTTAACATCTCCATCTTCATATTTGTTCTTCTCTAGTTTCAGAATATCCGAATATACAGGTACATAAACAAGTTTCTTTGTGATAAAGTTAGGGTGTTAAATTCACATTTGGCATGAAGGAATATTCCCTCCGTGATTCTTTAAAAGCATAGACCTTCCAAACAAAATGCAAACTCTGGAGTCGGGCTGGTAAGAATTGTCGGATTTCAAAAGAGAATTGAAAAAATATGCCATGGGAGGTCATGAAGGTGCTAGGATCACTGAAGATACCAGATGAAAAGAAGTATCTGAAAGAAGCAGGAAAACTGGGGAGGAGAATGAAAGAGAGGTTAGGAGGCTTGGGAAGGGAGAAGTCTGACAGGTAGTAGGTGTAAGAAGATATGGAAGCATTTTAGGGGAGGATTGGCTCCTGTGGGTGAATGTGAGAAAATCCCAGGAGTCACAATTCTATTGCAAGCATGTTTGAAGACAATAGGAAGGAAAAATGTATCAGCAGCGGAATTGTTTCATGTATTTTTCCTTACTTGATAAAGAAACAGAGACTGAATAGTGATTGACTCATGTCTGTGACGAAGTAGAAGTCAATTAATTAGAATACATGTGGTATGTCTAGGAAGAGGAATGATATTTAGGATTTCAAGAACAGCCTCAGAGAGAAAGAGATATGCTTTGCATTGCTAGCTGCCTGAAGGAACGTGTCAGGATATTTTATGATAAAGCAAGGTGTCTGTGAGAGAAGCCTTAAGTTCTGAAGTGTTCCAGAACCGTCTAAAATGTCTCTTTAGCCAACAAGGGGAAAAGTAGGAGTGATTTTTTAATTATACAAGCAAAACTCTAAAAAACCTCTAGCTTTTAAAATTATATATATTTTGCAGACCTAGGTACAGGTTCTCTGAACCTACTGATTTTCAAATATTTTTCCTTAGTAAATGCTGACCACTAACCTTCTTAGGATAGGTATTTCATGGTTTTCAGATAATGTGAGTACATAATGGCTTTTTCAAACAGGTACAGTTTTTTAAAGATTTTTTTTCCTTCTGCCTACCACATTATTAGAAATTTGGTGATTCCCATGAGTTAAAACAAGCATAAGATCCCGTGATGACTCATATCATCTCTAAATTTAGATTTCAAAGACATTTTAGAATCTTCTAAGTCTCCAAATGAAAATCTTCTAAAACTCTTGATCCTCTGGGAAGCTAAAGATATCTGGTTACAAAAAAAGCTCCTTTTCTTAGCAAGATTTTACTGACTCTGAAAACATTGTATTGCAAACTCATTAGCAGGGAAAGATATTTTGCTATTGGATTCTCACCAAAGCTGCAAACAAAATAACTTTCTATTTTCTCTCTTGATCACTCAAATTGTTCCTCTGACAACATGGAGTATGATTGGCTTTTTCTTAAGATCATTACCTGAGCACACAACAACTTTTATAGCTGAGTCTAGGTAGCAACAGTGTTTTTCCCAATGTTGTTTTAAATAATTTTAATTTTGTAGACTCTCTGTATCTAATCTCAGAGGCCACACATCGATCTTTTTTCTACTGTGTTTCAAACTTTTATGTTTAGTTAGCGCTTATGTGTTTCCTTTTTTCTAATATTAACTCAAAATACATTACAACTAGTACTTTATAGCATGTATTATTTCAGGCACAGAGTATGTTTTATCCCTTTTGGGGAAAAAGCATGCACACAATTTTGGATTTAGCAGCCTTGCTAGTATCAATAGGAAGAATTATATGTTAACAGGCATCAAGATGTCACTTTCCATTAATGTTACTATTATAATTCATAAATAAAAATTAAAGATCTCTAATATGGTCTTGAAATGTACTTATGGTGTGTGCTCTCCACCTGTATATATAAAATAATGCAAAACCAAGCTAAGTCAATATGAAAGCAACATTGATTTAGAACCTCTAGAATATATTTAATGGAACTGTGCATGCTAAGAAAAAGAGGCAGGTAAAAAAAATGTGTACAGGTTATGTTATATTACCTCACTGGGCTGTAAATAAGCCCCTACCAGAGTCCAAGAACAGTTAAATCCCTCTAAGAATTCTAGAGATGTGGAAATAAGGAATTTAAATAAAGCTACATCTGTGCTGCACGGGGAGTTAGTTCTTGTGTGGGCATTCTTTGACTGTCAGAGAAATAACCTCCTCTTTGGGAAAGGAAGGAAAAACAGTCCATAAAATTGTCTGTGTGGTAGGGCTTGCGGAACTTCTTAAAAAGAAGAATGAAGAGATAGAATGATTGTGTTTTTTTCAAAGTGATTATTGCCAGTGAACCAGTTGCTATTTAACAGCTGTAGGAAGAGGCAGTGTTTTTATTCATTTACTTCCTATTCTCCTTAATGATTCTGCAAATGGCAGTGAGCTGTAAAGGGTCTGTAGTGATATAAAATGTTCAGGATAGTTGCATCTAAAACTTCCAATACTAGCAATAAAATGATGGATGTGACACTGTGAGCAATGCAAAGTAATGTGCAGGGGAAAACCAGCCTTAACTATGTCTACACATCCGCAGGCTCTAAATTAACTATCACCTCTTGGGATCAAGGTCTTTGAGCCACTGTGAGTGCTTCCCTGAAAACATCTGTTCTCTGAACATCAGTAGTTGAAAATGGCAGAGATATTTCAAATTACAAGAAATGGAGACAAAACAGGTTTTTACTGCATAAATCCCTGAAGCACCTACAGCCAATGTAATGGTGTGCAGTGCTGGTCAATATTTCAAACCAAGTACAACATGTATGTATTGTAACTCCTTGTACAGTGAGTGAAGACACCTAGTAAAATAATAAAGGCTCAAGCTCTCACAAAAATTGGAAGACATTTTAAGTGAGAGGCTTTTGATTTGCCTTGTTTTATTGTCTGGAGGTGTTTTGGGTTTTTTTTGTTTTTTGGGGTTTTTTTCCTATTTCATTTGTGTAATACAGTGTTGCAGACTGCTGTGGAAACCAGAAGATCAGAAAAGGATGACATACATTCATGCAGGACGGGTTCATTTATGCCCATTTTGAAGATGAACTGCTCAGCACTGCAGTCCTCCTCTATCATAAGATGACAGGAGTCTCAACAGCACTTTATGCCAACTGGGGTGCCTCGGAATCTCACAAAAATAGCCCTGCATTTTTGGGTATCTCCTAGGTTTCCTTCACCATCCTTCATTACCAATGGAGCAAAACAGGAATTTCTGTTTTAGAAGTTTGGTTCAGACTCTGGTGAATTGCATCCTAAATTATAAAGCTGTGGCAAGAATCTGGATGGCTAGTCCTGATGCATATCTCTGCATATATATTCATTACCACAGGACTTTCAGGACCACAGGATGTTTAGAAGGCCAAACATTCAAAAAAGACATTGAATATATGCATAGCAAGTAAACTCCTTAGCGGTTTTCTCAGGTCAACATACCTACATAGCTGATATTTACTTTTGTTATTATATGATCTAGTAGTGATCTCTGGGCAAATCAAGTAAGAAAACTGATCATATATGGTTGCCATATATCTAGGTAACTGAGGATTGAAGAGGAAATTGCTTTTGAATATATTGATATACAGAATTATTGCTTTGTTACTTTCTATTATAGAAGGCAGATAACTGACCTGGAAGCATAACACAGCTGTATACGAGACAGATATAGAAACACAACCGTAGCAGACTGGGTTGATGACCTTGTGGAAGAGTATTATTTTTATTCAGTAAGAGCAAGTGCTTCAAGATAGAATCAAAGCTTGAAGGTTTCCTCTTTAAAGAAACCTCAAAACCAGCAACAACCCTGTATTTTGTGATACCTACTCTATCTTTCCAATATCCCTCCTTCTCACTGTGCAAACAACTTTCTTATTCATGCAATCCAAGTAATATCTGAGGATCTGTTGCTTTTTTCTTGCTAAATTAGAGGCTCTGTGTTTACTGCAATTCACCAAGCAGATGTGTTCCTCTGGCTTACAACAGTCGTTCTCTACTACAAATGGCTTTAGTGGGTTCTGATAGAACACTATGTCTTATCCATAGCTTAATGACTTCAATTTAACTGATAGGACTTCACACTTAAAAAACGACCTCAGGAGATTTGGTTTTTTATCTTGCATTACTTCTGGTGTGACACCTTCTCATAACCACTGAGGTATGTTTTAAAATTCTGCTACCAAAATGCTGTCTGTAACATCTGAATGACTCATCTCCAAAAAGCTGTCTCAGCTGCTTCTTCCAGCTCCCCCAGCCCTAACATAGGTGGAAAGCATTGCTCCTTCCTTTAGCTATCCTGCTTCTACAGTCTGGTGTTTGGTTTTTGTTGTGTGTTTGTTTGTTTTATAAAAGGACAGACTGAGCCCTTAAGGTCAAACCTTGTAATCCTGAAACTGGTGAAAATTCTGAAAGAAGAGGCAGAGAAAAAAAATCCCATTTTCTCATTTTTTGAACATTTAAAAAAAATAACTGTTTCTAACAATTGGATGCACTATAACAAAAATAGTGAATAGCAAACAGCATGCGAGATCCTGTCAAACATATAGAATGGTGAATGGAAGAGAATATTGAGAATTTTAAAATATGTATTTTGAAACCTTCCCTCTTCAGACCTTTGTTAAACTTTTCAATGGGCTACATCTTGAGACATGTTTTTGATTGCTTCCTATTGGCAGTTGATTTGAAAGCAGATCGCAAAACCAGATTGTGCTGCAATTAGAAAAACCCTCCACAAATATTTACATAAGCAAACAAAAATATTTGCATAAGTCAAATATATATTCATGTAGTAAATTTTGTCTCAGGCAAAAATCAACTAAAGCAAGTATAATAACAACATTGTATTCAAAATATGATTTCATCACGTTATACATATGCAAAGCATCATAAACATACTTTTTAATATTTAAATTTTAAACAAAGCTGCTTTTATTTGGGAAGTCAGTATGATTACATTACAATTTTTGTGCCTTTTCTCTATACTCTGAGTGATAAGAGTATTTTCTGTAAGCTGGATTTAGTTTGTTTATGTTAATCAGAAACAGCATTAGAATGCTATTACTACTTACACAACAAGAAGCTATCAATGAAATCACATGAAGCCTTCGTGATGATTAAATTTGGAGTTATATTGACATCTAATTTAGATTTAAATTTAATATGCTAATATGTTAGAGTGTAATGGGGTAAGATCAAAGTGTTGATGATAATTATTTTGAAAATTTTGGCATCATATTGCATTCATTTGACTAATTCACATGACTTGTAGATGACACTGGGAGATTTCTTCTTAAACACTTTACAAACAAAATAGTCAACAAGGTTACTTCACTTGTTAAATGAGACTAGGCACAGAATGGTGGTATGTAGACTGCACATCAAGTGTAAGTGCTATAAGTAGCAAGAAGATGGGCTTCAAGCAAACTGAAAACTCTATTCAGACAATTTTAATTTGGATTATGTATTACTGTTCCTCAGTGGACACCAAAAAAACAACAAAAAACAACACATCACCCTACACTTTTTGCTGTGACATGGTTTGCTATATGGAAATATAAAATGACACACAGTCTTATTAAATGCACCTTCTGTAAGTAGCAAATTCTCTCTTAAAATGTTCCTCACTGTAGAGAGACATCATCAGTGATTCAGAGGAAGTGACAATCTGACGGGTCCACCATCTGCTTCCTGAAACAAAATCGCAAGGCTTCTATCCCATGGAGTTTATTATCTCAATTTGATAATGCAACAAACAATGTAAAACATAATATAGACATTAGCTGCTTGTAGTGAGCAGCTGAAGAAGGAGAAAAAAATGTGAACATGGGAAGTCTGGCTGAAGAAATTAAATAATTGTTTACATGTAATTAAATTAGAAGGCAGAATCTTCTTGTCTTGTTGCAATATACAACAAAAATACGTTTTATGAAACTAATTTTTTCCTTGGAACACGAGTTCCAAGTTGCAGTCAATTTAGCTGGGCTATTTCCTTTACCTCCAACGGAGTTTTTTTAGACTTTTGACAAACTTCACCTTAAGACTGAAATTACTCAGTTTTAATTTCAGACATGCAATTGCAGTGTCGAAGCAGGAAATGTATGTATCTGAAGCCCTGTTCCAGTACTTATTGAGTGTTACTCTGATTTGGGGCAGGATTAATTGCCTACTGAAGTGTCTGCCTCCCTCCTTCCATTAAAACAGGAGCCAGTAACACCCATATTTCTTACTTAAATGACAGGGATGATCCTGGACCTGCAGTCAGGGCTACAACTGTCTTTATGACACCATAGATTAAGATAAATTTAGTCAGACCACAGTGTCAAGGAAGAAAGCAGAGAGTAAGATCCATGGGATCTGAGTTTGTCTCAAGGTGGAAGAAAAATTAATAAATCTAACTTTTCTGGTGTGTCAGGTAACTGGTGCAGAAAGTGAAAGAACCCGCTAGTGCCATAACCGAAAAGCGGTCTATTTGCAGGTGGTAAGGAATGTCTGTCCTTTAATTACTCACTTGCCAGAGTTTTTGTTTTTGGAGGTAATTCATAATTATGTCTTTTGGGTGTTATAGAATTAAACTGGTGGTGGGCTACAGAACATTTTTAGAGATGGAAATGTGTGAAATGCTGTCATAAGTGCCATATTGCATCCTCTAAATGCTGTTTTATGTCTTGCCTTCATACACTTTTATAATACGGTGAAAAAGATTGTTCATAACAAATATGCAGGGCTGTTACTCTTACATTGTATACCTACTCTGTGAAATATAGTGTTTCCTGTTTAAAAAATGCTCCTAAGGATATGTCTGTACTAAGAAATAAAGAACTTTCCAAGCTCCGTTTAAGCCAGGCTGATGCTGTATTGAGACCATCACTTGGTCTTGCAAGCAATAAGACTGTATTAGCACAATACAGCAACCAAGTATTAGCTCAAATACAGCATAAAATAATTTACTTTCTGTTCTAGTGCTAGTTCAGATACATCAGTGCTAATCTCCATGTGCAGCATAGAAATGTTCTCAGATTTTCTTTCTTCTGCGGGTACCAATATCTTTCCATATCTTGGTTTCACTGATATATTCGTCACATACCTGGAATGTTTGGATGGTTGAGGCTTGGATAATGATGTGAAAATGCTTCTTTCATGAATACAGGAAAAGAATATGGGTTGAAAAACACAAAGCAGACTAATATAGTCTGTGTGGAAATCATCAGGGAACATAGCATGCTGCACTGGTAGAGGGGAATTCAGGTCTCCAAATCACTGAACTCCATTATTTTATGAAGATGGTGACCTTCATCCCCTTCTGGTGAATCCCTTTCTTGGTATAATAAATCTGAACTATGCACTTGATAGGGGAAGCATGTTCTGTGAGTTCACACTCCTTTGGGCAAGTTGTTTGCTCTGTACCTCTTTCACTCACTCAGGCTGGGTCAGGAATTATGCTGTGTTTAAGCTGAGTGAGAATTATCCAATTAATTTTCACTGGGATGGGCTGGAGACTCCTCCCAGGAACAGGTCAGTGAACAGATGTAAGGACTCAATAGCCCCTGGCAATACGGCAGTGGGAAGCAAGCAGGAGACCAAGAACAGTAATCTCTTTCCTTGGCACGCTCACAGCTGGAAGATATGTCCACAGTTTGAAAGGAAAACCACCCCAGTTATCCAGATTTCTTACAACAGGGGTCCAAAGTGGCGGAAAAGAGCTTGGTATTTGTTTACCCCACATTTTCAAGTTAATATACCTAACACTGCGGTACGGGCATAAAATAATAAAGGTCCTTTAAAAACTAAAAAAACTCATATAATCTTCTTGTTGGTCACATATCCCAAGTCTCTTTCAGTTGCACTCTGTCTGAAGTCTGTTAGCAGTGGCTGCCTAGGGTAGCATTGCCTTCTGATCTCCTGCCCAAAAATGCGCTTCCAGGATGCAATGTGTTTAACAACCTGTCTCTGATTCTTTCCAGTGCACATCTAAACCATTACAGGAGGGTAGATGTAGTTCAGATCTCATCTAGCAATGCTTTCAAGTAGGCCTCCCTCATGATAATTATCTGTGCTGCTTTGTCATTCCAGTGCATACCAGAATCACTGAATCAGGTGGAGCTGCACAGATATTTGTTTTACATGAGCTGTGCTTTTGGGTAGGTTTCATCCTGTTACAAGGTTATTGACTTTTTAATGTATAAAACATTTCAAATTGAAGACTTCAGATACATCAACACAGAGATAACACAAATTGTTGTGTGTGGTGCGTTCTTGCTCTATCCCAGAAAAACCATTTTATCTCCCTCTGTTTTGCTTTAGCAGGGAATGTGACAACTACAGCTGACAAATCCTTACCCTTAGATTCCAGTTCAGCTCAGTTTGTCAGTCCGTTGACTTTTGATTTCACACTTCTGCTTTCCACTCTTCGGTTAGCAGCATACAGAACCCACTTATTCTGTCATATCTGGACCAGTTTTGCTCTAATTAGGGTGTTTATACCAAAACAAAAGGTGTATTTTCTATAACTAAGACAGGTGATCTAGTTGATCAGGGCAGGAAATACTACTGGGAAGATGCATAGAACTAGCTTCTCTTCATTTTTTCCTTCAAGCTTTGAAGACGTTTTAGATACTATCCCTGAGTAATTTCATGAATGTGTGCAGATAAGACATCAAGACACATGAGAGAAAAATACGGATGTCTAATGTCAAATGCCTTGAGAAAGATTAAGTTCTCTATGACAATCTGTGAAGCAGTTTTGTCCTCACAATCAGGTGACACCTTTGCTTGCGCATCTTGTGGAATATTCCAAATATTATTAGTGTGTTGCCAAACAAAATGCTGGTAGAAAATGTGTTACAATGAACAATGTGAAATATACCACATGGCTGTCCATCTGCTTCCAGTCTCACAACTATAAATTGTAATCACTGTTTTTCATTTATAATTTCATATTGAGATTTGAAGTGTCATCTTCATTAATATTTGCAAAAAAAATATTTGTGTACGTATGAAATTGTATCTGCTTATGGAAATGTTATTTTTAAGATATCAGAGTGCAAATAAAGTTAAAAAAAAATCTGCTGAAGTTTTGTCAGTTTTATGATAAAAGTTATTTGCTTTCCTTTCATCAACACTGTTTTGTGTCTTAAATATCTCATAACCATATAAGAATTTAAGTGACAGCACATTTTGCTGTGCAGTCCTAAAATGTGTTTTACCTACTTTGGTAATGCTAGCCTCTAGCTGAGGTACTATAGAATTGTCTGTGTGCTGTGGAAGAAGAGAAGCAACAAATAAAAATGATAGTGAAGAGTCCTGGTTTCATTTGACAAGAACAGAAAAGTCAAGATTCATCAATAAAGGAGACAGAAGAACACTGAACTGGGAAGTTGAATAAAAGATGTCAAAGGAGAAAGAAGAAAAATTGTAGAGAAGTATGAGAGCTTATGCACTAGATAGGTGTTTAAATTTGAGCTTATATGATTTTAATACACAATACTGAAATTATTTAAAACTATTAAAGGATTAGAATAGTGATGACAAGTTTAGAAATAAAATAGATCATCTAATTTCAAACCTAGATAGCAACTACCATTAAGGAAGAAAACTTTCTCAGTTTTCTAGGTAAAAATTCCATAAGTGGCTTACTAAATATTTATCAATCCTGCTCAATGCACATATATGTCTTTTTAAATATTCCTTCTGACTGAACTTTCTGTAGTTTTCTCCTTTCTTCTAAAATTGATTCCTCTTTATCATTCTCTGTCCCACTCTTGGAAGCACATGGAAAGACCAAAGCACAAATACTCACAGGATTTTAATTTATTGATATTCTTGTCTTGTGTAGAGTTCTTGATGTTGAAATGGTCCAAACTATGCCACTAGCATAACCTCATCACAACAGTTGTTTATTCATGGTCATGAGTCCCTTGGCACCAGTCTAAATTGAAACACCAATTTCTAGGCAGGCCTAATTGACATCATTTTTTTTTATCATGAACCATGAAACAAGTCAAACACCTCATCATATCTTCTCAGTAGTTACAATGTGTCATGCAACGTGTCAGCCTACAATGAGGAGAGGTTAATTATGGGTTCTTTGACAAGATACAGAAATCTAGCTTGTGCCACTGAGATGTTAGCAAGCAGATGTGTGAGATTATTATGTTCAAAGCTAACTTTAGTGCAAAATCACTGAACTCTGTGGAGTTTAAACAAATTTTAACACCATAGTGGAAGTATATTATGTGAGGTTACTGGGATTTTCCTGGAAGTAAATTTCTGCTAATGATATAAAATACTGATTGAAGGACATATTGTGTATCAGGATGGAGCTGATCAATTTGTTTGACTGTTATTTCAAGGCCCATGCATCTATGCATCAGATTTTTCTTTCCTGTTTTTCTCTCGTGCAAAATATTACCCAGCAAAATGATGCTTAGAATATACACCAAATTATACTGACCAATGTTAGTTACAAGATTAATGCTGCAAGCTATTTATTAACTATTATCTGCCACGCAGAAGAACTCACTTCACCATGAAAGCATGGGAGCATTCAAGACATCTTCTTCAGGATGGAAACAGACAGTTCTGGGATTGAGAGGCTGGACTGATGCTGTAGAACAGTTCCTGAGATGTCAGATTTTCCACTACATTTGGCAAGTTAGCATACAGCAAGCCTCTCCTATAACTATGCTGTGACACAACCACTAACAGCAGAGGAGTACTAGAGAGCATGTTCTAAAAATGTTCTGGTGCTTTAGGCACAACTTCATAAATCCTAGGTACATGCGTATATTCTTTTCCAGCATAAACCATGAAGTCAGGCATTAATCCCAGATACAAGGCAGTAGGGACAGGCAAATATCACTGCTACAGTGTGTTGTCTCTGCTCTGTCAGGATTAATTGCATCCATAGGGAAGGTGCTTGTCACCACTCTGCCAACAGCCAACTCTGCAACAGAGTGAAGGAAAATTTCTTCTTTATACAGAGATTTCAGGTAGGAAAAAGGGAACTAAGCAACACCGATAAACAGGAATTCAGCTATCTGACTTAGCTGAAACAGCTTCTGGAGAAGACACAACATTGATGCTGGAGGACACTGGGTCTTAGCTGGCATTTGACAGATAGCAGTGAAGCAGCAAAAATGAATTCGTCAAACAGGAGACAGTAGCCCAAACTTTATTTTAGAACACAGACAAACACGTGAATTCAAACTGCAAAGAAATAAATTTGATTTTAGCTCTACCACTTCATCTACTCAGGAATGCTCACATTATCAGTTAACTACTGAGGTGTGGTTCAGGAAGATGTGCCTTGCTGCCTGTCAGCTCTTACTTGGCTGGTTGTGTGAAAACTCAGTCTTCCTATCCTAACTAGAGCTTTGTTTCAGTCTTTTCCTCTGCACAAGAAATTGTATGGGCTTATTTTTGAAAGCAGAGCTTGTGACCACTCTTACTGTACCATCATGCTGCTAGTTCTTCACTAAAACTTGCAGCAAAGTGATTTGTTTACAAGACTGTCAGAAAGCTGGCAATCTCAAAATCTCAATAAACAATTTCTGGATCTGTAGTGACCGAAGAAAACTTCAAAATGCATTACATAGTTTTGCTGGATATTTCTATTCACATTTTGCAACAGACTTTGGCACCAATACCTGATTAAGCAGATACTACCATTACTACTACTAAAGTACATATCCCTTTCAATATCCATGTTTTCCTTCTCTATTCATTCCCTGCAACTACTGCCTATTACCATCTTGACTTGCAAGGACTCAGTTGCCACAATGGCATGAAGGTTTTGTAAGACAGGCTGTTCATACCAACTAGTCTTACAACTGGCTACACCTGCTGGCACATACAGATGGTTGAGCTATACTTGCAATAACGAACGTGGGAAGGTGAGCTTCAAATTTCTGCCACAGGAGAAAGAAAAATAAAATAGGAAATTCTGCCTATTCAAAAACTACCAAACATGGGCAAAATATCTGAAATTCTATGTAATTTTCAAAGTGACTACATTGTGAATTGATAATGCTACTTTACAAAGGCAGGATAAATATATTATTTATTTAATAAGGTGTGTGCTTTTTTTTTTTTTCAGTGAAGTAGTGCCAAAATGGATAACAAAATAATTAAACCAGAGTTAAAATTTGATTAAGCAGAACAGGAGGAGGGGAAGAGGGAAATGAGGACAGCAGACAGCATTCATAATTAACATTTATCCCTCTAACAACCATACAATTAAGATCTGGCAGGAAGGTTCAGGAAAATCTAATCATTTCCCAAAATGTCAGGATCAGATGAAGCAGTAAATTACAGATTCTTGTTTGGGATCCAGAGGAATACATGGGTCGCATAAACCAAATCCTAAAATGAGTTTTCCTGTCTATGTGAAGCTCAGTTGGCTGCAAACAAGATTGATGCAGTTTCATTCTCATTCATCTTTTTTTTAAAAAAACTTTTTCATTTATTTGCTGCCTTTGATGTTGTGCAGCAGGCTATGTCAGGGAAAATTAGCAGCTTATGCCCATCAATAATTACACTAACTTTCTTGCAAGTTGTACATTATAATCTCTCCTAGGACCAAATCTATTAAAAAAGAAAAAAAAAAAATCAGGCTAGTGAATTGACACTTAGGTAGATACTAAGTGCTTAAATCAGAATCTTTAACCCTGAAAATCTCAGTCTAGCTACTATGTCACCCTAGTACAGGAATCTTATTTTTACCTTCTTAGCCCATAAAACTGCTTCTGTATTTTCAGAATGCAGATACATAAGGAAGAAAGCACCTCCCAAGTAATCTGCATGACTGTAGTGTGCAAATTTTAACACCTCAACTACCCTTGCAGGCTAGCCATGTAAATACTTCACTACATTCAAAATAATAAAGCTGAAATCCAGAGCTCCTTAATTGAAAGGGAATATCACGCTACTGCCAGGACGATGCAGTTAATACATTTAGACTTGAGCAAGTAGCCTGTTCTCTGCTGAACTGTGTCACTGGGTTCTGGGTTCTGCAACAGGGCTGGACATCTAAAACTTTGGCACTCTACTCAGTAATCCAAGCAATAATTTCTTATGATGGGTGTAGGATATGGGCACAGGAGAGATGGACCTAAGTTTGTAAAGAAGGTGGTATAGTCGAGTAACAGTGAAGAGGGACCCATGTTCCTCAGAAGGTGAAAGATGTTAACCAGCTTATGCTTTATTTCGTGTTTAAATGATGCTTGATGAAGAATATGTTTAGAGCCTTATATGATATCGTTGAATACCTACAATTCTGTCCACTTCCCTCCCACATTAGATTTTTACTTGTATGTCTCCAACGGTGTGTGTAGAGGCAATACAGCAGGTTTTGTCCATTACAATCTCTGAACAAGGAGCTAGGAGGAGTGCAGTGAAAATACATGGATTTTATCATATAGTTCACCTCTGCCTGGCAAAGCTAGGCTAAAAGCTCTTCTTTAGCCTTTGCCTCTCTTTCAGATGAATTTCCTTGTGTTTTAAAGGGGTATTATGGCATTTCCCTACTTTGCACAGTAGCGCAGGCTGAATATATGCAAATGCAAGGTGTGTTCAGGTTCTAGAGGCGTGAGGACCATATGGTTAAATGGGAGGAGTCACAGTACCTGCAGTACCTTAATTTGAAGAGAGTCTATAACATGAAAGGTCACATGTGAACTCTGATAACTTGAGACAAGGAAATTTTGTTGCAGCATGAGGGGCCACTCATTTCACACTGATCCCACTCTTTTCAGCCCTGAATAAAGAGAAGACATTATGTCACAGACTTTTTTTTTTTTTTAAAGATTATATTTAAAGATCTACAAGGCTGCTTCATTTAGCTATAATGACAGCTATAATTTTAATTCCATAATATTTTGTATGTTTTTCTACATACTCATTTATCCCACTTGTTATGTTAAGGTTGTATTTGGTTGTTAAAAATTAAATGTGGCAGGTAAGTTGGTATTTCAGAGGGGGTTATTTCAGATCAATGAGGCATTTTACTAGGCTTTAGCCTGCTTCAAGAGAATTGATGCTATAAATGTTGAATTAAAAAGGTTTTGGTTGTATGTAATACTGGTCTGATTTACTACTAAGTCCTCCATTTGAGCATATGCCCTTGTTAAATGCATATACTTTTCCAGTACAAAAAAAAGAAACTATTTATAACTAAAAAAGTATTTCAAGAACTTCAGAATGAACGCTAATAAAAAAAACAACCAAACAAACAAGCCTCATGATAATTTTTTAAAAACAAAAAAATATTTTTTCAAATATTACAAAAACAGAGGATCTGAAATGACATTTTACATTTCACAGCAGAAGCAGTATTGGCACTTTTACTGTAATTGAGAGCTTTTATGTATATATATATTTCCCCACATGCTAAGCAGAAGTTAGCATACAGCAGAATAGCATATACTTGATTTGTTCCCATTACTTCCATATTCCATATCCCATAAAAGCTAATTCACTATCAATTAGCAGTGTACTATGTTTCATTATTAAAATTATTTGTATCATTGTTTTAACATCAAATAATTGCATTATACAACATGTTTCTCATGTCATCATGGTCTGTTAACAGTCTTGCTGCCTATTTGCAAGGGTTCATAAAAGCTACTGGACACTGGGGAGCAGTTTTGTGGCTTCTGAAGTACAATTTTCATGTAAGTTCTTCCACACTGCCTTTAGTGCTCTTACAGCAATATCACTTGTCTGTAAGTGGGTGAAAATAAGCCTTGTTGATGGCGAAATGTGCCATGGGACTGTGTATGCATGAATGCTTGTTGTCATGCAAACTGAGAGAAAAGATCAAGTATAAAAGATGGCAAGGTATAAAAGCCAGGATAAGTATTTGATGTGAAAACTGAGCACTAAAAGTACTTCCTTTCTTCCTCTCCCTCATGGGAAAAAATGTTGTTTATCTAGGTGCTCTTAAAATCTGGCAGTATATAGAGTAAAACGGCAGAGTTTGTTTTCTGTGTGCTACATTATATATATGTTATTGTTTCACAGTCATTTTGTTAGATCGTAACCTTACTTGTTTTCCATTCCCAACTACAATAGTTTAAGATTATTTTTCAGCAAGGTAAATTCAACATTCAAAATATATGCATGCTAGCTATCTATAAATCATAACATACAGGGCGACCAACATCCATCAGCTTCATATATCAATGAAACACTTTTGTTTGAATTAGTTCCAGTTCTGTGAAGTTTGTTGTTCACTTTTCAGCATAGAATAAATCAGAACAGTTCCATGAGCTTTACTTTATTTCTCCTGACATTACAGTTTTAGGATAAATGTTCTCAGTGTTTGTGCAAATGTACCCATACATTTCCCTGGGCTGTAGGAACATATGGGAGAATTTGGAAATGCGTTTCTAAATAATTTTAAAATATTTTCTACAACAACTTATGACATTGATCTGGACCAGTGGTCTGCAAATCACTAGATAAGGGAGAATCAGAGGGGAGAAAGAAGGAAAGACCTTTATACATTGAAATGAAAGGTGTTTTCTTGTCCGTTGTCTGGCAGTTTTTTAAGTCATCTACCCCTCTGTAGTCTAAAGCAGGAACAAATTAGTAATGTTTGCAATCTAAATAGTTTACTCAAAAAAATACCTGCACAAATGGAAAATGTACAGTTTTATAGATTTGTATTCCTCCTTTTCTGACTGGGGATGAGGCTGATGTGTTACTGGGAGTACATAAGTAGTCCAAAAGGCAGATGCTTTTATGAGTCTCAAAGCAGATGATTCTGTAATACTGTAGCACATCAACATGTGTGCTGTAAAATGTAAATTTGTCCACAAAAGAATTATTTATAAATTCAACATCAGGCTCTATATCTTAAGATTTTTTTCAGCTTCATCCCTACTTGTCCTCCTTTCACCTATATACAAATAACTACCTTGATATTTTGATTGATTTATCAGATTTTATCTGATTAAACAAAGGGGTCACTGTCATCTAGTCCAACTGCCTAACTAATTCAGGGCTGAGCAAATGTTAAAGCACGTTATTAAGGGTATCGTCTAAATGCCTCTTAAACAGTGTCAGGGTTGGGGCATCGACCACCTCTCTAGGAAGCCTGTTCCAGTAACCACCCTTTCAGTAGAGAAATGCTTCCTGACATCCAGTCTAAACCTCCTGTGTTGCAGCTTTGAACCATTTCTACGTGTCTTATCCCTGAATACCAGAGAGAAGAGATCAGCACCTCCTTCCCCACTTTCCTCCTCAGGAAGCTGTAGAGAGCCACGAGGTGGCCCCTCAGCCTCCTTTGTTCAATACTAGACAAGCCCAAAGTCCTCAGCCACTCCTCACAGGACATTCCTTCCAGCGTTTCCACCAGCTTTGTTGCCCTCCTCTGGGCACACTCAGGGACCCTCACATCCTTCTTAAATTGTGAGGCCCAGAACTGGACACAGTGCTCAAGGTGAGGCCACACCAACACTGCATAGAATGGAATAATCACCTATTTTGACCAGCTGGTTATGCTGTGTTTGATGCACCCCAGGATGCAGTTTGCTCTCTTGGCTACCAGGGCCCACACTGCTGACTCACATTGAGCTGCTGTCAACCAGCACCCCCAGGTGCCTTTCTGCAGGGCTGCTCTCCATCCACTCTTTGTTTACGCTTGTCCTCAGTGTTAATATGTCCCAGGTGCAGAATCCAACACTTGGACTTGTTAAATTTCATCCCATCTAGGTCAAAGTCCTACATTACAGTCTAAAGGACACATGCTGTATGTCAGAATCAGATCCGACCTATCCATTGCAGGTACCAAACTAAGCACTGCTCTCGATGAGAACGCTGTGAAAATGACTAAAATGCATACTTGGGTGTTTGGTTTTTTTTTTTGTTAGTGAACATTTACTTTGTGATACTGTACTTGCAAGAGGTAAAAATAACCAAAAACACTATTGGAAAAATCAAAAAACCTGGCAAAATCTTTCAAATGTATGAATCTGGTTTTGGAAAAGAAGAATGGAAAGATTATTAAAGTACAACCTCCTAGGTCTAGCTCATATCCCTAGTAAAAAACTGAGAGCTGGCAGATTATTAGATTAGGTGAATTGGCCTAGTTCTATTGAATTAAATGAAGCTATAATGATTTACTTTAGATGAAGAACAGGACTTTAACCCATATGTGTAACTTGATACTTGTAAGTGGGAATCTTAACTTCAGTGAGATTGCTTGGATTGTTCTTTCATTTTTTGGGTGTTCTTTTGTTTCACACATGATTAAGTGATTTCCAACATTAAAATCCAAAAGAAAAATCATTAAATGTGGAAAGCTCAATAACGTATTGGTACTTGACACTTTCAATACTATGGAGGTCAATTCAGGCTGAGGAAAATACATGCCGGACCAATGTCTTGAAAGCAATGAACTCATAAGAACCAGGCATCTGATTTTGTAGTATATTTTTATCATGTTGTGATTTTAAACATTAAATGTATATATTATTTCTTTAATATTTTGATGAAGTGTTTGACACTCTAAATTAGATTTAATTTCCTAGTATATGTTGACTTAGACCTTTCATAGATATAAACTCATGCAATAAAAGATACACTGACTCTATCATATTTCACTAGAAAATTGGTATAAGTTATCTTGCAGAGAACACAGTCAATAGACTGAAATCTGACTAAAAGGCTATAACAAAGAGCAATGAAAATTAACAATGAAATAAGTAGAAGGGAGGTATCTTGTGCTGACTCTAGAAGCCAGAGTTCTGACCTCCATTTATTATGCTCATTGATAAACTCGAAGAGAGATTAGAATGTTAATAAAGCACACAGATTATACTTAATGAAAGTATCTGAGATAACTATTCAAGATCAAGATGTATGCCAAATGTTCCTGTGTAAGTGAGAATAAGCAGAGTAAATGATGCTGACATATAGCTTAACCTTTGCAAACTGCTTGTTTGAATATATTCCTGCTGTGACTTTCTGCTGCAGTCACCTGTCATTTTAGCAACTTATTGCCTTTGTACTTTCCCTTTCAGATTTTTCTTTATACAGATGCTTTTGTGAATCTTCATAGAGTAGTTCCTGCAAGGATTCTATAGTTGCTTTCCAAAAATTCACTTGGCCACAGCAACCATGAAGCAGTCAGGTTTAAAATCATTGTTAATGGGTGGGAAAATTCCAGCAAGACCTTACCACTAGATATGAAGAGAGCAGACTTCAGGCTGCTCAGAGAAGTACTTAGTAAGATTCCCTGGGAAGAAACTTTTGAAGGTGTTGGGATCTATCAGTGTTGGTAGTTTTTTAAGTACCACCTACTAAAATCACAGGACCAGGCAATTCCAAAATGTCAAAAATCTAGCAGGTGAGGCAAAAAGCCAGCTTGGTTGAGCAGGGATCTTATTCTTGAAATACAGCGAAAAAATAAATTACATGGTTAGTGGAAGCACAGTGAGGTAACATGGGAGGACTACAGAGATGTTGCTCACCACTATAGGGAGGAAATTCATGCTGCCAAAGTTCCATTAGAATTGAAGCTGGGTAATACTGTGAAGGACAATAAAAAAGGCTTTTTAAAATATATTAATAGCAAAAGGCAAACTAGAAATAACATTGACCCATTACTTGATGAGCATGGTCACCTTGTTAACAGGGACATAGACAAAGCTGAGACATTTAAGCCTTTCTTCACCTCAGTCTTCGAGGCCAATGATGAACTTGGAGGCCCCTATAACCCTACGTTAGAAAACCATGGCTGCGAGAACAATAAACTCACAATAAATCCGGAACTTGTATGGGATTTGCTACTCTAGCTAGATCCCTACAAGTCGATGGGGCCTAATGTGATTCATGCAAGGGTGCTTAAAGAGCTGGCTGACATCATAGCGAGACCTCTCTCTGTGACTTTTTGATGGTCTTGGGAATCTGGAAAGGTCCCAGAAGACTGGAAGCACGTAAACATTGTCCCAATCTACAGGAAAGGCAACAGGGATGACCCTGGCAACTATAGGCCTGTCAGTCTCACTTCTGCTCCTGGCAAAATCATGGAAAAGATCTTTCTGGTAGTTAGTGAAAAACATCTGAACAACAACAACACAGTAATTGGTCCCAGCCAGCACGGGTTCATGAGGGGAAAGTCTTGCTTGACAAACCTAATTTTGTTCTATGACTAGGTTACCCACTTGGTTGACCAAGGGAAGCCTATTGATGTGATCTTTTTGGATTTCAGTCGTTCACAGTATCCTCCTAGACAAGATGTCCAACATATATCTGGATAAACACACTGTGCAGTGGGTAAGCATCTGGCTGATGGGCCAGGGTCAAAGAGTTCTAGTAAATGTAGTTATGTCAGGCTGGAAACCAGTCACTAACGGGGTTCTGCAGGGGTCCATCTGAGGGCCAGCACACTTTTCTGTCTTTATAAATGACTTGGACTCAGGACTTAAGGGATTGAATAGTAAATTTGCTGATGACACAAAACTGGAAGGGGCTGTCAACACTCTTGAGGGCAGAAAAGACCCGCAGAGGCATCTGGACAAATTGGAGAACTGGGCAATCACCAACCACATGAAGTTCAACAAGGGCAAGTGCTAGATTTTGCACCTTGGACACGGCAACCCTGTCTGTATGTACAGACTGGGGAACAAGATGCCGGAGAGCAGCACTGCAAAAAGGGATCTGGGGGTTCTGGTCAACAGCAAGTTGAACGTGAGCCAACAGTGTGCCCTGGCAGCCAAGAGGGCCAAACATGTCCTGGGTGCACCAAGCATAGCATTGCCAGCTGGGCAAGGAAGGTGATTGTCCCGCTCTGCTCTGCCCTGGTGCAGCCTCACCTGGAGCACTGTGTGCAGTTCTGGGCATCACAGTATAAAAAAGATATTAAGCTACTAGAGAGTGTCCAGAAGAGGCTACAAAGTTGTTGAAGGGTTTGGAGGGGAAGCCATATGAGGAGCGATTAAAGTCACTTGGTTTGTTCAGTCTGGAGAGACTGAGGGGAGACCTCATCATGATCTACAGCTTCCTCACTAGGGGAGGAGGAGGGGCAGGTGCTGAAGTCTTCAGTGACCAATGACAGAACCTAAGGGAATGGCAGGAACATATGCCAGGGGAGGTTCAGGCTAGATGTTAGGAAAATGTTGTTCACCCAGGGGGTGTTGGAGCACTGGAACAGGCTCCCCAGGTAGGTAGTCACAGCCCTAAGCCTGATAGTATTCAAGAAGAGACCGGACAACACCCTCAGGCACGTGGTATGAACTGTGGAGTTGTCATATGCATGGATAAGAGTTGGACTCAATCGTCCTTGTGAGTCCCTTCCAACTCAGGACGTTCTATGGTTCTATGATTCTATATGTTAAGGCAGAGTCATGATGTTTCTAACTGCCTTCTTCTAAATCATATACTTCTATTCCAAATTAATGTAAAGAAACACCAGCATTGATTTATTTGTTATTGTGCCTCATGGCCTAAGTAGCAATTTGAAAAGACTTTGTGTAGTGTCTGAAATATATTGCCTCAGACATGTTAGCCATTAGGTTTGTTGTTGCTGGACTCTTATTCAGCAACGTTCTTAGTAGGATGTTTAGGATGATAGCTTTGATATTGCGATTTTTTTTCCGTTTAATTTCCTTTGCTCTTCAGAGTCACTAAGGCTTAAGCATTCATACGCTTATCGAACCTCTGGATGCTGAATCACTATCTGGTTCTTGGTGGGAAATTGATTTGGTACAAATAAGCAGAGTAATAAATCATTTCATTCTCTTCATTTAATGCCTTGAAGCCCTTTTGATGATTTTTTTTTTTTTTTTTTTTTTTTTAATCTTTAGGCATAGGTCTTGATCAGCTTTAAAAAAATTGGTAAGACCATAATCAGAGCTCTCCACAGGGTTCCTAGGTCCTTGAACATTGGAGCGTGACTGATCAGATCATCTTATTTCAGTGCTCAGTTGCTAATACTGAAAATTTTGAATTATTGACAGAAACAAAATGTTTACAGGTATGTGATAACGTCCACATATTCAAATAAGGGGTTTTGATGAAATTGTAAAGCTCTTGAAGGAATTCTATAAAGAAGTAAAGATTTTTTTTGCTGTCACTTTGTGGGCTTGAGGAAATTAGATTATCTGAAATCCAAAAATTGGAAAAAGCTAAAACAAAATTATATGTATATTGTAAAAATAAAAGGGAGGAATGAATCTTCCTCAAATCTAGCTATCTAAAACGTTGTATTCTGATAGGAGTTATATGACTAGGCTCTCTACAGACAACAGGGACTTTTGGAAGAGTTTCTAATATTTGTGTGAGTAATCATTTTCCAAATGCACCTACTTTTATCCTTTGATTGAAAAGGACATCAAGATGGTTAGGTTATACTAGTCATTGAACTTACAAATGAATACACAAATATCACACAAAAAGATAACAATGTTACATTACACCATATATAAATTTGGGTGCAGATTACTTTTATTTTATAGTTCCTCAGAAAAATAAAGAAGAACGTGTATGTGAAAAAGTATTCCTGAAATACAAGGTTATCTCCAGGGATAAAAATATGTCAAGATCTGTACTTTAGTACTTTTCTGTATTCTCTCTTTCTACTGTCTGGCTGTTCTCAGCTGCTAGATATTGTAGATGGGAGTCATTAAACTACATGTAGACATATCTGACGAGGACATGAACCACCTCTCATGTGCACCCTGCAGGTCTCCCAGGCAAACAGAAACGAATGGGCACTTCAGGATTGTGACCCACTTCATTCTAAAGCAGATTTCTAAAATAAACTGGATCAATTACTGTATTTCTCTATATTTGACTACAAAGACAGCATCAGGTAGCTAGTTCAAATGCAGACATTTACAGTATAGGCATTTATAGTTAGGTAATAGTATTCCTCTCCAGTGGGACATTATTTCTGATAAATGGTTTATTTATGATATACTAAAGATTTGTTTATATCTTCTCTTGGTGTATCAAAGACAGGTTTAACCTGGTTGTGTGAAATACTAATAGCTGTGTTCCCACAGCAAAGATCTCAGCAGAAAGCTATTTTCCCAGCTTCTAAGTCTGGCTTTGAACCTGAGGTCTGCTGTGCTAGCTGTCAATGCTGTTTACCTAAAAGTTAGTCTCGGGAGTTTTAATCTTGTCTTAGGCTGCATGCACACATAAAGCATTAAAGTTTAAGAGTGCTCTGGGCAACATTCATTTCAGCAATTCTTGTTTCATGTGAACTTTCTAATAACCAACCATTTTTAATCTCCTCCATCCAGGTGATTTGGCTTGAGGAGTGCCTAAGGCCTACCAGGGTTAGCAATTTTTTTTGCTGGAGCATTCTTTAGAAATTGAAGTGAAAAATGCTTTGTAAAGAAGTGAATCTGAGACTTCATGTAGAAAGTATTTCTGCTGAGCTTCAAGGCTACAAAAACTTTCTTCCTCTGTGGACTTTGAACATTTGTAACCACCTAACTATTTAACAGATTTTTTTTTTCATAACAGCAAATAAAGTATTCCAGTAAGAAGTTGAATTTAAAAAGTAATTTTATGTATTTGAATAAATCAACTGAAACAGAATTGTAAAATCAACTTTATGTGTAGTGTATTCAAGTTACTTACTCCTTTACAGTAGTGTAATGCATTTGTAAGCCTCAAAGTATTTATTTCTGAAAGAAACAAAACCTACCACATCACTTAAAATACCACTGTATCAAAGTCAAAAATCCAAGCAAAATCAGAAAAATCAAAGGAAAAATAAATGATCTTGCCTTATGTTGTGACAGTATTTCCAGTGTCTGTGAGTGCTCTTCTGTTTATTATGAGGTGGAGAGAGTGGAGAGTGCCACAGGAATGTAGCTTATTTCCTGTGTGGTGCAAGGAACACCACTAATAGAGGAAAAATTTCAGTCAACCTTTCCAGGTAGTCACTTAAAGATTCAATGGATATTGTTTATGTCCAAACCTTCTACTCTAATACTACTTGAAATCAGAAACAGATCATCTACCGAAATGGTGGTAAAGTTGCACTGAAAGTCCATTAATTTGCCACAGGCACACTCATAAAAACCCTAAAACAATTTTATCTTTTCAGAGACAAATCCCACTCAGGTGTGTTTCCAAATGCAAACAGAAGTCACATTTCTGTACATATGAGAACACAGTCATGTCTGATAATATTCAGCTCTTCTCTTGCACCAAATTTCAGCAACAAGATATAAAGGTCAAGTGGGAATGTTAGGATTATAGTAAAGCTGTTGGTATTAAAGCTGTTGGCAGCAATGTTTGTGGAGTAAGAATTTCCCAGGTTGGTTACTCCAGTTGTGTGAATGAATATGTATCAATACCTAAAGAATGGAGAATCAGCAGCACCAGTCCTTATTTATTGCTTTCATTTGTGTCACCCTCCTTCCATTCATCTGTCATCATGGAAGACAGGCAGGAAGTTTCTGCAACTCTGAATAAGTATACAGTATTTATGAGCAAATGACAGTGGTGTGATGTATATATATTATAGACTCATATTCTGTCCATAGAGCTCTGAACATCTCTTTGTGGGTTTAAATGACTGTTTTCAAAAGTATCATCTCATTTAATGCCTATCTGCACAGGTTTTGGCTGCAGAGGCAAAAAAATACATACACACTGAACTGAAAAAATAAATCTCAGGAATTATCATAAGGATCAGATGCCAAATCCATCTAGTTCAAAGTACTAATTTTGCCAGTGACAACAACCATTATCAGATCATGCAGAAAGGCACAAGGCAGGTGGCTGTAATGACTAGAGATTGGTTTATGCCACAGAACACAAGATTTTATCCTTTTCTTCTTTTTTTTTTTTTTTTTTTTAATGTAAGCTCTGGCTGTCTGCTGTCTGTTGATGATTCACTTTTTGACAAATGCTGCACTTTAATCCAATGTGGTCTGAGAGAAAGTCTTTCCTTTTAGTCATGAATTTCATGTTATTCACAATTGAAAGGAAATTGGTTTAGAAATTGAATTTATAAATCAGCTGGCCAAACCATCTAAAATCGACTTGTTCAAAAGTAGAGTATTATTATTAAAATAAGAATCTACCCTATTTTCTTTCTCAATACAATAAGTTTAAGAAGGAACAAAATTGAACTCCTCTGTTTCTTTTTTTTTCCAGTGTGCCCACTTGAATAACCTCCTCGGAAAGCAGTTTCAGAGCAGTCATGTTGATTCTTCCTTGTGCAAAATCAATGTTAGCATTTTTTTTTCCTGTCTTGGAAAGGCAATGCCTTTCCCCAGCCCACAAAACCTGGAGTTTTCAAAATGGACACTTTTTGGTAGGACAGAGCACACCTAGCGAAAAATCCAGTGAGCTCTATTTCAGCTCCTCTGTGCATCATTTATAATTCCTCTATTTCTTTAACGTGTCTGCTGTGTGTCACTGTAATGCCTTCATGTTAAAATATCTTATATTGGGAGCCCCAGGGAACTGACTTTCCCAACAAACTAGCTAACCATGAATCAACCACAAATGTGTTAAAACATAAACCGTGAAACCATGCATAGGTGACCAGAATTCCCTGTTCTACAGCCAGGTGATTGAATTGAGGCAAAAGTCTGAAAGTACAAGTCACCTTAAGGGAGGGTGTGAAAAGATCACCTGTGTGAGTAGTTGAGTTGGCTATGAGGCTTTTTTGAGGATGTTCAGGAGAAATTTTTTCCGCTCCTTTGGGAAATGCAATGTTAACTGCTTTTACTAGCATCACACCAGTCATCTTTGTAAAGGCCAGTTTTCCCGCTTATCCTACTTTGCTCAGATGTGATCCCTTGAGATACTCAGGCCATTCGCTATCTTATTAATATCCTACTCCTTACATTTAAAAATCTGAAGCATCAAGTGCTCTGGATTTCTTCTATTTTACTCGTAATTGCTGCTCTGTTTGCAGGAGTTATTTTTTCTTTAACACAACAGTTTTGCAAAGAAAAGCTGGGAATGAGAAACAGAAGTGACTAAATTAGTCATTGAGAAATGAGTATGATTCTAGGATTTTGTTTTCATAGAAGTATTATCTTTAGTTATAGAATCAAGTTACAATGAATACCAAAACATATTATATGAAAAGAAATGACGACTGATTACTACAGATACGACCACAATTACTATATAGGAAATTATACAGGAATTAAAACTGACACATTTCTCAGATGTCTCAGTGTTATCATTTTGGAAGTGTATAACTTTGTAATCTATCAGACTGATAAAGAAGTTGAGATTATGATATTGTCATGGAAAGGCACAGTGTGCTAATACATGTGAATACTGAGAAGTTCTCTTCACAAACCTGAGGGAAAATAGCTGAGTATAAAGGGAGGTAACACAGCACTCAGTGGATACTGAATTTTTGTCTGGAGACTTCATTTTCCCTGACTGTGAATTCATTAAATGACTTCCTCCAAAGATTGTGGAACTCGGTGACTCCCACTGACTTCACAGAAGCTGATTAAGCCCCGAACAAATCAAATGGCAGTTGTCCTGTTGTGTTTGGCTGGAGTAGGGAAAAAATAAGCTGGACCTGTGTTAAATTGCAATGAATACATTGCTGATTGACAGTCAATTTGCTTTTGTACTTCACAATTAAGTTTCTGTGAGTGCAGCTCCCACTCCTATATGATGTAGCCATCTAAGGTCTCTTACACTATTGTTACGTGGCAATCCCTTTACAACTCTCCTTTCTCCTGTACTGTCCATAATCAACAATATAGAAAAACTAGCTATTATCAATTCACGTTTCCTTGCAGATGTTTTAATGATCAGTGATCTCTGCTCCACCTGCTGAACAGCAGCCAAGAGAGAGAGGGAAAGGGCACAAATGTACTAGTACAGAACTAGAGGTTATTTCCCCTTTCACCCTTCTGCCATGTCCAGTCCAAGCCTTTTCCACATGAGTAGTTCAGGGCATTTCTTACCTTTCATGATTGTGTCCATGAACCGTTTTCCTCCCACCTATATTGCACTTTTTTCTCCGTCTCTGTCCCTTTTTCTAGTTCTTCTGGATTTTTAGTCCTTTCTTAGTCCTTCTCTGGGCAATTTTTTGCAACAAGTACCAACACCCTGTGAACCGCATTTTGCCTGAGAGTCAGCAGAATCCACAACACAGTACCAATAGCTCTACATTTTCACTGTGTGCCTTCATTAATGTTCCATATACTCTCTTCAGTCACTGATGGAGATGTCAAATAAGGCTTGGGACTGATCTCCAGGTCTGCTGCAATACACACAAGCCTCCCACCATATGTACTGCAGTTGACTATTACCCTACAGGCTTTCTTAAGGTTTATAGTCCACTGGACAGCAGCTTTTGTGGAACTAAGCCTTTCAACTAGAACGTCATGTGACAATGTGTCGTGCTGAAGCTCAAGAACATTTTAGCTTTTTCTAAAAGCAATTTATTGAATGTCGAAACATTGCAAGACACATTTCGTTTTCAGAGAAACCTATCTGAAGTGCTGCAGTAGAACACCCACTTGTTTATCATCTTTGCACATATGCATGTTGGCAAGTACTGAAATTTCTTCTCGTAATCAGCCAAATTTCCTTACTTGTTTGTTTTGTTGTTTTGTTTTGTTTTTCTTTTTCCCTTTCTTCCAGCTCTTGAGAGCACAGACAGGAAATTCAATATGACAGCAGTGTTTATTCAAAGTAGCTCTTAGATTTTAAGTGAAGCAGGAAAAGTTACAGCTAATGTTTATCATTTGTGGAAACTCTGGAAACTCTCCATTTAGATCTGGAGGTATTAACGTAGTTTTGAAGATAACCCAAATCATTAGGTTAAATTTCATATAAAAGAAGATCCAAAGTGTGAGATACAAAACTTAATTCTCACAGGATTTCAGTGTACTTTATTTGCAGTCAGTACCATTCTACCTCAGACTCATAAAATCAACTAATGCCAGTTTAGAACATGAACTGCATCATTTTACTGTTACAGGCACTGAATAGCAAAAATGAATGTATTAATAACATATTATATATTTCAAGTTTAGGCTCTGTATGTTCATTCCCCTTTTGCTACTACTAGGTCAAAAATAGTGTTCTAAATCACTCACCACTTAATCCAAAGAAAAGGTTTGTTATTTTTTCCATTCTTATGTATTTCTTTTAAATTATTCAGCACTGTTTGCTGCAGGAGTATTGTATGGCTGCAGATATAAACAGGATTTTACTTTCCTTTTGAAATTGTTCTCTATTTTGACCAAATGATTACATTGAAATGCTTTTTATTCCCATAGAGATGTACAAACGTGTATGAAAACAAGTTAAAGAGTAACTCAGAAATTGCCTGTGTATAACAAAGTCTACATAAAAATTCTGGGTTAGAATACCCACTCTAATACAAAAAACTGAGAGCTGCATAGGCCAGCCCTTCTCAAGGGGGAGGTTTTGAGATGTTTAGCACAATACTTGGAATAAATGCAATAAAGAAGTTAGAATATGGGAATGGGGGTGTGATAGGGTGGGGAGCTTACTTAAAAATGCTTTCCTGTTTTTTCATTGTAAAAGAATGGATTTTTTGCTTCCAGATTACAGAAAAACACAGTGTACTATGGTAGAGTAACATCAATGTCCTTTAACTTTATTCACAGACTGAAAAAAAAATTCAACAGTGTTAACAGCTGTAAAAGAGCTAGTTTGGCTGGGGTACACTTGGTTTCCCAGAGTCATCCTGGAGCATACAACATACTCTGGTCCTATCACACTGCATGCCAGCAAGTAGCAGCTGCCATAAACTGAGACAGTATTTTCCATCTTTCTCCATGTCCCATTGCCTGGATGGCCTTGGTGCCAGCAGCAGCTGGCTTCAGCTTTTCCCTGCTGTGACTTTCCCTCAGCTGTTCAGGGATGAGGTTGGCATTGGCTGCTGCAGAAACTGAGAAAAACATTCAGTAGGGAGCAGGGGAAGCGGCAGATGAGCTGGAAAGGAGCCTGCATGAGGCTGACATGCCATTCCCTGAAGGCCAGAAGCAGCTGTGGGGAGGAGGAAAGGAAAGAACATTCCTCTGACTTCATCTTACTCAGATGAATACAGGCATGTCTGAATATTGGTGACAATGTGAAAATTCAGGGTACAACTCCTCTGTCAGTTCCTACCATTCTGCCATGTAGTAGTCTCCATGTTGAACTGTGACTCAAGAGACAAGGAAGTGAACACAGAGTTTGTACAGCTTAAAGGCTGCAGCATCCGAAGATGATGGTGGAGGAAGAGAAAGCATTGGCCTCAACTTATGACATTGTCTCCGCTACAAAATGAAGTCTCCCAGGGACGTCTCTTTTCTAGGGAGAACAACAAAGCCAGGAACAGGAAGGGTTCCTGGGACCTGCTACTCAGCCCTCCGGAGTCACCCTGACCAAAAGTTTAACAGTGTTGCAATAGTTGCAGATGTGATCCTTCCTCTTGCTATTGTGAAAGTTTGAAATAATAACGGTCATCACTAATATCTCAAGTAAAATAAATCTTTTTCTAGATAGCAACTGGGAGAATAAAATCCTGGTTCAAATATGAAGGGCTGTACAGCCACAGTGGGAACATATTTTGCTCACTAACCTATTTTTATTACAACATTTAAAAATGCTGTCAGGTGTGCATTACAGCACAAAATCTTTTTGTTGTTGTTTTTGGTTTCTTGTTTGTTTGGTTGGTTGCTTTTTTTGTTTGTGTTGTTGTTGTTGTTGTTGTTGTTGTTGTTGTTGTTTTATGTGGAGCAGTATATGAAGCTATCAACTGTGGAAGAATCAAGGCTAAACGATAACTTGTGTTGACTACCTGTCATACTAGCATCCTCTAATGCCTTTAGTCAGTTGGTACATTTCCACTGTCAAGGTTTGGAAAGAGGCTGACCCCTGCAATTCTCTGGCATCTACTCAGATCTTTCACTTTGGCTCTGGTCACAGTTTCCAACCAGATGAATTTTAACGTAGAAACAAAAATCTCACTTGTCTTCGAATTTATGTTTCCTTTCTAGTTAAACTGTAAGAACATATTGGGAATACAGGAGAAACACCACCTTTGATGAGCTCCTTGTTTTCCTGGAGTGATTTAATATGAATATAGTTGCGAAAAATAAACAAACAAACAACACCAGACAAGAAATGATAGCATTAAATACAGTAAGAAGAGAAATACTAATTGGTGTCAATGTGAAAATCATGCAGGTTTGGTACTCATGTAATACATTATCATTAAATATACTTTTAAATATTTTCATTTTTATTTTTGGGTTTTATTTTTGCTCCATATACCTGTAACAAAATCATAGTTCTTATTCCTTTCCAACAGAGAGACTGCTGGCAAAAGAGGCTTGCTTATATTTTTAATAACCCCCTGTGCTTTACCTGCCATGTCATAAATGACAACAGGAGACTTAAGAAAATAACAAAACGTCTAAAGATTTTTATTTGCAACACCATTTTTTAAATCTCCCTGTCCATGTCACTGAGGTGATGGTAGAAGAGGGATTATTGTAGCATTCTTTACATTAAAACCATGCCAGCTTCAAGCTCTGTTCTTTTATATAGTAGCTAAATATATTCTGAACTGCTTGTATTGTTCTGCCATCCTTGCACATTTTTAACGCCTCTTTAGCTGCTTGATTTATCTCCAAACCCACAGATTGCCTTTATAAGAATTCCCGTTGACTGAAGTGATACTTATTCGTGTGAACAGAGATGATAAACTGCAGACCTCACCATTGCTGAACACACAGCCGTGCTGATTATGATACTACAGATTTTGTTTTCTTTCAGTAGGCAAAATAGGTTTAGAAACACGTTTTCCCTTTATCCCTCAAAGGAACTCATAGCAGAGTGGCTGAGATCCAAAAGCTGGCTTTTCAGATGACGGTAAATCATTCTGAATGGTTCCTACTTCACCTGACATATCTTGATCCAGAAATCCTTTGTTACGATAATAGATATTTTCAACTCAGAGAGACTTAGGCATCAAGCTCTTGTCTTTTTTGTGTAATGCTTAATGCAACATTCCCCATCTACCTGGATGGACTCCCTGAACCACACTGGGAAAGCATTTATAGAAAAATAAATGTGTTGTATAACTTAAATGATCTCTTTAGTATTAAAAACACAAGAGATCATTAACTGAAGATTTAAATATATGCAAGCAAACAAAAATCTTGATTAAAATCTCAATCTCCTCCATCAAAGACATAATTCATTAGCAATAGGATTCAGGGGCAGAAACAAGAAAAGAAACACACTTTATTTAGCTGTTACTATAGCAGTGCCATCATATCATGATTCTCCAATGGATGGGGCTCAAAAAGAAACTATGGTCCCCCATCCAAAATAAATGCCTGTCTGCCTCCTGTTTTTGCTTTCCCCTCCACACACAAAGATGTCTGACTCCACGTTGTCAATTTTTTTTACACAAAATCTAAACCTGTACTAGATGGCTTGGTTAATTAGCAAAATAAATGGAAAACAAGGAAAGTTCTTGAACAGCAAGTCACAATATCTCTTCTACATCTTTTCAAACAGCTGTCACAGAGGGTGAAATAAATGTAAATGTTGATCTTAGTCTAAGATTTTTAATATACCTGGGAAATGGAGGATAAGAAGAACAAAGGAGGTCCTATTTTCCCAAAGAAAACAGAATTAAACATGTGCTTAACATTTACACGCCTTAAATGAAACAGAGATATATGGACATAGGATTTGATTTTCAACAATAGGTTCCTTAATGGCTTCATATACCTCTCATATGGCAATGAAGTGCAAAAGAGTATTTTGATGATCTCATTGACAAAACGGTAAAGCAGTACGCTGGAAGAGTAGCCTATAAAATGGATTTCACTGTTGTTTACTATGTGGGCTTGTCTGATGTTTAACTGGTGAGACATGACTGTAAAGGAGAAAAGTCTTCCTTTTAAAAAGTAAGCTTAATTCTTTGAATATTTTTTTTCTTAGTTATAGTCTTACCTCCTATTTTTTTTTTTAAGTCTCCTTATAAAATTTTAGGAATGAAGGAAGTGGATAGATCTCACCTGGTAGTCATGAACTCATACGAAGTCTCTGTTTTCTGGCCTACGTGTGTTTATTCACAGGTATTATATAATCTTTTGAGAAATATGTGATTAGCATGATCTGACATAGAACTTCCTTTAGGTAGATTTTCCTTCCTTTAGAAAACATCTTCATTGGTTTTATTTTAATCCTGATAATATTACCCCCCCAGAGAAATACGCAATGTGAAAGGAAGATAATAATTTTTTTTACAAAAACTACCACTACTACGACCCTGTCAGTCTTTACTGGATAAGCAAGGCATATTGATTGATTAGTATTTTACAGAAAATGAAGAAGTCTGGACTCAGAGCAAGTTCACATGACTAATAAAATTCACAAGTCTTTTCAGAAATTACGCACCAACCAAACATGATGACTGCTTGAGAATACAGCTTTCCTTCCAGGTAACCATAAAAATTAAACTGCCACCAGGTTCCAAATAAGTACGATAAGATGCATCAATCTAGGCTTTCTAAATGCAGACAACTGTAATTTGTGATATCTTTTACAGGCATAGTGTCTATTGCAGTTAAAATAATGTTTGATTCTGTGTGGCCATTAGAACGTATAAATACAACATGATGACCAAAACAATATCTTTCATGCTAAGTTATTATATTCAAGTCTAATTAAAGCTCAGATTCAAATTTTACATTACCCTTACATTTTTTTCCAGCTAATTTAATACTAAGGTAGACCAGTTTTATTTATGAATATTTCAAAAATCTAGAAATGCCTGTTTTATGCTATGTGTTGTGTGTCTGAATGCTTTGATTTTATTGCTGTTGCAAATGCATTTGATTCAGACACTTGTTGATAAAATCCTTGAAAGACATTGCTTGCCACATTTTGTGAAAGATGTCAAAATAAAAAGCTGCTTACTAGTTTGTCAAGCATTCAGATGTTCTTCTGTTAGAATGTCTTCCTTTTGCAAATCATTGGGGAACGTGTACAGATTTCTTGATTCTATTTGCTTCTTAAGTCCACTGAGAAAAAGAAAGAAAAACTTTGGAGAGTTTATATGTCAATTCATACATATACCTGTTTCTTCTTCACTTAAATAAAAGAGTCTTCTCTGGCCTTTTGATTAAGAGTAAATTCAGTATTTCTCAGTACAGTGATAATTCCTCAGTCATAGCCTGTGGATCTGATCCTGCACATTCTTACTACTTGGCTTAGTTTTATTAAATTGTGTGTAATAAGTCATCTACATGACTTAGCGAGAATGGATTTTACAATGGAGTTTACAACTGTTCTAGAAATTCCTATAATAGCTCTTCCTCATTTGCCTTCTGTCATGCAAGTTCACAAGGATTATCACAAAGATTAATCCTTCTTATTAAAAAAAAAAAAAAAGCAGAGTTTTTTTTTAATCTTTACTGTCTAACTGTCAAGTATTTAACAATCAAAAAGCAGTGTAAAAAGATGAAAGGGCATTATGTTTCCTTCCCACCTATCTGGAAAGCATTTAGATGAGGAGGTTAAGTCCTAGGTGTTAGGTTAACCTTTTGGTACACAGACAGCCTGTGAAGAAATCCAGCATCTCCAGAGAACAGTTCAACTAGTAAATGAGAAGCAACACCCATTCATTTACTGACTGTGGAAATTCCAAGACACTGGGCTACTAAAATTAGACCTTCAGTTAAGCTAAAGTCATAAATTACATGGGATAGATCAAACTGGTTTTTATCATCTTTCTTTCTGAAACTGAAATTATACTTCTCACATTCCAGTGAGACTGACCCAAACAGCATGAAAAGTCAGTTTTCGATGAATACTTTATTAAACATTTAGATGCAAATTGACCTCCTTAAACCTTATGATACGCATGTCAACAGATAATTTTGTTAATTTTCAAAATGTGTGGAAAAATCCTGACAAGAGTGAAAGACTTCTGTAGATTAATCACTACAAAGATGTCACATATTTTTAAGTCATATCTTTTCAGTGGTGAAAAATGCTGAAGTGTTTCTAAGTTACTTATACAATCAGAAAATGGACCATGTTAATACTAAAGATTTTCACTGTCTGGAAAATTTGATATTTCAAATTTTTATTTTCTTCTTTTCAGGGACCATAACAAAAACTTTCCAAATTTCCTACAACTTGACAATTTCAAACAATTAAATTATGAGGTGTCTATGTTTTCAAAATATGATTTTGTATTTTAATTAAAGCTAAATGTTATGTTTTCATTTATGTTGCATTATTGTTTTTACACTATTTCATAACTTGTTAGCATAGTAGTACATTATAATACTATAAACTATGCGGAAATATGTATTTTCTCAAATATCATAATCTTTTAAAATAATGAAAGGCCAGTAATTATTTGATATCAACTTAAATACCTTTCCCGTCTCAAAGAATTTTCAGCTTGTGTATGAAATATACAGTAATTAGAGAAAATAAAAATATTATTTCTTGTTTGTTAAACAGTGATACTGTTTCACAGTATAAAATGGTAAAAACTGTCTGATGTAGGAAACCTAATGTGTCCAATCATTACCCAGCAGAAGTTGCCCTTTATTATTTCTTCTGCTTATTTGAACAAATATATATATATATATAATGTACTTAGGGATATATTGTGAGATATCACAAAGTAATATAGGGATACTATAGAAAAATATGTAAATAAAGATGTATGCAAAGGAAGAAAATCAAGACACTGCCATTCTTAGGTTAAATTTAGCAAAAAATTTTGAATTCAAGAAAGATATTTTTCTACTGTACTAATTATGGTTTTAGAGTATCTCACTATGAAGTGGTACGTTATCAACAATATTGCTTCCCTTCCACCACTACCCCCGCAAAGACTTGCATATATCTACAAATATCACTGATTAAACTACGAAAGTGTTAGAATTAATTTTTTTCATTCATAGACGCTTCTAAGGAAAGTTTTTGCTTGGATCAAAGAATCTTGCGTTTTATTTAACTAAATGTTTTCTTTGTGGTATTAATCATTTTCCCCCAACAAAAGGCTTAAATATGAGAGGTCACGTTTTTGCAAGTGCCATTTTTATTAGGGCACTCGGCAATTCAGTTCAGGCAGGTCAGCAAGACCAAATACATCTTCAAAAAATATGGAGGAGGTCAGAGCATCCCGACACGCAGGAAGTCGAGAAAGGGAGCCAGGAGACCTTTGTGGCTAAACAGAGAGCTGCTGGGTAAGCTCAAGTGGAAGAGGAGCATTTACAGATCATGGAAGGAGGGCCTGACCACTTGGGAAGAGTACAAGGCCGTTGTCAGAGCATGTAGGGAGGCAACGAGGAAAGC
>VWYH01001518.1:1699732-1717047 GCA_013399365.1 Pampusana beccarii
ATTATACCTATAAGAATAACTAGGTAGCATGAACAGATAAAGAAAAGTTACAAATACAAAACTGTTAAATACTGGAGCTAGTTTATTCTCTGTAGTTAGGAGGAAATTTTCATAAATATGTCTGGTTTCAGGTTCATGTTAATATTAATCTCACCTAACTTTAGAAACCTAGACATTTTGAATGACTCAGCTGTTTGGGCTCTTTAACAGCTAATAAAAAGAAATGCAATTTTTCAAATGACTCTTCCATGTCTGCTTTGAGAAAAGAGAAGTCGCTTCCTAAACATAGGCCTTTTGCTCTTTGACCATAAAGATGACTGGTTCAGATGCAGATATCCAGACGTTAAATGTCTAAGTAAGGACATATGACTTCTACTTTTAATATTTATCAGTCAGTTTTTAATCAAATTTTATTTGATATGGATTGCAAATTCCATTTCTGGTGGTTTGCCTTGGAGACAGAACATTTTCAAAGGGGAATCAGAAATCTATGTCCGGTTTTTCCCTAATGTGTTCAGTTAAGAGTTATTTCAAGCAGTTTGAAGTCACAGCAATTCTTAGACCCCTTAAATAAAATAAAATAGTCTGAGTGAAGAAGTGGAGCAGTTAAAATGTCTGATGAGGTTATGACTTGGGTGACATGAGATATCATTACTGAGTGATGCAAAATTAAATGCAGGCAAAAAAGAACTTGACAAACACTAGAATAAAACTCATAAAGAATGGAGAATGTAACGGGAAAAAAATTCAAAATATTGTAAGAAAAAATACTGTCAGTGTAGATAGGTATCAAATTAAAGATCAAGGTAGGAAAGTATATCAGATAGCCTGCTCCATGGCAAGAAACATAAGAGTGAAGATGAGAGGAATGCAATTGACTGGAAACACCGATAGAAGGTACACAAAGGCAACACTGTAAGTTAGTATCAGGCTTTTTAATGTGTGTGTCTGACCTGGAGAACAAGCTTGAGGATGGCTGCGCATCCTATGGGTTAGGCCACTCACTTAGGATGTAGAATATTCAGATTCTACCTTTTCTCTCTCTTGTCTCTTTCATTACAGTTCCTGCATTGCTCTCAAGTTCTTTATGCAAGGAGAGTAGGGTCAGCAAAGGAGAATGACCCAGACTGTGGCTTTTAAACTGAAATGTTCTCCAGTTATAAGGCTGTCAGGTAATTCACTTGATTAGAAGTTGGTGGCATAACTGATTCTTTCCTGGCTCCCTAGAAATACACAGAAAAAGGGATAATGGGGGAGTTCAAATTTGTGATTCAAATCAAGTAGAGAGTGAATTTTAAAAGACTTTCTGTTTTTTGGGTTTTTTTTTAATTAATAACTTAGGAAAGTGGGCCAGTGCTGAAAATATGTCTCCTTCCTGTAATGTTCTTCGTCATTTTTACCACTCAGAAGAAAAAGGAAAGAAAGGAAGAAAATGGAAAGACATATTAACATGTTAACATATTTTTGTCACAAAGTACTGTTTAAGCTGACCTAACTTAAATAAAAAAATGTAGTCCCTGAGCCACTCATTACCAGCGGTCATTTAAAATAAATGTTGGCAAGGAGTGGTTACATATATATCCATGTATGCTTGTTTATATATATATATAACATATGATAATGATATATAATACTGTTGCTTCCAAGCACTTTCTAATATTCACACCTATGATACACATATTTATATTACAAAAATACTACATTATTAAAAAATGCTTAGAAACACTATAACATTTAAATATTTCATCTCCTTTAAATAACGGAAATTAAAGCAGGGAAAAAAATAGAGGTCACAATCTAAGCGATAATATTTAAAGTTGAGATGGAGGCATTACCAGTTAGCCAAAAATTTATCGATGTGAATGGCATTTTCACATGGTTAAAAGGCGAACAGAAGCTGACCTTTAATCTTCTCGTTTGAATAAGAGCATCATAGCATGTGACTTAGTCACTGATCCTTGTTACACTTTGGCAGCAGAATTAAATATTGATAGTCTGAGATAAGCCAAAGATCAGTATTAAAAATGGAGATTAAAAATGAATGAAAGCAAAACAAGAAGGAATAATAAGGAAAAACTAAAAATAAGCTATGATAATTAAACAGAAATACTCCACGAAAGAGACAGAATTATAAAAAACTTGCATGATATATGGGACTTGCATAACAGATAGTGGTAAATCGAAAGTATATTTAAGGAGGGGATGGACAATGTGTTACTTGCAGTGTCAACAGAACTCAGTTCTGTAAGGAGACTCTTTGCTTAAGCATGATGTCACAAGTAGTAGACATGTTTTCTGAGGTGCTCCTTACTTTTCCTGACTGTTATTGATGTTCTGAAATCATCTTGTATCCTTTAGAAACTTTTTCAACTTCATGCTCCTGCATAAACTTATCAACTAATTTACCTTTGGTCCTAATTTTTGCTTTGAAGCAGAGACCAACGGAAGCTGACAATGTGGTGGGGTTTTTTGTTTGTTTGGGGTTTTTTATCATTTTCTTGGAAAAAAAGATTATTCCTTGTAGCATTTTTGAAAATTATAGGATTTGTTAATGAGTATTCTGAATCTGACCATTAATAAAACATTTCTTTTTCATTCAATAAATTTAAACTATACACAGTAACTTTGTTATTTCTGAGGGGAGTGGTTAGAATTTTTTTCAGGCACGGTTTTAAAGTTTACTCCTTGCAACATACAAAACTATTTTCTAATTCATTTTCATTTCAAGTTTAAATTTTATGTTGTTGTCAGTTTTTTTTAATGAAATATGTTAAATAGAAATCTGTTATAATTAAAATTCATTTTGACAGCCTATTTGAATACTCAGAAATAATATGAGACATCAAATCACAGTGAACTGTACTGAGGAGTTCTATCCAGCAAATTGCTTCTTAGAATCAATTTTTGCAACTCTTCAAGTAAGAACCAGTCACTGAAAGTGCCAGCACTACTATTCATGTTACCTAATCTACAATCAAACTTTAGGCCTGAGTCACAGATGTGTGAGTCTATATATGCACACCCAATTATTAGGAATGATGTACAAATAACTTCCCTTGATTCTATTTTCGCAGCACTGTGCACAGAAGTAACAATTCACCATGCTGATTAACAAGCTCAATCTAAGCTTCTAATTATTTTTTTTTCCATTAAATACATCTAAAGAATAGACAATACCTAATTGAGAATGTGAGACTTTTTGTAGTGCAGTCTTTTAATTACTTTTAAAATATCAAAATACAAAAATATTACCAATAATTATAGAAAGTATCCTCTTAAAATGGAGTAACAGTTTTAATTCCCTTCATGGTTTCACAGAAAATAGGATTCGGAACAATAGGAATGATAATCAAATACAAACAATGTAAACAATTACAAAGCATCAAGTTACCTACATATACATGCTCTGAAATTCTCAGATTTAAATAGAGGGAATTTCATCACACCTTTCTCATTTGCTCATATAGGTATGCTCTCAGACTGCTTTGAATAAACTTAAAATTAATGCTGTTGCTTATAATGTATATAAAAAATTGTGATTCCTATGCAATCCTTTGCTTGAAGGAGGAGAATTGAACACACTTCATCCCTTTTTACTCTTTTCTGCTGTAAAAGCAATGGCTTATGTCATGTGGTGCAAAATAAGAAAAATCACTAAACTGACACTGCTGTTGGATTCTAAAGATTTTTGTTACTCACCCTGTAACCTCTTATTAGGAGTTATTCTTGATTATGCAGTTATTTTTGTCTTTCATTCTTAAGCTTTTGCACAGAAAACCTATTTTTCCTTCTTCAAATGTAGAGAGTATTTCTTGACCTCTGTAGATTTTGTTCATCACTTTCAAAGGAGACATTCATGCTGGTTTCAAGCATGCATTATTGATTTTTTTTGTTTGTTTTTTTTGTTTTTTTTGTTAGTACATCCCAACATCTATGGCCAAATAAAAGCTGTTTTCTACATGGCATGCCATTGATTCTCATTTGAAACATGCAGAAAAAGCAGCAAGGAATCTCAATGCATACGTTATGTAAACTGCCTATTTTAGCTGCTGTTTTAACAACTTTCTGTATCAAAGCAAGTCGGTACTAATCCTGGTTACTTATTTATGTTAGAATAGCCCAACATATTTATAAGTTATCTGCTGGTGGTAGGCAGACATGAGACTATATGATAACAAATCAACATAGTTAAAAAAAAACCCAACACTATCTGCTCTGCTAAAATGAATTTCATAGATTTCTGAATGTGCATTGCATTTCTTTAGATATTTATGACACAAATATTCCCTGAAAAATTTTACTTACAAATTCAACTGTAATCTTTTAAATGTCTCAGATGAATCTTTTATCTGAAACTACCTAGACTAACCAGATTTCATGGCTTCCAATCTCAGTGACTTCAGGTGTTTCTTCCACAAGCAGGTGAAGAGCAGAAAATAAAAGTCCAGTTTGAGAGTGAATTGAGCTTTGTGTTCATTACAATGACGGCCAAAGGATCATCTCTTTCACTTCATCTTATTTTATTACATAATGTTATGTAACAAATGTGAAACTAGAAGAGAAAAAATGTTTCTATGGAATACTAAGACAGAGACCTGCCTTAGTCTGCTGCACATTACTTTTCATCTTGAAGCTGTTGCCTCTTCAGATGAAGTCTTAATTAGATCCTAAAAAAGAGATTAAATCAATGATTAATTAACACAGATACTTCATTTTACTTCTTTTAATGGAGAAATTTGTCCTCTGGCCGGTATAACAGGGAGCTGATTCTTAATGGGTTACTATAATAAAGAAGATGATTCATTACAGCAATGCTCCGGTTCTACGATGTTATAAATTCATCAGTTTCATTAGGATGGTAGAGGTATAAATTGGATTAACACAATGATGAGTCACATGCATTGACCTTGCCTTTGTGAAAAACAGGAAGCTGTTTTTCTAAAAGCTGCTCTTTTAGACTTCAACTGATTTCCAGTGAAAACTGGCTGTTGACAACAGTTAATAGAAAGCACGTTAAGACTAACCAAAAAAAAAAAACAAACCAACAAAAACCAAACCAACAACAAAAATCCTATCAGTTTCAACAGGGTGCATCAATAACTAGTGTTGAATAATATGATTTTTTATACTGTTGCATTTTATTTGGAGTATAATGCTAACATACAATATTTCAGGCAAAGATGCAGGAACCTTTGCTTATCACATTAGCAAAGCAGAGGTGGAACTTTTGTAGGCACAATGAAACAAACACCAATTTTATGAAGACGAAAAAGGTATTTCCCATCAGGTGAGATGCCAAGACAGACACCTCCCAGCTCCTGCTGTGGTTCTGTAGGCCAAGTTGTCACTCTTTTGGAGAGGCAGTAACCAGCCTTTAGGTGCTGAGCTCCCCTGCATTTCCAGGCTTCGAAGACAATGAGAGCTCCTGCATTGAGCCTTTTCCCCTGTGCAAACCAGTGGTTCCTCCACAGTAGGAGCATTCACAAAATATGTGACATTTATAAACAGTGAACTAAAAATCAGTTCTTGCTAGGAAAGTGTTGAACTATAACAGGATATGTGATAGCACTGGTAAGATTCATCTCACTTAACTGAAGACATCTGCACTATAATCAACTGAGAGAAATAAATAACTTCCGTGCATAATTGACTGAACCTCTTCCATCTGGGTGAGAACAATCACTTTGCAGAGGGGTTTTCCTGTTGTCAACTTGGATGACTAAATCAGATGTAAACATGGACATTTTATCAAATATACCAATATCTCCAGCTGCCTACTTCAAATATTGTATTATGAAGATGGCTACTATTACCTAATTTTGCAACGACTTAGTAGTCTAAAACCATTGGCAAGCAAATGGCATGTCCATATCGTACAAAACCCCTGCAGAATTGGTACTGTTGGCAAGTAATCTCTGGGGGCCCTGTAGTATTTCAATGAGGTTGCAGCTGGGACTTCGACAATTCAGGTCAAAGATAAACCTACTGAAAGCACATTTTGTGAGTCACTCACAAAGGTGTTTCAGAGTTTTAGAGAATCACCACTGGTATAATCCTTGCCATCACTCTCTGTATAGAGGAAAAGGAGAGTATCAGTCTTTCTAATTGTAATTACAACACCATTAATGAATATTGCAAAACCTGGCTGAGTTTACTCATATTTTCTCAGAATGTTTTGATTAACAACCCTTTATTAGCTGCAGTTAAAAAAACACTGAAAACGAATGGCAGTCCTGACTACGTAGTATACAGTATATTTCAACCAAACAAGCTGATTACTTCTGAATAGACGCATAGTAGCAAATAATGTAAAACAAAGAACGGAACATGGCTTTTGCAACAAAACTCTTTTTTCTAATCCGTTGTGATGACTGTTGAATTTATTTTTGTCTTCCATGTTATTACAGATTCCACAGTAAGACTCTGTAGATGAGACTGAAAATTATTTATCTCCTTTTACACCAGCAGTCAACTTTTACTCTCTAATAAAAAAATGTCTTTTGGGAAAGTTTCTAATATTTAACTGTACTTTTGTTATACTCAAGAAATGAACAAAAAATGTAGCATCAGACTTCATCATTTTTCTCCCTGATGGATTAGCTCTCAATAAAAGAGATCAGTAGATCTGTATCAGCAAGTTCTTCAGGTTAACAATTAACCTTGTTTAAAAAGGCAGACAAGTTATGAAGACCCATCAAAAAAATTCCATTATTTACTAGTTCATCTTCATGTGGCAAAAATAACACATTTATGTGATAAGTCATCCTGTGTGTGTATCTTTACGCTGCAGAATGGAGTATAGTGGAGATATGTAGCCCATAGGCCATGATTTCGTTTTAAAACATTTGAAATAATGCTAAAACAATAATTGCCTGAAGTATGGTTGTGTTTCCTTTTTGGTGTAAACAATTTAAATAAACATTGCTATCAAACTCCTTGTAAGTGAAATCAAAATCTCAGGGCAACAACAATAATGTCCCTGCTGTCATATCTTAGATGTTGCAGTGAACTGCTAATTCGGACAGCTTTGAGATATGATTCTTTGCAACCTGTACGAATGTAGGTTCCAACGCATCATTCAAATGCCTACACGAGCTAATATCTAGCTTGTACTTACCATGTGAGAATTAAAGGGAGAATAGTTGCAGTGCTACCCGAAAATAACCAGCACTTTAGTGATTCCGGCAAGGACACTATTTTCAAAGTATTTTAGGCTTTATTTCAAGTGATTTGGTTTGCAACTGAAAACATTCTAGTTTCATAAAAGAACAAAATTTTCCACCAGAAGAACACATTTTTAAATGGAAAAGTTGATCTAATTGAAAAATCTTATGCCTTTTTGGAAAAAAATCCACATAAATCTCCCCTTACTATTACAGTGAAGTGATGGCATTTCTGGAAAAACTCCCTGATTCTTCCGAAAAATCAACAGACTGACTTGTCTACTGATTCTTGTGCCAGGTTAGACAGAGAATTGCAACGGACAAGAGTTACAAAAAATTTATCACAAGTATCCTATCTGGAGACATGGAAACTTTCGTACTCATGGGAAAAAAATCATATCTGCAACGTTTATGTCTAAAAGTTTGAAAGCAGTTGTTCTTCTGTTTTATATCAACAAGCTGATTACAACTGAGCAGTTTTCAAAAGAGCAAGTGGCTTCTCTTTCCTCAGCAGACTGTGATTTAGACAACAAGGTTGAAGCATTACTGATGGCAGAGCTCTGTGTAACCTTCCGCAGTGAATTAGATGTGACTATCAGTGTGATTTTAGAATACGTGCGCAGTATGGTATATTTGTAGTATGACAGGTTGAATTAATGGCAGTGATTGCTCTTTCATAAATCACTCAGGTTATAAACCTTTGTATTGTATGTCCACGCCCAGGCGCTGGCCCTGGGGTCTGCGGGGCCTTTGTGTGGAGAGGCCGGGGCTGCCCCGTGCTGGACACAGACGGTTCCAACCACTCACTGCAGGGTACGGCTGAGCCCTGCAGACACCACTATGGTGCCTCTGGGAAAGTGTGTTTGAGAAAGGGCAAAAATCTATCACAGAGAAAGAGAGAGAGAAGAGGAGGAGGGAACAAAAAGAGTGAGAAAAAGCAGAGGGAAAATCAAGGTCAGAGGAGGAGGAGGAGAGTCCAGGTGCCAGAACAGATACTCACTGCAGTTCATGAAGGACCAGCTGCTGAAGCAGAAGAAATCACTGCATGCTGACCATATGTGCTGGGTGGTAAAGGACTCTGGAGTGAAGAAACAAAGTTGAAATGGTGAAAAAGGGGAGGAAATGTGTTATTTTAATGTTTATCTTGTTGTTTCTCTTCATCTGAGTCACTATCGATTTTAATCGGCAATATATTGCATTATTTTCCTGCAAGTTAAGTCTGTTTTGCCCATGATGGTAAATGGTCCGCAATCTCCCTGTCTCTGCTTCCACCAATGAGCTTTCTCACTCTTCATCTCCTGTCTTCTCCACCTGCGCTGCAGGGAACAGGGGAGTGAGCAAGCAGTTGGGTGAGAATTTGTTCGCTTGATCCACCACAGATATCAGGGGTTTCTTAGTTACCTGAGAACAGTTTTGTAGAGGTGCTGCACAAGCAGGGTGCTCCACAGTAATTCTATTTCCAATTTATTTTGCTTTTAAAAGTCCTGGAATTATTTTTGCATGTTCATGCAAGCTCTGTAGAATATCCTCATAAAGATCTTATGAAGTGTTTGCAGAGGCTCTATATCTTGTCCTCTACTATAGTTTTTATGCTAAGTTTTGTTCTTCTAATTTATGCCTTGGCTTTCAACTTTGTTGGATAATTGATATTGTTGCTCTACTCTGGCTGGATGCAAATTAAATATGCGTATCTTTACATGAAGTTGCACAAATATTTATGTGTGCTAGGTTAACAGGCTAAGGAACTGTCTTGATAATTGCTTTCTTAAAAATGCTTTATAAAAACAAAATTGCAGAGTTCATGGGGTGAATGTACCCTTCATTTCTTATAAACAGATAAGAGTGAAATGTAACATTGTCAACATCATATAGCTGAGCATGACAAAATGTTTTTAATCTACAGTTTCCAATGTCTTCATATTCACTTAGTTTCATTCTTCTCATATGTTTGCAATTCCTTAACTGGTTAATTCACAGAATAAATTTTGGATTTTTGTTGCAGAGATTGAGTGGTTCTGCTACTGTCAAAGCCAGAGAAGTTCATTGTCCTTTTTCTTCTACTCTTGTTGTCAGTAGCAACAATTTATGCAGATGCTAACTAGCTTATGTCCAGGTAACATGTATATGGGCTGTACAGGCCTACCTGGAAAAGGTGTTTAATAGTAATTGAGTATTTTGAGCAACCACAAAAAGAAAAATTGCACATGTGCATCTCATTCGTTATTCACAAGGCTCATGTATTTATTTGAAGTGGTGAACTGTGACCTTTACTCATTTTGCCCCTAAAACAAAGAAACAAACAAAGAAGCAAAGAAACAAAGAGTATATCAATACATAAATAAATCAGCTGATTGAATTACAAATTCTCTAAGTTCTCTCCACTCTCTAGGTCTAAGCCAAAGCCAAGACCGTACTCACATCCGGTTGCAATTCGAAGAATCATAATTTTGTTCATCATAGAGTAATGAGAAGTGGTTTACCTCTCATGAGACTTTTTCCCATTATGACTCAAGTCATGATTTAATTCCACTTTTTTTTTTTTTTCTGTGTAACATCTTTCCTCACCCTCTCAGGTAAACGAAAACATTTACTTTATTAATTTCAAAGCAATTTAATTTATTTTTGTCATCTTTCCTAAAGATAACATGTGTTTTCATGTAGTCATATGATCCAAAACCAAAACTGTTTTATATCACACTTTATCGAACAGATGCGATGTGATGTTTCAACATGTCAAACTGATTTAAGAACAAAATTGAAATGGAAATTTCACAAAAATAAATCTTCACTCACAAATGACTTGGGTTTTGACAAATTGACATTTTCAGATGAAAAATAAATCATACTGAAAACTTCCTGACCCTTTTCAATCCCCTTTGCTGCACTTACTGGTGTGTGTTTGTGTAGTGCAACTGTATGTCTGTTCAGAGGAAGTTTGTTTTCTTGCTTATGCTGGCACCTTGACACTAAATTGGTGGGCAGCCAATTCTGCACTTCGCTTATCATCCCCTTGTATAGACACCCACAGTACCCAGAGTATCCTTATTTGTGGATTCCAAGATTATTTTTTGGTCCTATAAAGTTTTTCCAATAAGAAAAGGCTGAGAGAGTTGGGGTTTTTTAGCCTGGAGAAGAGAAGGCTCTGTGGAGACCTTATTGTGGCCTTTTAATACTTAAAGGGGGCTTGTAAGAAAGACACAGAGACACTTTACCAAAGTCCATAGTGATAAGACAAGGGGCAGTGATTTTCAATGGAAAGAGGGTAGACTTAGATTGGACATAAGGAAGAAACTTTTTATGAAGAGAATGGTGAGACACTGGAACAGGTTGGCCAGAGAAGCTGTGCAGACACCATCCCTGGAAGTGTTCAAGGCCAGGCTGGATGTGGCTTTGAGCAACCTGATCTAGCGAAAGATGTCCCTGTCCATGGCAAGGTGGTTGGACCACATAATCTTTAGAGGTATCTTCCAACCCCACGTATTCCATGATGCTATGATTCTGCAATCAGTTCAACACTTTTTTTTTTTGAGAAGTGTTGATTAGAGGAAGCCATAGCAGGAAGCTACAAGATTTTAATTCCTCCCTTTTTCCTCCAGGAGGTTCTTAATTAAGGTAGATTTGCACACTATTAAATGCATCGGAATTATCTACAGGCTGAGAAATGGCTTTTTTGAGTTGTCATTAGTCTCCAGACATATATTTTCAAGATTGTTTTCCAGATAGCACAAAAGAGGATTCACATTTGTATACAGTTATGTGGATGAAATCCATTCAGTGTTGGTTCTGACCCTGAGTCAGATCTGCTGTTTTAACCTAATTCAGTTCTATTAATAGCTTTTTTAATCTGCTCTAAATAAAAGTTGCTTGTTCAGTTGTTGTGTTTGTTTGTTTGTTTGTTTGTTTTCTGATCTCCTTATTTTTGGGCTCATGATCAGGAAGGAAATCAGGATTTCCTTTTTACTGAAATGAATTCAGTGACTAGTCTGTCTCTGCTTCCAATTCTGTCCATGTCAACCTGATTCTGATTACCAGATTTTGTAATTACTGTCTAAAGAGATTTGTTCTGTTACTGTATTTCCTGTCTTCCTACCTTTTGGTCTGGCTGCTGTCTCAAATGAAATGAAAACTTGCTCTAAATCAGATTTACAGAAGTGTTTATTATCATTGGCATGAAACAAAAGAACAGAAAGTCACTGGGACTGATATTAACCATTGCCTTATATAATGGTGTGCATTCAGGACAGATCCAGCTAAATCACAGCCCAGCTACCCTCATCATTTATGCTACCATATTACTAAATTCTTACTGTTGTATCTGCAAAGGCCTGTTGATTTCATTCTCTAGTCATTTTTATCCTTCAAAACAGGTCATAGTTACTTTTTTTTTATGAATCACTGAATCATTCGTCATTTTCTCTAAAATTTTGAAAATTCAGAAATGTTTCACTATTTTTTACAGAAGTAATTCAAGTCTATTAGACATGGACTTACTTTCTAATCTTGAAAATTAGGATCCTAGAATTCTCATTATGTAAACTGTGAATATAGATGTATTTAATACCTTGTTAAATATACAACATAAGCTTTCCTACTTATATTTCTGCATGCAGTGGTATGTAAAATGTGTATTCAAATAAATCCACCAATGATTTATTTTTTCTTTCCTTTCCTTTCTTCCTTCAAAATTCTTTAATGATTCTACTGCATGTAAAATGAGCATTCAAATAGATAATACAAAAATGTACATCTTTCTTCAGGACACCAGAAGAGAGTTCAGTTCTCTGCCAGTTTCCTGGGAGCAAATTTGTTAGTAAATTTAATCCAGGAATGCAACTGACTCAAACCTTTTCACTGACATCTATGTCCTTGCGTTGATTCCAGACCATAAGCTGAGAAATCCTTAAGATGGAGATCAATAACGAGAAGCACTTGTAGATACAATTTTTTTGGAAGACTTTTATCTGTTGCTGAAGTGTGGTTATTGTGTAATAGACAAATCCAGGATGCTGTACAGGAATCTCCAATGCAGATAAGGAAAAGCCAATGCCTTTGTTCTTTGAACAACCTATTATAAGATCTTTTCTGGAGCATTATTTGTTTTCCTGGTTATCATGATCATTCACTCAAGCAGGCATATGTTCTTTTTGAGTGATACAGGCAACGAAGAGCTTTTTGTGACACAGACGATACTGGTCTTTCCAGTCTGCAAAAGTTAATGCTGTGAAGAGAATTATTTATATATATATGTTTATAGTCAAAGATTAACGGTGTATTTAAATGTAAATTAAATAAATACCAGCAAAAGATGATGCATAAAATGATGATGCATAAATTTATTCAAGGATGGTGAAAAAAGGCTTTTACTTTCTAAAGCAAAGAGAATCCATACCAGCATTTCAGCAGGAGAACAAAACAAAACAAAACAAAACAAAACACAGTACTTCCAAGGTGAAGCACCAGCCATTTATGAGAGAAATTACATAATACAGTGTTAGGAGTAAGAAAAAGAATAGAATTCAGTGATCCAGAAGGTCTTTCAGCTTTATAGTTCCTGACACTAAATTCTGTTTCAGGGAGGTGTATGCTGGTGATCATTCCAAGCTATGAGGACTTTTTCTTATCTTCATATATTCACACCTCAATGGAGCAGCACAGATGAACTTTAAGATGAGAGCAGAGACTGCACAAGACTAAAGACTATTTTAAAAAATTTCTTAATCTCTTCCCATTCTATATTGTGTATGTTTCAATTTTAAATTTCTCAGAACCTAAAAAAAAGATAGTTATTTCTAGTTCATGTTGCTTGATAATGTGTTTGCCATCATAAGTAAATTCTTTGTCTTTATTATGTTCAGTTACGAAATCTTGTGATCTGATCTGTGCTTCAGTTGTCATGACAGTGATGTTATAATGCTGTAGTATTTCAACATTAAAAGTTATATCCTGCTACTGACTATCTAGTTCTTGAAAAATCTGGTCTACATGTATTGTGGTGTTTATTATATTGACAAGACACAGTAGTAGTATCGTAGTCAAAAAGCAATAAGTGATGCCAATAATATTGTGCAATCTTGCTAGTAAAGTCAGCCTGTAGCCCTTCCATATACAGTACCATAAACATTGCTCATCATGCTACTAGATTTGAAAGCAATTCAAGAAAAATACCATATAGAAAATAATCTGCACTCAGCTCAAAAGTAGTGAGCTGAGTGTTCATGTGTGAAAAGAAGACAACAAAGGCATCCAATTTATAAAGCTAACCTTTTATTGAAATAAAGTAACACACTGGGATAAGATAACTCCCTAAGTCTTTAATTTCTCAGGTTGTTAAAATAAAAGGTTTTCCTGCTGGTAGAAAAAGAAAGATAATTCTTTCCCGTCCCCAGTGTCCTGAAGAGCAAAATGTTTATTCCAGCCTTGTTGTCCAGTCTGGTATTTTCAAAAGTTTCCAGGGCTGACTGAATGCCTTATAGACTGCCCTGAGTGACTGTTACTTTATTATTACTATTATTTTAATTATTTTTTCTACCTATTATAAGTTTAAGATCTGTCTACTCTGTATTTCAGTAAAGATGTGACAATCTGTATCTTTAAATATACTAATGAGTACTTATGGAAAAATAAAGAGGGTCAGTGTATACCATCTTTAATTTCATTTGTTACAGCAGAAGCTCTTGAAAAAATATCTGTGATTGAGAACATGAACCTTAATTCCTGTGTGAAGAGAAGCAATGAAGTTGTCATGGTTGTTATAGTCCAATTTGGGAAGAAGTACCCTTGAAATATTTTGACTTACTAAGCTCTAATGAGATCAAAACCCACTCTATATAGGTCTTCGTTATACTCACAGCATTTTTCTTAGATACGCAGAAATGCAGAAAAATCACACTAATTGTACTACGCTCAGAATGAAATTACATTACTTTCTGTGTAAGGCATTTTCTGCAAATTCATCAGTTTAGCAATTGAGCAACAACTGCCAACTGACAACTGCCTTCCTAGATTTAGTTGAGAGCAAACTATGGCAATAGTTTTTCCAAGAAGAATGATTTCCATTTTCTTCTGACAGAGGTTTTTTTGCAGATGCTGTACACTTGTAGATGTCAGAAGTAGGCTTGTCTCACCATTGTTTGAGCAAAACTTTGATTTTTTTTTCTCTTCAGAAAAACAAGAACTACTGCCTCTGTGTTCAAAATGTCTCCATAAAGTGATAGTTTGACTCAACCTCTACAACATGAAATTATGGTAAATTAGGAAGCTTTTGAAATTAGATAGCTAATTTGAAATTTGAAACTATAAACTCACATTTTATACTCAGACTTTTTAGAGGTTGATAATGTAAACACTATTGAGGTTGAGAAGGTAGTCTCATGGGAGGAAGTATATACTCTGTATATTCTGATGTACAAAGAACGTGTCAGTGACTTGATCATTGCTTTGTCCGTATAGTTTCCTATTTTGTTCTTCGTATTAAGGATTAATACTCATATGATTAAATTACATATTTTTGTATACACAAAATTTCTATTTACATTCTTCTTTCCCATAAAATGTTATTAAGGAGCAATTTTCTGCTACCTTTTCCAAAGATCACATCTGCTTGTACTGTAATCCAAAATTTAATAAGCTCATTTGCAGGAACCATTTTTAGTCTTTTATTTAGATTTTCCTAATTCTATATTCTCTGCATATATCACTGTGGATGACTAGTATCGCAGTGACAATGGGTTTATAACAGGCCTAAACTGAAGAAAAGTTTATGAGTTACTTGTTTATTTCCCCCAGCAAGCAGTTGACATTTGAACTGAAAAGTCTAATAGATGCTTTTCTGCCAAACCAGTGAAACATGTATCTAGCACCATCTTTCTTCACACTGAATTTTCTTGGAAAGAATGTTCCACTGTCTCTATACATTTACAATATTTTGCAAATTCTTTTCACCGAGTACCTTGTCCATCTATGTACCACCAGAGCCAGGAAAAGGTACAGTTGTTCCACAAAGCTGTATCTAATGAAAAGTTTGTAGAACAACTTTTTTTTTTTTTTTTTTTAATGAACATTTCTCGTTAGTGTCAATGATCTAGCAAATCAGCTATGTAGTGACTTATATTTAATGCTATTTTTCCCCCTTCCTCTAGTTGGGTGAAGAGTGCTGTCCCTCAAACTGGTTGCTGTGGTATAAACAAAGAATATGTGCTGAGGTTTTGATGTAGCTCTGCACACAGACTGAGCACAACCAGATACCAGTGACACGTTTCACTGCATATCTAGAATAAGACTGGCCTTGCAGGGTGCAGTGTTCCTCATTGGCCTTCCAAGAGAAACTGCTGGCTGCAGAAAGTCTTCCTTGAACTAGCAAGGATACCAGGAAGAGTGAGCTTGCTCCTGATTTTTTTGGGAGGAGAATGGGACTTGAGGGGGAGAAAGGTTTTAGCATTTGTTTTTAAGTTAAGACTATTTTATTTTTATTTTTAAATTTAACTTTGAAATCTGATTCAGCTATCTACCCTTCTTTACCATGCCTGAAGTCCAAAAATGGTAAAACTCTATCCTAGATTGTGACAAACTATATCTTGGAGACGTGGAAGTGATTTGAGACCAAATATTCCTCTGAAACTTCCTCAAAATAAGAATTAATGTATTACTTAAATGTTGTTTAATAAAAAAAGTCCTTTAATGGCTTTTGGACGGCATTAAAATTGTAAGCCTATTTGTAAGAAAAGCACAGAATGTGCATGGCATTATTGTGTATTATGCACACACAGTGTAAAAGAAACAAAGACAAAAAAAGCCTGCTTTGAAATGCAGGGCCAAACAATACAGTTGATTTAATGTCTACCAAAAGGCTTTTTATAGCTCCTTCGTGGGTAAAGTGTGTATCAGTTACACCAAACAATTGAAACATAAATTAATAATTGAAAAGGATGGTATTCCTTTTGTGGGAAACTTAACCGCCACTTTCAGCACTCTCCTGAAAGCTGAATTGCACCAAGGCCATTAGAACACAGTGGGTTTTCTGCTCTTATTGCAGATCCCTCTTCCTCTGTGCAAGTGACTTATTGGCAATTAAATAATCCAGAAATTAAAAACAATCTCATAAATAAATCATTAAAAAATTCTTGTACTACTGAGAAGATTTTTTCAAATATACAGCCTATCATTAAATGAGTAACACAGACGTACGGAATTTTTTTTTTACCTCTATGTCCTCCACCACTTCTTTTTTATGTGTAGAAATGATTCTTACAACAAAATCTTTCATGGAAAATGTTAAAGCAGAATACTCAGAGCAAGAGTTTTTCTCGCACCATGAACCCTGCAATCTTATTATTCAAATCAGTCCAATCATGTTATTTCATTATCACATTGTAAGACCAGTGACACAGAAGTTATTCTGCTCTTTGCTTTTTTTTTTGGGTGTGCAAAGACAACAGTGGTGTTGGACTTTTTTTGTAGTAGTAATATGGGGGAAATTAGCTAAACGTTTCTGAAATGCTGTATCATTCTAAAAGTGAACTAATGAATGATAAAGATAGTTCACTGTATTTAAATAGCATTAGACCAAAGGGTAATTATTGGAACTCAACAGCTGTTCCTGCTTATTAAATCAATATATCATCACAATAATCTGTAGCAATGTTTTGTAGCACACTGGTTAACATTCATTTCTGGCAGCTTAAAAATTCAATGGTGATTTCTTCTGACACACAATATGTTACCCTGTGCTTACTGTTATAAAGGATTATGATACAGATACTGTTGAACATTTTCCACTTCTTGTACGCAGCTGCACTAAATTCTTGTGATGCTCTTTGGGAAAGGAGCATTGCTACAGGACAGAGTTCTCTCTCTCCGCACTCCTTATACTCAACCTCTAGTGCAAGGATTTCAGACTGCATTAAAAATGTATCGCTTCCTACCTTCCTACCTCTCTGCCCTGGTGACAGAAGATACAGAGAAGGCAGAACTACTGAATGCCTTCTTTGCCTCTGTCTACTCTGCCGGAGGAAGCCCTGAGGAGTCCTGTTCTGCTGAGACCCCAGTGGAAGTCAAGTCAATGGAGGAGATTGCCTTAGTTGATGAGGAATGGATTAGAAACCAATTAAGCAACCTGGACATCCATAAATCCATGGGTCCAGATGGGATGCACCC
>VWYH01001518.1:1718200-1738965 GCA_013399365.1 Pampusana beccarii
AGGGAGGTCGTGGAGTCTCCTTCTCTGGAGACAATCAAAACCCGCCTGGACGCCTTCCTGTGTAACCTCACCTAGGTGTCCTGCTTCGGCAGGGGGATTGGACTAGATGATCTTTTGAGGTCCCTTCCAATCCCTAACATTCTGTGATTCTGTGATTCTGTGATTCTCTCACGGAGAAGTGTTATACACATAAACCAGCATATCTACGTCAAAGTGAGATTCAAGAAATATGATGAAAGAAAAAGTGGATGTATTCAAACAGAATAATTTAGACAGCTTATTTTAACACCTGTGAAGGCTGTATTAGAAATGTTGATTGCTTATTTTAAATAACCCTAGGTTAAAGTAGTAGTTTACTTAGCTTTTCAAAAGTTTTAAGTGTCCGAAATCATTTATTAAAACACTACTTAATTTTATATTTACACTAAAATTCTACTACTACTGCACTAATGTATCCCCAACTTGGAGAAAAATGGCAGGAACAGGAGAAATGCATTCTAAAGATTCACAAGTCAAAAGGCAGGTAAATTACAGTGTTGTATATACAAACAGGACACATTATTTCTCTATGATTTCTACCAAGAAGAACTGACATCAATTCATGAGTAATTAGGCCAGACAAGTTTTACTTGGAAAGGTTTGAACTATCCAATGGAATTTCTGCAATGAATAGTAAAGGTAATCCAGATATGTTTTATAGATGTTTTCTTGATCCTATGGCAGATGTTCTCATGGTTTCCACTCTCTAGGAACTGGTGTGATCGTGGGGTATCCTGCATCCATTTTCTGATCTGTTGGAGAAAAGAATCAACATTCCATGGAGGAGAGAAAATAACTTGGAATACCAATAGCTGAAGTTTCTGATCCCTGGGTGTGGTATCGCTGGTGTCTCAGAGGCTCAGATCAACATCAGTTTCTCCTCCTCTACCTCTTTGGATGTCTACATAAGAAAAGTCTTCAGTGAGCCAAAGGAAAAGGAGAAATACCCATGAATGTGATTTTAGTAAACTGATACGTTTCTACTAATGAGCTTAATAATCTTTCCCCTTCAGCACTAGTCTACATCTTTCTCTACCCCTATTGGCTGTAGTGTAGGAAGTATGTTAGACATTAAGAACATAAGTTTTCATCTTGTTGTTCTTCTGAACTCTTTGCCTTACTCACTCAGTCAGATGTGAAGAAATTCACTGATTATACTAAATAAATTTCTCTTGAATTCACCTGAGTTCACCTTCCTTCAAACAGTCCGCAATTTTTACCAGTCTGATTGATCACTGCAAGGGTGTTACACAGCACAATTTCGTTGAACATCAAAGGGAGTTGCTGAAATGAATACCAGAGGTGAAAAGAGAAAACACAGAACTTTGTCTGTTACCACTTTAATATGAGTAAATCTTGTGGGAAACCACAATTTAAAGTATGTTAGTACACTGCTGCATGGTGTGGTTTACAAATAATTAATTAAAAAATAATAAAAAAGCCAATCTGCAAATAAAAAGTTATCTATTTCAGTCCTGCAGATTTTCATCAACCTCAGCCAACAATCAGCAGTCTCATAGGATGCAGGTGCCTCTTTCACATCTGTCTCCTTCATTTGCTGTAGTTTTCATCTACTATTTTACTTGGATTTACATATTCAAGCCTGGCCAAACAGACAGATATGGTGGATAATATTTAAGCATTTTGGTCTCTTGCTATGTGGCCATGTGACACTGTCTGCACAGTATCCTGTAATAAGCAACAATTTCATTTTTATTACCACTGTCAACATTTGTCTGCCTATTTCAGCCTTCTGTTCAGAAATAGCTTAAACACGGTGTGTAATGAAAACATTAAGGAGTGAAATTCAGAATTTTCCACTCCATGTAAAATTTCCAAACTGAAATATGTTTGGCCTGGATATGTCCTGGTTTTGGTTAAAACAGGACCAATTCTCTTTTAGTGAATTTTCCCTTCAGTTATGTTTCTTCTAAGTGACTGCACTTTTCTGAAGCTGGCTACTCCAAAGCTGATAACACCTGCTGCTCACAGTTTTACTGAGCTAATGGTACGAATGGTATGCAAAGAAAAGGCAGGGAGGGGCGGACAGGACAGGTGACCCAAACTGACCGACAAGATATTTAATGCCATACATATCACACTCAGTTTAAAGCTGAGGTCTCATGAAGGCCTTACTCTCTTTGCTCATGGCCAGCTCCTGAAGAGGGCACTGCTCGTTGTCCTGCCTGTGATCCTGATCCCAGTTCCAGTGTGTGCATCCCTGAAGCTGGTTTCAATCTACTGCTGAGTCCAGGCGGGAATTCCTGGTGTCTGCCCTGGAGCCACAGGTGCAATGCCGGGCCCTGTGGCATGCAATTCTGTGTTCATTCAGGAAGTTCAGTATTTATTTTGCAAATTTTTGCATTATTTCTATTGTTATAAGTATTATCAGTAAAGCTGTTTTAATTTTCGAACTCGTAAGTCTCTCTCCCTTTTAGTTCTTCTCCCCTTCTTTGGTGAGGAGGGCAGGGGTTAATAGAGAGCAGCTATCTCTCTGTTTATTGTTGCCCACTCTAAACAGTGACGGGATGTAAAACTGGTGTTCACAAATTCCTTAGAACCAGAAACTGAAAAAAATTAGTTTTTTAATTCAGAATCTAAACACACAAAAATGGTTGTCTAGGTGCTTCTAGGCAAGACTTCTTCCTTCAACCATTTTCATTATCAATTGTCTAGGGAATAATAAGAATATAGATTATATCTACCACTCAAATTTTCTAGGCTTCAATTATTGTCTGCTCTGGAGATTTTCTGAGCATGATTTCATTTGTTACTTAGTAGTTCTACAATGGATCTTTCTGACAAATATTTTTCCAGTATTCCTGCAGACTCTTTTAAAAATTCTGGTAACCATAATGTCTTTCTAAGTCATTAGAAGAAAAGCCTTTTTTGTTTTCTTTGAATCTGTCTCAGATTTTTGTGGCCTCTATTTCTATATCAAAATACATTGTTATAAGCTGATGCCTATTTTCGATCTCTAAGCACTCATGCCCTGCCCTAACACTTACCAAATTTACTTACTCTAGGTGTATTTAATTGAATATGTAACTGTGAAAGATCTGTATATTTCCACCAATAAGCAACTGATAGAAATAAGAAAATAAAAATAAGTGTTGCTTTCGTTTAATAAACGAAAGGTGACATTCGTAGGAAAACTGCAAGATATTTAATCATTTCACTATGTTTACTTACTGTAGAGTACGACAGACAGCAACAGAGAGGACATCCTCTTTCCTAAAAATGTCACATGTTGCATGATGCACGGATCTGAGAGCAGCAGACCTGCAAATATGCAGAAATTACATTGGATTTCTTACTTTTATTGGTATAAAATTTTGTACTAGAGTGTATAGTTTCATTGGTTCTACTGCAAATTCAAACTTCCATCATTTTAAGCAGAAGACAACAGTAAATCCAGGTGTTATAATCACTGACTGTTTTGGTGAAACAGGGACTATTATGACTAAGGTCATAGCTAAATATATAACTTGCTATAGTTTGATCCAAGCACTGTAATTCAGGCTTGAAAAAGATCTATATTCTCTGGGAAGCAGATCTAAACAAAAATATATCGTGTAAGGGACCACAGAGTTGCATACATCAATTTTAAAGGTCAGGATTTCTATTACCTTAGTCTTAGAGACCACTGAATGAAAAATCATCATTAATGGTATTCTATTTTAGCAGTGATTTGTATTTTTCTTGTTTTAAACTGTAGACCAATGGATAACACAACCTAGATATTTCACTGTCATTTTCAAATTCTGTTAACACATATCTCACTCTCAATGTTTACTAGCTAACAGATAACTGAAAGTGGATTTGACCAAACATTCCATCTCATTTCTTGTCTAAGGAATCTCCTACCAAAAAGTAATTTTGCCAAAATCTGTGGCAAGTAAGAATTAAGGCTTATCACAGAAATATTTCTTCAACCCAGCACTGGTTTGTACTATTAGAGCTGTGGCTATATGGGCTTGTTGTCCAGGGAGAATATTTTCAAAACAAACTGTTTCCAATCATCGTAACATTTTGCTTGGATTATAATTGGAAAAAAAAATAATTATGTTTCCCAAAACAATACTAACCTGGAGATGGGTTGCATTTGGTTTATTTTGTGGCTACAGAAAGGGAAAGGAAAAATGAATTTTAATTACCTTCAAATGTATGAATTTGTATTGAAACCCACATGTAAGAGAGAAAACTTCCAGTGATACAATTAGGATGTTTTGATAATAATTTATGCCATGTGGTAAGAATGCTCAAGTGAGTGTTCCTACATCTGTTACTTATATGATCATGAAGAGTACTGGTACTTTTAGGTACAGACCTCTCAATATGCAACAGGCTGACTAGTGGTTCAAATGTTATTATCAGTTATATGGAGAAACTTGTAGTGACCTTGTTTCTCACCTTTTCAATTTTATTTCACTTAAAAAATAAAGCATAATCTTCAGTGCTGGAAGAACTTAGCAATTGGAACATGTCAGGAAAACAAGTGATTATACAAACCTATTGATAGAATCATAGAAAAAACTAGGTTGGAAGGCTCCTCAAAAGATCGTCTAGTCCAATCTTTTGTGGAAAACCTCTAGTCCAATCTTTTGTGGAAAACCTCCAGTGATGGGGACTCTACCACATCCCTGGGGAGGTTGTTCCAGTGAATGATTGTTTTTACTGTAAAAATTTTTTGTGCTATGTTGACACGAAATCTCTCCCATTGTTACTTGTACTCGTTGCCCTTGTCTTTTCTACATGGCTCCTTGTGAAGAGAAACCCTCCTCTTCAGAGCCACCCTTTAAGTACGGGAAATCTGTGATGACCTTCCCCATGAGCCTTCTCTTCTCCAGTGAGAAAAGACTTCCTTCAGTCTTTCTTCGTAGGGCAGGTTTGTCACTCCCCTTTGGATCACTTCCAGTCTGTCAGCATCTTTGTTGAATTGTGGGGACCACAACTGGACACAGTACTCCAGGTGCAGCCTAGCTAGTGTTGAGTAGAGTAGAAAATCACAACTTTATCTCTGCTAGTAATGTCTCTGCAGATGCAGCCCACGATGTGATTTGTTGATCTAACCTATCCATGTTAACCCCTAAAAATCAAAAAAACCCAATCAACTAACTAATTTCTTCTCTAATACTAGAAATCCGTTATAGAGTTATCTATTTTAGCCCACCTACTTTTCTCACTACACTTACTTCTACCCCTTCCATTAGTGCAAGAAATTCAATTTTTTTTAAATAAGAGTTCCATCTTTATGCTGTAAGGTCTAGGCAGCTCTTCTGTATTATGATTATTCTTACAATATTAAAACTGGTTGGAACAGCTGTGACTAAGTACTTTTACCGAAGCCAGAATGTTTCCTGAGAGGCATATTGGTTTCAATCAAATTTTCAAAGGAAAGTTTTCTGCAGTCCAGAGCTCTCTGGTCACCTCTAATGAGAAAGAGAGAGAAAAAGAAATGAATTAAAAACCTCAGGTATTATATTGAAAAAAAATCAATTTTTTGACAAAATTCCATTCTCAAAAGAACATTGGCCTTTCCAACATGGAACAGAAACAAGCTTAAGGTTTTGAAAGTTCTTCTTTCTCTGCCAAGCTCTCTACTGCATGTAATGATTCTTACTGAGAACCATCATTTTCAGAATCCTATATCAGTTTATGGTTCAGTGAAACCAGTTTCTTATGCTGTAGATTGCCTCCTGACACACAGAATTATCTATGTTTTGATACCTGTAACCAGGAACTAGAAAATAACAGAAAGTGAGTACAGAACATAAACTATGAATTTCATATCACAGGTTCTTAATATGCTGTGTGTTAGAAAGGAAAATAGTATCATAATCATCAGTCAATGCTCCATTCTGGGGTTCATTTCCAGCTCTAATGTAAAAGAACTGGCAAAACTTCGCAAGTCAGGATTTATGTCCACTGTTACCTAGAAAATTGATGTAATTAAACATTCCCGAGAAAATATTCAGAAGGATATTACCACTTTAATGTTATAGTAAATGTTTTTGATGGCGAGATTCATGTGGGCCCCTACAGGTACCTGGGATTTGATGGGCTGCATCCAAGTAAACTGATGGAACTGAATAAGGTCCTTGCAAAACCACTGTATAGTTTTTGTATGAGATGGGTGTGGAGACTGGGTAGGTCTCTGCTGACTGGAGAAAACTGCCGAATTTGGGAAAACAGGGGTGGGTCAGTTTTATTTAATTCCCTGGGAAAATTGTGGATTTTCCAGCAGTAAATTGCATCTGATGAACCTGATTGCCTTCTATGATAAACTGAATGGAACAGTGATTGAAGGGAGAGCAGGGGATGTCATTTACTTCAACTTTATAAGTCAACACTGGCTGGTACAATATTTCAACTTTATAAGTCCTTCAGCACTGGCTCCTACAATGTTCTTGTATCCAAGTTAGGATAGCCCGTTCAAGGTCTAGAATGATGGACCAGTTGGATTGTGAGATCCACCTGTTTTGATGATTGGACTCAGAGGGTAGTTGTTAATGAGTTTTACTCTACTCTGAGACCAGTAACAAGTGGAGTAATGCAGGGATCTACCCTGGGAGACCAGTCCGGTTTAACAGCTTCATAATTGATAGGGTGATGGAGTGGACTGTCATCAAGTTTGCAGATGACAGCAAACTGGGGTAACTAGTCAATATGCTGGAGGGTAGGGCAGAAGGACCTAGAAAGGCTGAAAGAATGGGACAACAGGAACCTCATGAAAGGGGCAAATTAAAATCACTGCATCTGGGAAGGCATTGTTTCTTGCAATGATATAGACAGAGGACTAAGGCCTGGAGAGCAGCTCTGCAGAAAAGACTGTGGCTCTGGCAGACAGCAAGCTGAGCAGGAGCCAACAGTCCTCTAACAGTAAGGGCAGCCAGCAGCCTCCTGGCCTGTATCAACAGGATCAGAGCCAGAACACAGAGGGATGACATCCAGTTTTTGATCAGTCCAGTGGAGGCAAGAAACTGTTAAAAAGGAAGAAGTTCAAAGGAAGAGCAAAATCCAAAGGGCCTGCATCTCACGAAGTTTCAGAAAGAGCCAGAGGATAACCTGCCCTACATGTCCGGCCAGTCAGCACGAGGAATAAAACCACGTTGTGACTGACTTGCTCTGCTATTCCATATTCACCACACTACAGTGGGAGTGTAAGACCCCATGACTGATAAGATTGAAATTGTTCCATAAAAATTATACTACTGAAAAAGCTAACTTTGTCTGGGAAATGGCACTAACGGGACTAATGAAGGAAATTTTTGTGAGAAGCTATTTGTGCTTTTATTTCTAGTAGGAAACTGGGAGTTGAGTGAGGCTTGTTGCAGCGCTGTACAGACTCAACACTGCTACCACTCAGAAGTGTGTCAGAGCTCTCCTCCAGCATGGGGGCTGCAGGGCAATCTGCAGGGAGTCAGACACTGGGACAGCAGGAACAGCCCCACAGCCAGGCACTGGAGGAAGGAAGGGAGGAAGGATTCTTCTGTAAACACTACTCTTAAGGACCATCCTTTGAACTAAAATTGTTTTGATGTGAGGTGCAGGGAATGAAAGGGACTAGCCTTAAGCAAAATGCATACTGCCAGTGTGGTTCAACTTTATGTAAGACAGTGAGAAATTAATGAAAACCAAAAACAACACGAAAACTTATTATAGCATAATTACGCTAATGCATAACTTCAAAGGCCTGTTTGCAAGTTTGTGTAGAATGGTTATGAAGTACACAAAAATAAAAGGCAAGTTAGCTACTTCTCCCTCTTTTCTGTGAATATGCTTGCTTCATTATCAATGTTTTTTTCCTCTCCACAGCACATTTTATAGCCAAAGTGTCATTGCATTAAGAATTTTAACCTCATTTGCATAATGTTAATAGCACAAAGGCAGGTTTGCTTAACTACCCATACAGGAATGGGATTGTCACAGCCCTGGAAGAAATGTATCTACTTGCTAAGAAAAAAAAAATTAGCTAATACTAGACTGTCAGCCCGAAACTGATTTCACTGCTAATGCAAAGAGTTTTATTATCTCAACTAAGCAGACATGTGTCATTAACTGCAAAGAAAACATCCTAACAATTCTCTACCTCATGATTCTCATATTGTGCAGTGCTTTGTGGGCTACTTGTTGGAATAATATAAAAGGACTTAAGAGGAGACAAAAAAATCCAAAGTTAGAACTCATTGTATGGCATTCTTATTTTTTTCCTTGTCAAAGAAGAAATAAAAAAATCTTCTTCACCTGCCCCCAAATAGTTTCAAACCCTTGTCAATTGAGATTAAGCCAGAAGAAGTACAGTATGCTTATTGCTGTTAGTTGGAATTCAGGAACAGGGTGAGGGAACAAAGGTTTTCTTAATGCTATTTTAATAGGATCTTTTCAGCAGGTCCAAATGGTTAAAACATTTCTAACTGCACCGGTTGACATCAGCTGTGGAGATTGTTGAGGAGAATTTTAGTCTTTTAAAGTTGTGTAGATTGGCTTCCCTTTAAACAAGCAAGAAATCAAGACAACAACCAACCAAACAGCAACAACAACAACAACAACAGAATCCTTCAACGAAATTATGAAATGGTTCTATTTACTAGAAAAAGAATCCAAAATTTTCTGCAAATTTTCTGACTCTACAGTAGTGATATAAACTGTAAGAGACAAAAGAGAAATTTAACCAGATTAGGTACCTGCTACATAGATTTTAGCAAGTACTTGATTTTTATAAACATAAAGGGGGTCAACATCGATAAGTTAGTACAGAGCTCTATAAAACATAAAATGTTATATTTATCATTAAGAAAATTATGATCATTGTACAGATGTCTTTTGGATTTTCTTCCATTTTGTCTAGTTGGTGTTTATAGTTCCTAATAACATTTTAGAAAAAGAAAACAATTAAAACCAAAACAAAATAAAACCTCACTTTTGATTCTTAGAAGAAGTAGTCTACAGGAAAGAAAACATTTTTGGCAATACGTGAGTATTATGAAAGCAAATAGCATTGGTTTTCATACGCACAAAAAGAAAATGATCTAATTGATGGTCACAAAATGAGTTTTTCTCTTTTTAAAATGTATCAGATAATTCTTGACAGATTGGAATGACTGATGAAACATGTAAATTGTAAATAGTGTTTGTTGGTTTAATATTACAGGATCAAGAGTTAGCAATGCTGATGAATGGAATAGCAATGGCCAGGCAAAATAGAAGTCTCATTTATCAGATAGCATAAAACACGTGATCCTTCCCCCTACCTCTTTTCCCCCTGTAGTTCTTCACTGTCAGTTATTGCTAGAGGCAGAGGTTCGATCTGGTTTTGCAACTGGTGATAGAGTTAAGATACAAGACTTTGTTCTAGGATAATAACTTGAAAATCAGTGGAACTTAAGGATCCACCTGGATTAGAACTTGTTTATATATTATACATCCTCAAAACAGTATGTAAGAAGCGTTCATTGAGAAAAGGAATTACAGTGAATTATTACAAGTGTGTTGGAATCTGGCAGAAAAATTTTCTTATCAAAATGAATGTTTCTTATAGTTTGCTGTGTAGTTTGTTACTCTTTAATTATATAAATTTTATTTGATTTAGCAAAGTTATCGAGACATAAATAACTTTGTTAATATCTAAGGATTCTGTTTGACAAGACATGCATGATGTTACAAGGTAACAGCATACTTTAAAACATTTTCCTTTAAGTGGAATGAAGTTTGTTAAGCAAATTGCCTGGGTTAAGGTTCAGACATTTTACAGTTAGAGCCTGAAGACATCTATTCACTGCTTAATTTAGTTGAATTTCTTGATTACAGGTCATGGATTTGGAGTTACTGGAAATGGAACATCTGTTTATTCAATAAAACAGTAGCAAGTAGAAAAAAAACTGAATGCTTCTATATAGTAAGAAAGTTCAGGTATGATATAGAACCCAAATGGAATGACCAGATATCAACTGTCTTGTGTTTTTTTGGGCATCTATGGATAACAGACTACAAGTGCTATTTGTCACTGCAGAATTATTTAAGAGATCTTTGCAGCTAACTCTAATGAGTGAGAATGTGATCAAGAACAAAATGGGCTAGTGTTAGAGTAGAAAGTTAAACTCAGGTTAGCAAAAAGGACTATCTAGGAGTCCTTTTCGTGGTATATGAACCACCTATTGAGGAAGTAGTGTACCTTTGGTGGTATCATACTTCTGTTTCCCTGGTCCAGCTTTAACTTCGCTTTTTCTGCCAACAGCAATGTCAGAAAGTCTCAAAGGTGACAGTTTTGCAGTTAAATACAACAAGAAAGTTATCAACTCAGAAGCAGTCTGTTCTTTTTTTGGTAGGATTAGATTTGAATCATACTGACAATTTTGCAAGTGTCATTAACAAAATGACCACATAAACAAATTCCACCCTGATCGAGAAATATGTCAGTTTACAACACATCAGCCAATCTGTAGGAACTATATGCACTTACTATATGCAGTAAAATAGTTAATGGAAAAAACAGTTTTCTATTCTGTTTTCCCTGCAGGACACCATTACAACCTGTTATCGTAGGCTACCTACAAAACTGCAATTTCGTAATTTGCTTAATGTGGTGACTTGTTTATGTGTTTACAGAAAAGATATTATGGGTTAAATGGCTTGATCACACCTGGTTTGTACACGTGACCACAGCAAATTCATGCAAAGTTAAGTTTACAAGTTGAAAATGAAATGTCAATAGCTTTGAGCTTCATACAGAAATATGTCTGGAACTAGAGAAACCACTTTAGGAAAGGAGACAGACTTGCTTGGCAAAAGGCAGACTTGTAATAACTGTAAGAGAAATAGGTCTTCCTTGATGCTGACTGTTCATATGCAGCTCTTGGGGAACAAGATCTCAGCTATCTTTGTGAATATGTTGATTGTATCTTGATTCTTTTTAACTGGTGTCCCCCTGTCCCATCCCAACAGATGGGATGAGGGATGAGTTAACTCTGAATGTGACACATGCCCTGACTCAACAGATGAGATCAGGTGTGAGTTAACTCTGGGTATTTCTGTGTGGTAAAGCGAAGTGAATTGCAATCACTCTAGGGGTCCAATTCAATTACAAATTTACTAAAAGCACGTGGTAGAATACAAATTACAGCAATTAGTGACTTGGCAAAAGTATGTTATAATATCACAAAACTTATCAATACATTGACAGCAAAAGGCTTTCTGAAAACGGTGGATTGGCAACAATTAGTAACTATAATGCAAAACTTAACAAGACTTTAGCAGCAGAACTTACAATGATATTACTTTTATGTGTTCAAGAAAAAGGAAGAGAGAGAGAGAGAGAGAAGGAAAACTAAGATATCAAAGAGAGAGAGAGAATAAGATATCATCACTCCACAGGTACATCGGTCCTGCAACAGCCTCTGGAGGGAGGGGATGCATTGAAGATTTACGCGCCACCGATTCATATAATGCATGTGGTTGTTTTATAACCCAGTTCATTTACATGTGAGATAGGAGAGGGCTGTTCGTCTCCTCTCTCTGTTCACTCTTCATGCTAATTAGGAAGACTCTTCTGGAAATGGATCTGGGGTCTTCAAACTAGGGGAAAGTTCACAGTACTGACCAGAAGTGAGTTGTTTTGCCCGTCAGGGTAGCTGTTGGTTTGTGATTTCTTCTGGTAATTGGCTATCCAACAGCTGGTTCTTCTCTATCATCCCAATTAGTTCATGAGGCCTTTCACAGCAACACTGTTAATTGTCCTAATCTTACAAGGTGTCTGCATCCATGGCCATAAAACCTTGGGAAAGATAAGACGAGGTGTTGTCTACCTTTTCCTCCCAAAGTAACAAAACCCAGACGTTTCAGGTATAACATAGCCCTTCGTTCTGCTAAGGATAGGGGGAGCACTTCAAGGTTGTCACATCCCCCATTTCCTAACCAAAGAGAAATCACTTATCAAATATCTGACCTTTGATCTAAACAGAGATGCAATTACATTTTATAACTGTTTGGAATGCAGAGGACTGTAAGGCAGAAAAAGGTTTTTTTCTGAGAAACATATTAAGGGACATCTTCAGTAGTCAATGTATTATTTGATGTTACTTCTAGAAGAGCTGCAGGCAAATTTTCCATGGAAGAAATATCCATAGCTACTTATTCCATAACTACTCATGGAGCTCTTTGTCCCAAATTCACCTTGTCTAAATATGGATGTTTAACTGCAAAAATGATCAAAGAGGCTAGTCATCAGGGGGAAGAGACAACATGTTTCAAATTTCAGGTGACCTAAATCTCCTCTAGATTGCCTCTTTTGCAGGCTGACTAGCCTCTTAACTTCATGCTGTGGTTAGACTTCTAAAGCCAGATAGAGTGAATTCAACCCTATTTCATCACTTGGTCTACAGCAAGGAGGTTAAAAAGATGTACAGAGAGGACCATCAGTTAAACTGGAATTCTCTGATTAATTATCTGTTGATTAGGGGCCATTAATAAATCAATACAACTCTTCAGTTCAGAAGAATTAAAGAATGTGAACTGAACATTTTTTTCTCTGCAAGAACCAACTTCTACAGCCCAGAGCCACTAGTGAGGGCAGTGAAGTACTGAATCCTCTGTTTTCCTGTGCTGTGGGTCAGTGCTCTAAACACATGTATATTCAGGAAAAATGTTTAGAGTTAGTCTTATTTTAAAGAAAACAGTGAACCTTGCCTCACTTTTGAAAAAAAAGTAGGCACACACTAGTAGAATAATGCTATAGACTTTGAGCCCTGTGAGATTTTGAGCATGCAATCCTATCTAAACATGACAGGATTTCCTTTTTGCCTGTATCCAGCTCTAGCTTCCCAAACATGAGCTGGGCTATTTGGGCTTCAGTTTTAAGGCATCCCCTCCTTTCCCTTAAAATCTTGACACTTAATGCATTGATCTGCACTGTGGAGATAAACATTTCAATGGTTAGATCAGATCTTGTTTCTGGTCCTACTTATCTCACAAATGCCCAAATTTAATGGAGTATCAAAAAAACTGTCACATTTCCCAAGATCTAGAACAGTTTTAAAAATAGGACATTTATCCTCTGTACTTCATTGTAGTAACTTAGTCATTCCTATTTTTGTTCTGTGCACATTTTATTTCTATTCTATTTCCAGCAGACTTTGTATAAGTCTTTATTAAATGTTTGTGCTGAATAACCATTTTAAAAATGGAGATATAGTGACTAGCAAGTTGAAAACAGTACTATGAAATGTAACTTAGTGTTTTTCACACGCCTAGAAAAAAGGCATGCTGAGTTGACCTTTAGTCAATTGAACTGACCTTCAGCCGAGTCAGCTAGATATCACCTACACAGAGAAGACGACAAATCTTTAAATTATGCTCAAATGAAAAGAGAGGTCTCTCATGTATATTTTCATTTTACAACATAAGTGCTCCTTTAATGGTATTCCAAGTCTTTCCTAGGCACTTGAAGTATGTAATTGAACTACAGTTAATTTTTCATATATTTTGAGAAATAAATTATTCTCCCTTCAGTTTAACAAGTTTCTGACAAACTATTACCCAGAAAAGTTTGTTGTTTTTATTTTTACAAGGGCTTCTAGCAAAGCACCAAAATCATAGAAAGAACTTCAGATGAGAACACTCTCTCTGTCTTCTCTGAGTTTGAATATCCAAGTACACAGAGATCAATAGCAAAGAAAACATGTATTGTTTGAGCTGTGTTATTAGAACTCCAGTTTCTAAGCATTAAACAGCCTAAATGCAGACCGTGCTCAAAGGAAAAATATAGTACAATGCAGAAAATTGAAAGTCTGTGTCCTCAACTGTGTAATCTTACAAAAGCTAGATTGTTTCTAAAATCTGCTTCACAGATATTTTTCTCATTGATGATACAATTGAGAGTCCATATGAAGAGCTTTTTGATCTTCTAATTGGTTACCATTCAATGAACAGACTTTCAGCTCTTCACAACTTACCATACTTATTGCAACGAAGCATATTATGTCTAACTGGTTCATGAGCTGTATTGTATTAAAATTTTGGCAGTATTTAGGTCCACTGATGAGATATCCATCAAGTAAAATTTTTATCTTGACTGGTCAACAGCAATTCAAGCCAAGATTTCACCTACAGTTTGGAAAGTGTCATTTGATTTTAACAACAGACTGACCTAATATATGTGATCTGATTTTAAATCTGAATCCAAGGTTTATAAATTCTTTGAGCAAGAGAAATATGCAAATGATTTTATTCTCATAAAAGCTCTGGGTAGTATTTTGGTGATACACATCACAGTATCACAGTATCACAGTATGTAAGGGATCGGAAGGGACCTCGACAGATCATCTAGTCCAATCCCCCCGCCGGAGCAGGAACACCTAGATGAGGTTACATAGGAAGGCGTCCAGGCGAGGTTTAAATGTCTCCAGAGAAGCAGACTCCACAACCTCCCTGGGCAGCCTGTTCCAGTGTTCTGTTACCCTCACTGAGAAGAAGTTTCTTCTCAAATTTAAGTGGAACCTCTTGTGTTCCAGCTTGATTCCATTACCCCTTGTCCTATCATTGGTTGTCACTGAGAAGAGCCTGGCTCCATCCTCCTGACACTCCCCCTTTATATATTTATAAACACTAATAAGGTCACCCCTCAGTCTCCTCTTCTCCAAACTAAAGAGACCCAGCTCCCTCAGTCTTTCCTCNAGGTCCCTTTCCCCTACACCGCTCTCTAACAGGTCACTCCCCAACCTATACTGGAACCTGGGGTTGTTCCTGCCCAGATGTAGGACCCTACACTTTCCCTTGTTGTACTTCATCAAGTTATTCCCTGCCCAACTCTCCAGTCTGTCCAGGTCATATAGCAGCAGTGACTAGATGATTTAAGACTGCCTGGGAAAGAGGCTTTGTTTGTTTTATGTAAATAATACACAATTTCAAAATTAAAAATAAAAGAAAAATATATGCAGTTGGTGAAGAGGGACAGGAGCTTTGTTTGAAGTCCTTCAAATTTTGTTATACGGAATACAGATGAAAAAGAATACAAATGATACTGTACTATTGTATCGCAAAAAAAAAGGCAAAAAGGGAGAATCTGGAGATAGCATTTCCCCAAAAGGCTGGAATTTTTTTTTTTTCTATTTATCATACTTTTAGGCAGTTTTACTCTCTGAAAGATATAAACTCAAAATCTGTGCGCTATGTAAAAGTGAGTGTTTTTGAGTTCTCTCTGACCTGCTCTTCGGGTCATTTTTACCCCTGCCATGCCCACCATGCCCACAGCGGTTTTCACTCTCTTACCTCTCGTCTTACTTCAGTCCCAGTTTCCTATTGGCAGGGCTAATGTTTTGCATCTCTTGGATGATGGTTTCTTGTCAGAGCGTTGTTGGTGAAAAATCTTCATTTTGATGTGTCCTACATGTGTACACATCTCCGTGTTGTCAGAGTCTGACTGCCGCTTTTCTCAACATCCAACCACAATATAACTTCTTACCTCATATTACAGTGATGGTACACAGTGACTCAGAACGAGGGATTTTCCCTTATGCAGTTGTTAATTTTCAGTACTCATGATTCTTAGAGATAGCTTGTTTTAATGCAGCTCCTTTTTTTTTTTTTTTTTCCCACAGAATACACAAAGCCAGTATACATGGGGAACATATGAGCAGCAATTTTTAACAGAAAATAAATTATTTACACACAGCTTTGCTATTGTCATTGAAATATACCAATTTATACAACTTTAAGCTTTCTGAAGGGTAAAAAAGTAAACAATAAAAACCCCACAAACTTCAGCTTATACCACCAGGAATATTTCCTGAAGTCCTTGGCTAGGGTAGGTAACTTAATAACCATGTTATCAAGATCATGATACAGCTTTCTGCTGTTTTCATAGTGTTTGCTGAAAACATTTTACCTTTTCGTCCAATGCAGTAATGTTCTTTCTGATAGCATTCAGATGTAATATCATGCTGATTTATTGGAGTATCTCATGAATGAAAATGCTTACTTATGTCATTAAGGAAATAAGATTATGATAAACTAAGGTACTTGTGACATGGATCATTGTGTTAATGATCTATACCTTAGTCCTGTAGAATTTGCCACTCCTACAGAAGGCATTTGTACACATCAGTTACAACCTATTAGGGTGTCATTTTAAGCTAGTTTATTTCAAATTCATTAATATTAGACATTTCAGAGATTTTAGTGTATGAAGACACATACAAAAATTTCAAAAAGTGCAATACCGAATCATGAGAGAAATAACATGCATGAAGCATAGTGTTAAAAAAAAAAAAAAAACCTAAATATTTTTACTTATGGTAAAACAACAATTTTTATGAAAATCATGAGGTATAACTAGCATGCTTAACAAGAATACATATACATAAGGTATATTAAGTTTGCAGAGAGAGAGAAAAAGATGAGCTTCTAAAGTGAAGATTTCTTTCCCTTTCATAGGTCTAATTAGCATGCTTCTGTTCTTTGCAGTAAGAAGGTCATGTTGTGACAAAAAACAGTTATCAGACTAGGTAGTGGAAGCATCTGTGACAGTTGAGTTTAGCATATGTGACTCTTACAGAAAGACTAATGAGTTTTATAAACTTGAGAAATACTTTCATAAGGTCATGCTGTGATGCTGTTTTCCTTCCTTTATAATGGATGTAAAATAATATTGTTGAAGTACAGTTGTGTAGAATTCACTATATTAATAACAGTGAGGCACGTTGTACCAAAACTTTAATTTCTTTCCTTTCAGAACAATATACTACGACCATGAATAGCAGACAGAGACTACTTATCACTTTGCACAGAACTAATACTTATTTTTTTAAGCAATGAAAATTTGTTTTTTTAGGCTGAAGACTTTGCTATTCAAACATATCAGGGAATAGAATAAATTAGAGGGTTACAGAATTTAAAAAAAAAAAAAGTCATCCTTTTAAATTAATCTTTTTCATTTAATACCATTTTTAATACTTTAAATCCATCCAGCCATCCATACATCCACATATCCAGCCAGACATTTTAATTATTATTCTTATTTCATCCTTTTTCTTTTACTACTTAAATGCAATTATTGTCCTGGCAAGTCACTCATACACCTGTTAGCTGAGAGAATACTACTCACACCAAAATAGTTATCCATTGACTGGTTGTGTTTTTGCAATATTAAGATTAAAGAAATATTTTAACTGTTCATATTTATAGGAGATAGAACTGAGGTAAAAGGAAAACAAAACAAAACGTACGCACTGTACAGGCTGACACACAATGCTTTGATTTTAGAGAACAGAGACAGTCAGTAAACAACGGCTGACCAATCGGAGTTTTATCATGTTATGTTCTTGTCTCCAAGTTATTCTGCAGGTTGATTTCACAATTTTATAGAGTGCCTTTATGGCTTAGTATGCATTAGACTAACTTTTTCATGTACATGCAGGTATGTCTTGACAATGTCTCTCAAAAGTCCTCTGTAAGGTCTTCTGTCATTTCTGGAAGCTGTTTCTATTTACTTCGGAAATCTTCAGACTCACTTTCTCATAGGCATAATTTGATCTGCAGCTTCCTTTTAATTTTACCCTAAGGCTAATCTGTATTTCTTGGGCTGGTTTTATTGTTTTTATTTTAAGGCTTCTTAGGATATTTCCATATCTAAACCGCTATCTAAACAATTGTTGTATAGTATTGAAAAATTAAAACTAGATACTAGTGCAGTCTTTTTTTACTTTATCCTTCCTTTGTTCTCTGTTTTTTTCCTGGCATTAATTCCTCAAATTACTACTTCTGGCAAAATAGCAAATACCTACTTCAACATTTCTGAGTCAGATAGGTACAGAAAAATGCACAGGACTGCAGATTACAGAGCAAGTATAAATTCCAGTTGCCCTAGGGCAGGCTCAGAAAAAAAGAATCCATCAGAGATTGAGACAGAATCTGCAACACAGACTTAAGAAGCGTTTTCATGCTCATTGCTCTCTCTTATCTTCTTCTATTTCTCTGTTTTTTCCTCATTTATCAATTAGCAGTTTTACCATGCAGAATACCAATAAAACAGAATTTTAATGAAATCTCAGAGGTCTTTGAAAGTGATGCATTGCCAGCCTGGGTTACTCCATTTCAAATGCTGGCCCCAAAATGTAGAAACTGAGAGTTAAAATTAGAAAGCACAGCTGTTCAACTGCAGTCCCGTTATATGTATCATTTTTCTCACTATCTTCTATACAACTAGTGTAAGTTAATGAAGTAACTCCAGTTTAAGAGTGTATTAAGGAACAACTTAAAGAACCATTCATAAAAATGTAGTCCTCCATCTAAATGCTTTCTTCACACACTCTGTTTTCCAAAACACCAAAAGGTTTAACAAAGAATTTACCTGAGCATACTGCCTTTCCATCCATGAATATCCATTCTCAAACATTGCAGGTCTGATCCTTGTATTTCAAATTGACTCTTTCATTGTGTTGGCTACCTGAATTGTAGGAAATAATGTTGATGCTCAGTTATTTCTGCTGAGTCGTAAAGGATTATAAGAATGTCTCCATGACGCTTCCTAATCGTAATGTGAAATTTTCTAATGAGTTATAAGTAGTAAATATAGAATAAATCATTTCAATTATTAAAGATGCCAGGGAAGGTAATTAAAAAATTCCAGTGGTAGGTTCACACATAAAGGCATAAGGCTATTAAGTAGATAAAGCTAAAATAGATAAGAGATATCAGGAAAATCCTGTTTTAAGAAGTGACTAGAGCACACAAAATTTGAAGACATATATGTGGGTACCGTATACATGTAAGTCTGTTGTCATAGAATCATAGCATGGTTTGGCTTGAAAGGAATCTTTAAAGATCATCTAGTCCAACCCCCCTGCCATGAGCAGGGCCATCTTGTCCTCGATCAGGTTGCTCGAAACCCCATCCAACCTTGAACACTTCCAATGATGGCATCTACAGCTACTGGACAACCTGTTCCAGTGACTCACCACTCTCATCTTAAAAAATAATGTAAACCTGCCATAAACCATTGGCCATTGTCCTGTCGCTACAGGCATTGGTAAAAAGTCTTTCTCTGCCTTTCTTATAAGCCCCCTTTATACACTGAAAAGTTGAAAAAAGGTCTCCCTGGAGCCTTATCTTATCCATGTTGAACACCTCCGACTCTCTTAGCCTTTCTTTACTGGATATGTGATCCAGTTCTCCAAATCATGCTCCTTCATTCCAGCCTTCTAATCACTTCCCTTTGTTCAGGTATATATTTTGCCTTCACCTGGCTTGTTAGAGTGTCTTTGAAGAGAGTTCTTCACTGGTGCGAAGTGCCACCATGCTTTTCCAGCCAGGAACCTATGAACTAGAATGATTTATTTTGGTAATAGTTATCTGTCTTGGTTTGCATTTGACCAACCAATAGTCCTTTTCTAGTGATAAAATCTGAAAAATACGTGTAGGCATACTGTCTATCCGTCTTTCCAGAAACGTCCTCTGAATCTCACAAACTCCTCCTGGTCATACTACATACATGATTGTTTCAGTTTTTATTTGTACCATGTGTGTGCTCATTTCAAATTGGAAACATCTGGAAACATCCTAATGACAACCTACATAAAATGTTGGCACTCAGAACCAGAACTGAGCTGGAGAAGACAGGCTTTCCTTCTCAGTAGTTTTTGTTTCCTTTTACTTTTCTTTAGTAGGTTTCAGTTTGGGGCAGTGAAACAATTGCAGCAATTTCATCAACAGTCATTTTGCTGTGCCTTTCTCTCTATATATTTGTGATAGCATTCTTTCAAACAGTGTACAGTACTACTGCTGCCTCTAATTCTCTTGTTCTTTTTCCCAGTCAATCCAGAACACAACATTGTAACCTAACAGTATTTTCCCCAGTATGCTACTTTCTCACATTTCTCATATGAGGTCTTAAAACTGGCAAATGCTTGCCTTGCTGTGAATGAAAAAACTTTGTCCTGTTTTGTATTGCCCTTGCAATGGGGACAAGGCTCTGCTCTGGACTTGTAACAGCAGAGAGTTGCATCCTCTTTGAAAACTGTAATGTTACAGCCTCTCTCTGAACGTAAAGTTGATGAGAAGACGAAATACAATGCTGTACTGGGAATGCACATTGATGAATATGATGCCATAGCTGGAAGCAGAAGAGAAAAACTTGTTTTCTTCCTTTCTTTTTCCCCTGTCGCTACCTTTCCTACTGAATATACACCTGCAGTCAGGCCTATATGTGCAGGCACTTTTCCCAGCACAGAGAGAATTCAGCCTTGCCTGAAAACAAAGGAGGATGAGGTTGGGTAACTTACACTTGGTGGATGGAGGAGGGAAATACAAAGGACAGGGCTGTTAGGTTATAACAGTAGATCATGAGGCTTCTGAGATGTGTTTGTTCAGTGCTTTACTCAGAGACTTGCTTCCTTTGGGTGTTTTAAGATTGGTACCATTTGTACAGAGAACAGTTAATGTAGACCAGGATCTGCCTGGGGTATGGGTTGTCATACAGCCCCTTGAGGACCTCATGCTTGATGTCTGAAAAACAGGGTATTTCAGGAGCACTATTCCTATTGTAAACCTGTCTGTAGTACCTATGAACTATAGCTCTGGTTGCCCCAAAGTATTGAATTTAAGATGGAAATACTAAGATCTGAAAACAGCCTATTAAAGATGGAGGTCTTTTTGGTAATCTGTATCTTGGTTTCAGTTCTGAACCGTCTCAAAACTCAGGTCTAGGCGGATATGAAGTTCACAGAATCACAGAA
>VWYH01001519.1:0-12500 GCA_013399365.1 Pampusana beccarii
CATAACCGTGTTGCTTTCTCTCCCTTGTCCTGGTGCTGCACCCAATGCTTCCTCATGTCTCTACTGAGCCCTGCTACCTCCTCCACCCAGAAGCCTTGAAACTGGGTATTGGGCCTGCGGGCTGGTAGTGCCACAGCAGTGCCACGTTCCTGGCTGACAGGATTCAAGGGATGGGCTGTACCCACTGTAGCTTCAGGAGATGGGATGAGGCTCAGGTCCATGGAGGAGCAGAGGCACAAGCCTCTCTGCTTCCTCAGGGGGCCTCTGATTTAAATGGAGCTCTTGTTCTTTGGCAACTCGCCCCTCCTGCTGTCATCTGGGGCTGTTACCAGGGTGTCAGGGCGGTCTGTGTGGGAACCTAGTATGGATGCCTTTTGCAGTGCACAGAGAGTGAACATTGTGGGCCAGGGACATAGCAAGGGTTTCCTAATCATGTCAACCCATAGAAATTGCAATGCCATTTGGCTGCTTTGTCATCCCATCGGCACAGAGTTTTTCCAAACATGCGAGTAGGTGATTTTGGAAGAAATCTGCAGTCCATTCTTGCCTTGGGTTGTCAAAACCAAGGCCTGCAGCCATAAGCAACATACCAGGGAGCTTGTTCTGACCTGTCCGATTCAGAGCCAGCAAGGAGACTCTTGGCTCTCAGTAGCATTCTGGGACTGATTTTTACCCTGTACGAGAAAATCAAGGATTGAAGGCAACAATAGAAGTCCTCATCTTTACTAACAATATCAAAAGGGGGATCTTAATGTTCATGGTTTCTTCTTGCTTGCATTAGGATCTCCTTGGCATCATTGGTATGGTTTGCTGACATGTACTCATTTCTTGCTGTTTCTCTTTCACTTATTGCCTCTGTGTTTTACCTCTGCATATACTGTATGGTTCTTCTGAAGACGCCAGACCCTGTGTCAGTGTTTGCTTTGCTCCCACCAAAAGCATGTTTCGTCCAACTCCTGGCCTGTGACTCTGCTGCTGTTTCTGGCTTTGGGGTTGAGGACACTGTAAAAATGATAGATTCACAGAATCATAGAACAATTTGGATTGCAAGGGACCTTCAAAGCTCACCTAGTCCAACCGCTCTCCAATGAGCAGGGACATATTCAGCTAGATCAGGTTGCTCAGAGCCTCGTCCAGCCTGAGAAGTTCATAGGCTCTTTCAAATAGATGTCTGTTACCATTTTTTATTTCTAGGTAAAGAACTTGATTTCAGTCTTAGCAAAGTTACTTGCAAATATGTTCTTCAGTGTTTTCCCCCTGCCAACAATACGAGGCAGCCAAATCCTCTTAATTTTGTGTTTTTAACGTTGGTTGTCCAGATCGCCTTATAGAAGTGTCTCTCTCCATTAGCAATATGTAAGAAACTAAGGCTACTAAGGTCAGGTGCTACAAATTGCATTGAAGTCAGATACTTAAATCTACCACTGTGAGTACTATTAATACTCCTGTATTCTTATTTACTTACTTCTGTGTATTGAAAACTCTGGACTATCACAGTGCTCATCTGAGGCCTAGGTAGGAGGAAGCATTCTTACTCAGTAGCAGTGACCCTGGAAGAGTAGTACAACCACCTGTTTCAGAAGTGACCTCTCAGCACTCTGCTGCACAAAGACTTGTATCAGAGAAGTCAGCAACTGCCAGACTCTGTGATAGAAAGATGGAAACACCTATGAGTCCATATGGTTCTTTAAAGCACTGTATGGTATATGGCTTTTATTATTTTTTTTATTAGTGTTATTGTTAATAATAGCAATAGTTCAAAGTGCCTGAATGAATGAGCATTGTTTTGCAACTTGCCAGAGTGATGTTTTCACAACAAGAAACTGGAAACTGAGGGTATGTGCTGAATGCCCAAGGATATGACACAAGACCATATGAGTGTCTGAAGATGCAGGGGCAGTCTTGCCAGGCAGCGCATTGTAGCTATATCCACACTGCCTACTGAGCCTGGTCTTGGTGCATGCTACGCCTTTAGCTGTGCCTAGGCTAGTTGGCATAGGTTTAGTGAACAGACAGGCTAGCCAAAGGCTAGTTGGCACAGCCATTACTATGTTTGGTTAGAGCCGAGATGTGTGGACCATCAAAGCTCGGTAGCCCAGTGCTCAGTTTTTGCTCCCTGACAGTTTTATTTAGCAATATAAATACAGTCAATATCCATACTGAAGCATCAAACTTAGCAGAAAACTCTCCTAGTCTGGTAAGGAAAAGTTTATTTCTGTTGTTATTACTTACTGCCATGATGCATGCTGCTTCTGTAAAAAGGCCAATGTCCCAGTTATTCTTTTGCCAAACTGCAACTCCAAGGCTGGGGAACAGCAGTAACCATGTGCAAAGTTCAGTATCTCAGCTTCTTTAAACCTTTGACTCACACATATGCAATTGCACAAAGTTACACCCCTTGCTACTTATCAGAAGACAAATGTCACTGCTTGTAATCTCTAAACATCAAAGATGCAACAGAGGGTTATGCAGTGTTAGTAATATGCCAGATTGCACCCATGCACCCTTAACGGATTTATCTGCAGACAGTTTTATCATTTATGAGACTGATGGATTGAAATTCGGTCACCTCAGATTACCTTGGTTGGATTACCTGTGTACCTATGAGCTTTTACTCTGTTGGAATGTATTTCTTTAATTACATGCTTATATTATGTAAACTGGCTCATGCTATATGACTCACTGAAAGGAAAACAGGTACACTTTGAATCCTCTTTTCCATATAGACAATTCTAGTTAGTTTTCATTAACCTGAAAACTCTATGATTGATTTAACTTTCGGAAATATGTTGTGTATCTGTATTAATTTCTAATCTAATATTATTCAAAGACACTTTGAAAACATGTCTTCTGCACTGGGTTAAGGACTGTAGAAGATGACATAATGCATGAAAAGTGTTATTTCATCCCGAAGAGTTCTATTGTTAATAGTAATTAATCAAAGCATTAAATCCTGTCTAACACGAATTGTACATGCAAAATGGCTCATAAAAAAAAAAAATTAACATTTTCTGAACAAGTCAACAGCTTAAAGCATCTGAGTAATTTACTCACAGTGTAAGACCTATACATATCATTCCCACCAATCTGCATTTCAGAAATATTTTGGTATTTTATTCAATAAACATTAGATCAAATAAACGTACTTGGTTTAATTATAGCTCAACACTTAGTCAAGGTTTCATGAAAGTTCTCACAAAACATCTCTGCAAATTGTGAAATGCATACATATCTTCTCATAGATAGCTCCAGTGCATGGAATTCATGTTTCACTGGCAAAACTGGCAGTAGTAGTAAAATCATGAAACTTTATTAGATGTGAATATTTCTTGTGTTTGCAATTTTTTTCGAGGGGGCAGTGGGAGATGTGGAGAGGAGGAGAAACACGGGACAGGACTACCCAAGAACCATTTACTACAAAACCATGAACACTATAAAAAAGATAGCCTTTGAAAGTAAAGATATTATAGCCATAATTCTTGCTCCTTCAGTGTTAACTTGCCAGTATTTGGAAAGAAGAGGACAAAAGCAAAGCTTTAATAATTTTTTTCATTTTCAAGCATAAAGGTTAAATTTAACTATATCCTTATCAGAAAGCCCTCAGGATATTCTCTGCTCCTAAGATAACATTGACAGAATAACTTGAAATTCTGTCTCTTTCAAATCTTTTCAGCGCTTGGTTTTGCAGTCTTACCACTCCTATCAAAATATAGTTTCGTAATTGCTAGTATAATATTTAATTTATTTAGCCCTTTAAAATAAGTTATTTCATGCTATAGATTATTATTTCAGGAAGTTAAAGTGAGGCATATTTGAAAATAACAATCTCATGTTGCCTCAAACTGCAAGGGCGTTTGGAGTAGTAACGTGGGGAGGAGGAAACAAAGCCTAGGGTCCCGACAAGGTAAAATAATTGGAAAATGGTAATATTGCGAAGGTTTCTGGTTAAGACTCTCCCCCCCCCCCCCCGGAAATAGGTGTTTTTTTTTTAAAAAAAAATATAAAAACAAATAAAGCAAGTCCTTGCCTCCTTATCCTGCTAGTAGATGCACACTGTCTAACTAAAGACAGAAATGCCAAAGTGAAGTTCTCTTTTCAGGGAGTTCATTCCTAGCTGAAGCCTTGGCTGGGGATGCTGACTTAGGTAACAAAACCCAGTTATAGGAATATGAACAATTACCACAGATTGACTAGGTACTCACTTTTTTTTTTTTCCAATGTAGTTGATCATCCAGTTAAAGGAAGATCATTGTAAGAAGTAGATTTCACAAAAATTCCATGAGTGGAAGATTCATAAATACTATTTTTTCAATGGAAAGCACTAATATGCAATGAAAGAACAGAAGTGCTGGTTATGAAATAATGTAGAAAGCCAGGGAATAAAAGTCATCACTAGAAGTTTCCTTCACTCAGGGGGCAGAAAACTGAAATTCTAGAGAGCTGAGGTTGTATATTTGTGCACATCCAATTCACAAGCTTGTGAGAACGTGTGAGACTGAGCAACCAGAACTCCCATCACTTCCCTTTTATGAGACATGTCAGAAAAGAAGGATCAATACGAAGGGGTAGCTTCTAGCAGAGATCGAAGCCTTGGCTCTGCTGACTCTTCCATAAGCCACAGCAGAGACAGAGCCCAGGCTCGATATAGCACAGAGTTACCACAAACCCTCCAGTCTGTCAGTGGGTGTCTTTGGCTTCGTGGACAAAAGAGCCAGCGGTCTCCCATCAATCTACTCTGACAGACCCCCAACTCTTCAGACACTGAGGTGTGAAAAGAAGCCTCAGCTGTGAGTAGTGACAACAGTTCCACAACAGTGTGTGCTCCACAGCCAGTGCTATCACAAATCAGCAAAGGGCTTGCATGTTTCTGGAAATAAAAGCACTGGAGAAGTTCCTTGGCATACGAGGTAGGCAAGTAACAGCTCTGCTCGTCGAGATACATGCTGTGCCTTTTTAATTTTGCCTTCTCATCTGTCAGCCTTTATTGTACCAAAAAAATTCCACTTCTTGATTTCTTGTTGTGTGTAACAGCTTTCAGTGCAAAGCTGTAGGCACATGACAGTCTTACATCCAGTAAGCACGGTAGAGGACCCTTGAATTCTAGTTAAATATTGAACTAGGGGATGACTCAAGGAAATTTTCCCATTAATGCTTGTGAAATAGTCCTGGAACAAGCACTGATGGACTACAAATATATTTCACCAGCAGTTACCACACTCCTTTTATCTGGGAAGAACTGATTTGTACTACCAGTTGTTAATACATCATTGCTGTCATCAGTTGGATACAATTCCATTTGATGCAAAAGACCTGTAAATCATAGCAAAGCATGCATATCACTCTGACATTTCCGTGGGAGTAGAAAGATACCACAAAAGTTTGATGCATAAGGGACCGCTGCCATCTCAAGGTGCTGCCATACATTCTCTGGCAGCCTGGAAAAATGGGTCTGAGAATGATTGTTCGGAGAGCATCTGTAGAGATAGTGTAGGCAGAAGGTACCAGGGCCGTGTGTTAACAGAACCTGGATGAAACAGATGTTGGTTCCAGCCTACAGTGTTATTTGTGAACACTCACGGTTCAATGCTTTCTTGTCTGCCTAATCATGGTGGGTTTTTTTTTTCATGCTATCTTTCCTTGCTTCCTAAAATTTATTTCCTCCGTGCTCTTCCCATGTTGTTTGTCAGAAAAAAACATCCCCTTTGTTCTGGCTGAAATTGTCAATTAAGTTATTAACTGGTGCCCAGCATGGCTGTGTCTGAATACTAAGTTCCCTATGCGCTGTATGAAACCGGCAACCAGAGCATTTAGTCAGATATAAACCCATTTGCCAACAGCATGGCAAAAAGTAGCCGAAGTTATTCCTATTTATATGTAGACAATTGAACGAAAATGAAATTTTATGTTTTCATAACCATAATTCCTTATTTTACAAGATAAAATGCAAGTACATTCATCATTTATTAATATATATTACAATTAATTGAACACTAATGAGTTGGAAACACAGAGCAAAGGTTTATTTGCTTCATCTAAGCGATACATTAAATAAACTAAAGCAGACAAAACAAACAGTCTGGCAAAATGTTGACAGTGGGTCTAGAATGAACTACAGCTACAAATATGGATGATCTTTGTTTGTGGTGAATCACTAACAAAAATAACATTCAGTTAATGATAAAAGGAAGATTGATTTTGTGACCAGCAAAAATTGATCCGACATTAACTGTTGTGCAAAATTGCAGCTAATGGGAGTCTCTCATCTCTCTCTCTGAAAGCTGTTGGGGTAGCATTAAACTTCTTGCAAAAAAAGGTCATGAAAATAAAATTGTTTATAAAATTCTCTGGAAGCTTAACAAAGACATTTGAATACAGCCAGAGTAAAGTAAATTAAGAAATTACATTCCTGAGTGCAAGGTACGAGGGATATAATACGAACCTTTCCAGTATCAGCTTGCGAATCCAGAAGATTATTTTAAAATTCTGCCCAGTCATCCCCAAAACTGTCTTTTCTAAAAAAAGTTACAAAAGAAATCTATATACAGTGCCAGGATTTGGGTCCAGAGGTTGAGTTTCTCAGTTTGCCAACAGAAGGAACTCCTGTTAGAAATAAGGACAGCAAGAGACACAGGTAGCGGGGGGGAACAGTGCAAAGATGAGAGAACTAATAAAAGGAGATGGGAAAAGCGATCAGTGAACTAATTTGTTAACTGAGAAGAGAACATTTGATGCCCACAGCACCAACAGTATGCCAGCTACCAGTCGTGGGAGAATCAGATTAGCCATGGGCTGATAAACATATCTGTATGTTCAAAAACATGGAAATAACTTTTGAAAAGGCTCCTCCAAAAACTATTTATAACTTGGCAGATTATGAGTGACTAAGTGTAACAGGGGTGCTCGTGAAGCTCAAGGCTACCTGAAACCCTTTCAGTGATCAGCTTTAATCAAGGATGAGCAGCCAGCAAACTAGTCCAAAGTGTCATTCCTCAGGGGTTATGAATACACATGAAACTCCACTGAGGGGAAAAACCCAGTAACTTGGAAGTTACCTAAAATATACAGCAACCAGTTTACAGATCCTGCTCAAGACTTCAGCACTCAGAAAAGTACTGGTTGCTCAGCAGTTTATTATCTTCTGCGGATTAGCTCTCACATATTTTTCCTTCTAGAAGAAAGGTCCCTAAGTAGCAGTCACAGAAATTTTCCAAATGGCTCTAGCTGCCAAGGACTGCCAGTTCCGAGTACTCTTCCTGGCTGACTGAGCCTGTTTTTCCCTTCTAACCAAGCTGAAGTCCATGCTGTGAATGAGGGAAGACTGCAAAGCGATTTTTTTCTTTTTTTTATGCTTAGCACTCTGAAGTATTTTTATGATCTAATTTAAGAGAAGCCCCAACACTCTAACGATTTGTGTTCTGTGCAAAGTTCCCCGAGTGGCAGATGAACCACTGCAGAACAAGACTGCAGCAGAATGAGGAAGAAAATCACACCCTTCTCAGGCAATTTTTCAGAATACTCCTCGCATACTGTGGTTAACAGTAATGTCCCAGCCTGGTGCTCTATAAACAACTCCTAGTGTGAATTATTCAGAGACAAATCATTATGCCTTTGGGTGTGGGGTTTTTTTGTTTGTTTGTTTGTTGGTTTGGTTTAGGTTTGATTTTGGTTTTGTTGTTTTTGTTGGTTTGTTTTTGTTTGTTTGTTTTTTTGTTTTGGTTTTTTTTTTCAGTTTTAGCAAAGGAACTGTGTACAGGATGGTTGTTTCTAATGATCCTGGGAGAAATATTCACTAATAATACAGGAAGAACAATTTAAGATCATGAGGGATACATGCAACAAGGGCTGAAAGAGCTGTACTTTGCTTGTTTGCTAAAGTACAACGAGAACTCCAACTCTGCCAAACATTTTCTAGCCCTCAACTGATTTGGAGGTCTCCTCTCTTGCCTCCTCCTCCCAGATTTTCAGTTCAGGTATAACAAGTTATAGTGTGGCGTCTGTTCCATGAAAACAAAAGAAAACCACATAAAAACTAGAAAAAAAGGTCGGGCTTGTTCAATGCAAAACATATACAAAGAGGTGGGTTCTCTTATCTCAGGGAAAATGAAGTATTATCTAGCAGGGTGCTACCAGGTGCCCTGCAGTGCCCTACCAAGCAACTGACAAAATATTTAAGGAAAGGGTGTCCTCAGAATTTTAAAACTATTTAGAACTCCCAGTGTCACAAGTGTGTAAAACGTTAAATGAAGTAAAATCCAGCCCTACACTGTATACGTCATCAGCTCTCCAGAAGATATTTAGGTGAGTTGGCCTATGCTCTTGTGTTTTCCCAGTCTAGACCTTCACTTGGATTACCATAGAGGAAAAACTTCCAAAAGTTTGTGGAGTTCCTTTCCAAATCCAGGGAAGAGCTGTAAAATGCAGCAGCAAAGGTATCACTGCTGCATGCGTTGCGCAGTACAGCAGTATCTCATCTTCCAGGGTGTACCACCACTGAGATATAGAGGAGCACAGTGAGAGACATGGAGGCTGCGTTATCCATTACTGGTTTTTCACACTGGCTATTTATATCAAAACAGCTGTCATGAACAGCAACAACGAAACTAAAACCTAACCTGGTGGTACATTCTGAGATCCGAGAGCCATCCATGTTGCACCCAGACAAAACAGCAAGAACACCTAGAGAACAGCTGAAGAAGTGGCCCTCTCCTTAGAAAAGCTGCAGATGAAACATTCCTTGTATCTGATTTCAGACATTCTCTGAACTACATGTTAAACATTGTCACAGCCACACTGTCTGGATACTGCAGCAGATAGCATCATTACCTGAATGCAACTAAGCCAGTCTCAGATATAGTCTACTTCCATGGTGCTTCTGCTGCCCACAAACTACACGCACCACTGACCAGTGGTGACTAAAGTAGGAGCTGCTTCTCTTTGTAGCACTAGACTCAACCTGTCTTCACCTATCCACAAGAGGTCAAAAAGTGGCCAAAATAGCCTCCACAGTGAACTACCACATACCAGTGACACTTTGGTAACCTCTTATTCTTAAAACATCCTGTAAAATATTACACATCCTTCAATGCTTTTCATAGGTTGTGGATGTGCAGTTGCACACAACTGTAACAGTGTGTGAGCAAAGCTACATCTTACAAGGATTGTTAAAATAACTGTTGTGGCCTCTAATCCGTCTCTAAGAGGTTAGTCTTAAAATCTTAGAGAATATCCTTTTTAATTGTGATCTACCATTCCACATGGATATATCCACATATCCACATCCACATATCGTTAATTATGATTGATACAGCCTCTCTGATCCAGCGTGTCACAATAGCTACATTTTTGTTCTTAAGACAAATGACCTTTTATCAGTGATAGCAAACTGAATCCTGATCATTTATCCTATCACCTGCGTTTAAAAAAAAATATTTTTAATTCACTTTGATTTTTCTAGGTTGCACCTTCACAGCCTGTTCAGTGAGGTAACTGAACTGGTTGCATAGTGACCATGGCCAGTGTCTCCAGATGGGGCATGTGTAATGAGGCTACGGACAAGTCCAAGTGACAGTGTACCCTGTGGAGCAGTGCCCTCTAGTTTGATTTGATGTCAAATGCTGTTGACATTCAACATTTACACTTGTTCACTTTGTCGAGACACAGACTCATTAAATAAACACTCCTGTTGATATTGTTGTGTAAAAAATTAAACACCTGTTGATTGGCACGTGATACATAACCCAGATGTACCATGTCCCTGAAGAATTTTCTAACTGGCAGCTCAATTTTCTTCTGCCTTTTGGAACACGAAATATGTAAGAATTTTACTAAAAGTGTATCGGCTTCACAAGTGTATACAGAGATGCACATTTAATAACCTGGTGGCTGAAACACATAACCAGAAGATAAAAAAACACATCCAGGAGCTTTTATTACATGGATGACTACATATCATATTTATGCAATTGCTTAGGGTTTATAATACCATTAACATTAGCATTAATACCAGGAAAAAATTGTCCAAACTGAAACAGTAGAAATATTCTCCCAAAGTCACTAGACTTCAAATCATAATTACAAGCCAGTGTTGTGGGAATTTGTTTTTCTGACTGATTTGCTATTTGTGTCAGTGTCCTGAGGGCACCAGCAGGCCTTACAGTCCAGCCCAGCATTCCCCAGGGCCTCTTCCATCGCTGACTATAGCCCAGGAGCCCATTACACCCAGCCCAGAGCCACGACTCCATGCTCTTGCCTGGCTGTGGACCTCACAGATTGTGACCCAGGGAAGTGCTCACTGCCCAGTGCTTTTTGGACAAAGGATTTCTTTGCATGATTTTAAATTCAGTAGCACCAACGCAGACTGAAAGAAACTACAAATGAATTTTGTTTTCACACAGTACTGAAAGAACTGTAACACTTACCAACTCCAGTTTTTAAGTGCATGACTAAAGAGACGTCTGAAACAGAGATGAAACAATGAATGCCAAAATAAATCTGATATGATGCGTAACAGAATTATATGGCACAGTCTTCTTTTTCCCTCTCTCCTTCCGTCCCTTCCATAATACTTCTAGAAGCGTGAGAATCTACTCCATGTTTTTCTGCTCAGTGGCACATTTTTATCTGATGGTCAGTTCATATTAAGCACTTTAGGCTTGCCCAGTGTTGTCTCTCCATTTACCGCTGTTCAGGCAGAAAGCAGTGCTATGAAGATCAAGGCCAAATGGCATTAAAAAGGTGAAAGGTGCCATTCAGAGCAGGATACCACTTATGCATGTGCGAAAAAAAATTTGGCAAGCTCAGACATGGGAGAATTAGGTGATAACTGATAGACAGCTGGAAAGTACATACATTGCCTGAAGAGAGGGTAAGTGCCTGTATGGACAGATGCTTAAAGCTGTTTTTGAGGTGATAAGTGAATCAGGCTGCAGAGCCTTGGTTGATCACAGCAGGACACCTTTGATATGACTTACACGAGCGTGGAAATGGTATTGCTTAACAAAGACAGAGAATAGAAAAGGTCTTAATGTAGCATTTACCACAGACTGGATGAGTGACAGTAATGGCCATGCATGTTTAGCATGTGGATAGAGTTTTTAAGTAATTAGGTGATATATTGTACAGATGCAAGAGATAAGGCTGATAAATAAACCTCAGTGATTAGGAAACAATAAACTTGGAGCTACAATTGCTTCTGCATGGCCACTAAACTAAGGCTGCTGCAGAGAGGGCTGCACCCTGTACCCTGTCAGACTTCTGCTTGTTCCTTGCAAAATGATATCATAAGGCAGTCTCAATGACGAATCTGAAGTCAAGTCAAGTATTACATCTGGGCAAAGCAGGAGTAGTGATTTCTGGAAGAGGTGTAGCTAGAAGCAGTCATCCGTGAGCTGTAAGAAGAAAGACTGAATATAACTATACTGGGTCAGGGTGTCAAATCCAAAATACGGCCTCTAACAGGAGCCCAAGCAGATGCCTAAAAGTGAATATAAAAGTAGTGTAAGCAGATAGTGATCCTTCCAAAAAAATATTCACCCAGACTCCAACAACTTGCGGCTCAAGGGCCCTTGAGACAAAGATATTTAACAATTCTCAGAGGATTTCTCTTTCAAGATCATGTCTTGTCTACCCTAAGCCTCCGGCTCTCACAAAACCCTCTTGAAGTAAGGGTCTCCTCAGATCACTAATACGATATATGAGGAACCACATCATTGTCATATCTCTTAAAACTGGCTTCTATTAACTTCATTTGAGGATTTGCGCTCTGGTATATGAAAAGATCCTAGCAATTGGTTATTTTGCACCATCTCCAAGCTACTTTTATCTAACACACCTTTATTGTATCTCCTGTCTGCAGCCTCTGTGGCGGGTTGGAAAGTCTTTTGATTAATGATTAATTTCTGGAATGTAAGAAAACTCATATCTCTCATCAACCTTATCACATTCATAGTTGTATTTTTGCTAGTTTTATTACATTGTTGGTTTTAGATGGGGAGGGGGTTACAGACACTTGTAAAAATGCTATTGATTGTTCTCATCTAGCTTCTTTCTTGCCTCTCTGTTCCTGAAAAGACATTTGTTTTTATTCAGTGGTGGTTTCTTTAGGACCCTGTAGCAATGGAGCTCAGAGAATCACAAAATCACAGAATGTTGGGGATTGGAAGGGACCTCAAAAGATTATCCAGTCCAATCCTCCTGCTGGAGCAGGAACACCTAGATGAGGTTACACAGGAAGGAGTCCAGACAGGTTTTTTATGTCTCCAGAGAAGGAGACCCCACAACCTCCCTGGACAGCCTGTTCCAGTGTTCTGTCACCCTCACTGAGAAATTTCTTCTCATATTTAAGTGGAACCTCCTGTGTTCCAGTTTGTATCCATTACCCCTTGTCCTATCATTGGTTGTCACCAAGAAGAGCCTGGCTCCATCCTCACGACACTCACTCTTTGCATATTTATAAATATTAAAGATTACCCCTTAGTCTCCTCCAAGCTAAAGGGACCCAG
>VWYH01001519.1:12939-28205 GCA_013399365.1 Pampusana beccarii
CCTACATTGCCTCTGGTGTTAGTTTTATCTGCCATGTATTTGAAGAAACTCTTTCTGTTGTCCTTGATCCCTCTTGCCAGATCTAATTCTAATGAGGCCTTAGCTTTTCTAGTTGCTTCCCTATATACTTTGACGACAGCCTTATATTCTTCCCAAGTGGCCAGCCTTTCCTTCCATGATCTGTTTACTCCTCTTCCACTTGAGCTTGTACAGCACTTCCTTGTTTAACCAAACAGGTCTCCTGGCTCCCTTCCTTGACTTCCTATGTGTCGGGATGCTCTGATCTTGAGCTTGGAAGAAGGAATCCCTGAATGCTAATGAACTATCTTGGGCCACTTTAGCTTCAAGTACCCTTTCCCATGCGATTTCTCCTAGCAATTGCTTGAAAAGGCCAAAGTTGGCCCTACTGAAGTCCAGGGTTGTAATTTTACCTGGTATTCTCTTCCTGCCACATGAGATCCTGAACTCCACCATTTCATGGTCGCTGCAGCCAATGCAGCCCTCAACCTTTACCACTTCAACCAGACCCTCCTTTTTAGTGAGGATGAGATCCAACAGTGCTCCTTTTCTAGTTGGCTCATCCGCCATTCGCATCAGGATGTTAGCATCAATGCACTGGAGGGCACTTCTTCAAGCTGCAGGCAGACTAGACTGAGCAGATCTTGCTCCCTGTGGCTCAGGATACCTAATGCCTCTACACAATTACTCCTCTCTGCACATTTAACCAAGAATAACTTTTTATTAGAGTTTTCTACTAATCTGCTTATTACAGATACTAGGATTAGTATATTTTAGTTTTCCTAGATGTCACATACAGTCTTTTCTAAAACTACATCAAACCTGAGACCTTCAAGCCCTGAAGTGCAAAGGATTTTTAAATGTGTGGCTACCCACTCCAGTCAACCAGTTCAGAGGCTTCCTCCTTGAGCTGAACTTTCGTAAGCTCTGGGTAGATATTGTCTGGTCCTGCTAATTTACTGTAGTTCCATTTCGGTTCCACAATTTCTTCCACTAACACTTCACTTTGAATGAAATCCTCTGATGAATCACCCCTCAAAAGAAAACTCCAACATACTGACCTCTTGAAGATCATGTGCATCAAACAAAAACCTCATTTATTTTTTCTGATGGATATTTACCATCTCTGAATGTTCTTTTCACATGGTGGTATCTAGTGGCCCAGCCTACCGTATAGAAGGCAACCTCGTCCCGATGCCCTTGAAAGAAGATTTTGACGTTGGACCTGGGTTTTGGTTTCTGCCTTTTGCTAGTTGTTCCTCCAGCTTTCCTGCCTATTTTATTGTGTCTTATATTTAACTAGCAAATACTTCCAATGCTGCTTGACCTTTCTGAAATATACCTTTTTACTTTTAATAACACTTTTCATCTTATGTTGATACTTGCCATCAGACATCCTTTTGCCTTTTCTCAAGGGTTTATATTTATTTATTGGGTAAGTGGTATGCGTTTGCTCTGTAGGTCTGCTATGGCGTTCTCAAATATCAGCTAGAAATCTAAAACTACACAGATGGCCATTCAAGAGATACAAAACTGATTCCTCATTCTGTCTCTCTGCTTGTTTGCTCAGCTCAGTGAAGACAGAGGGATTTCAAATGTCGCTCTAATTTCCTCCTAATTACTCCAAAACTTTCTCTAAGCTATGATCTCAAAACTTTTATACCTTGAAGATACTTCTTCCTTTTCTTTGCCCAGGTCTCAGATCCTATGTAAGGTTGCGTATCTGCAGCTTAGTCACAACTGTAGGTGCCTAAAGATTGTGCAATAATGACATACAAGGGCTGTGCTCTCCCAACTTATTAGGGAGGGAAAGAGGCCAAATGTAAGGAACAGTCTCTATCTGTCTTTCATCTCCCAATTGTATGTAAAGCAAAGACAAGAGATTTGATTCTTCTGTTATGGATAAGTGTGCGTGACGAGAAGTCATGTGACATACTACAAAAATGGAAACTTACTGATTAGGGAACCTAACTATAAGGAACATGGGACTGGGCCAGAATTTGTATCTTTGCTTTTCAACAGAGCAATAAGTGTTATTCAGACTCCCAAATGTTGTTTAGCTACTGAAGAATAGTAATCTGGCTTTTTTTTTTTTTTTTTTTTAAATGAAAATGCAGTCTCTATTATATTGTCCCAGTCTTTGTTTTCTCTCACCTTGAGTCACACTGACAGCTAGCCATTTTTTCAAAAAATGCTATAGAGAAATGGAGAAAAACTGTGGCAGATATTATCAGAAGATGATACTGAACAAAAAGAGTCAGTGAAACTGTTAGGTTTCGGTGAGACTCTGATCGTTTTCCCAAAAATTCTCATTCTTGCCATAAAATTATATGGTCATGGTTGGTAGATAATATCAGCCAGAATTTGATCTCATTTGCATCAAATTCAAGCAAAGACAGCTGCATCTTGTAACGAAAACAAAATGAGAACCTGATCTCCTTGCAATTCTTGGTTCTGTTCTTGCTACAGAGTCCCAAAGGCTTTGGCAGATATAAACAGTGTAAGTTGTGCCATCTTACTAGTACAGCAATTACAGTCCCTGAGACACGAGAATTATCAGAAATACTAAGGTTAAAAGTAGGCTGGTTGTCATATCTGTGCGATGCTTAAGCCATTGTGTGCAGATGCGGAAGGCTCCCATCAATTTACAGGAATTCAGCAAACAGTATCAAAGGGCGTCAGTCAGCTTGTAGGAAATGAGATGCAGAAAACAGATTAAAAGGGGGTTGGTTTGTTTAGGTCTTTGTCCTAAGGCCCAGTGTTACAAATTAAGTCTCAGTACAGATGAACTGACAATAGCTAGTTTAAGCTATTCACCTCATAGACCTTGCTAAGGGATAAATAGTACTTGATCTGGCAAGTTTTCTATTCCAACAGATTATTTTCTCTTTTCCTAGGATGAAACTTTGCTTCCATCAAAATGGACAGCAAAAGTCCTGTCGACTTGCTGCCAAAGCATAAGCAACCTTTAGAGTATTTTAAGGTTCAATTCTAAAAGCTATAGATAATACTACCCTATTTGGTCAAGCAGAGAAACACGAATACTAAGGCTAAATGGCTTGCCTGACAATTTTGCCATAAGGCAGTGGCAGAACAATGATCAAGATATTCTAGTTCCTTTTCTAAATCCATTTGAGCGTGCTGTTCCTGTCTGAGAAGTCTGGGATTTAAAGACCCCAGTTTTCACCTGTCACTTTGAGAAAGTTGTTAACTTCAGTCGCTGGGTTTCCAGCACTGCCACAAAACAGCACAATGGAGGCAACACTTCAGGCATAACATAGTTATAACAGCAGCAGCCTGAGGAAGTGTTTTCTCACACATTTTCTTTCTGAACTTCTTCATGTGTCACCTCAGGAAAATCCAGATATAAAATAGGAATGCTGAATTCCAATGTTTTCTCATTCTAAAAATTCTCCTTTTTTTTTCATATTTTCATCGTATCACTATGTTCAAACAACAGTAACGAAGAGGTAGAGAAAGGAAGTTGGCTGTAAAGGTGGAACCCTTAGGGTAAACAGGCAACTATGTCTATTAGTCATGACAAGAAGGATGCTATGGCAAAAAACCCCAACCAACCGAAAACCCACAGCAACTTTTCTTCTGAAGTTCGCTTGTATGCAAATGGCAAAAAAAACCCCAAACCAAACCAAACCAAACCAAAAACAGAAAACCAAAACAAAAACCAAAACAACAAATCGACCAAACAACAGCAACAAAAAACCCCAGAACTTCAGAACATCAAAACTGAAGAGAAAGCCAGAGCATGATATTTTAGCTAAAGAATTGTGCAATACTTCTTACATTTCTTTATAAAGAAATCCATCTGGGATCTTCGTTCAGTCATGCTCAGGTTTTCTAGGTCTTTATTTAAAAGCTACACAGAGAACGACTTTGATTTACACTGTGATCTGCAGCTTGCATGCTGAAATAATCATATTCAAACTGATGCTTAAGGTCTTTTCTCAAACATGTTTCATGTCAAATTTACAACTCTGAATGGAATAATTTGCTTTACATCTTCTACAACCATTTTTTGTTATTTCCTGTTCCACACAGAGTATGCTGTTGTCCATGGGATAATTTAAATTCTTTTGGAAGAACCACGTCCTCTGTGACATATGCAAAGAATGACCAAAGACATACTTAGACTTGGTAATACCAATGGAACGATCAAATGATAAAAAAGATAAACCTATTCTACAGTTCAGATTTTTCTCAAAAAAAACCCCCAGAATCCACTGTTAAGATTCAGAAAAATTGCATCTTTCCAGATGTGCTGTCTGAACTGAGGATGTCCTCTACTTGACCCCTGTCCCAAGCTGATTTTGTTGTCTGATGTAACATATCACTCAGGTCATTATGTGTTCTGATGTTGCTAACATTCATTATTGAAACTAAGTGTTTTCTATTGAAAACCACGCTCCTTGCCCCTACAGGCTCTCTCTTCAGTAAGGAGAAGCAGCTTAATGAGGTTTTCTTTTAAGCTAATTCCAGTAATAAATGCATGAACTGGGAACAAGACAGAAATTATAGGAGACTGCTGATTCCCTATTTTCAGGGTCTTCCTTTCAAAACAGTGTGTTCTCTTTAGTCCTCAAATGAAGTGGCCCAAGAAAGGCTAATGTGTTTTGGACTTCAGAAACATGAAGGCTTAACAAACCCTCGAACAGATAACATCTGTTTTTGTTCTAGTTCTGCAGGCAGTAACAGAACTACAATATTATTTCAGGTTATGGCTGTAAGCTACAGTAGAAACAGGGAAGAATGTGACTCGTGTGAAAGTGAGACACTGTCACAGACTAGTCTTTTTTCTGGGACTCAGACTGGAAAACAAAATAAGACATTCAGCTCTTGCTTGTGATAAAGGTGTGAAGGAAACAAGCAGCATACTGCATGGATAAAAAAAAAAAAAAGAAAGCAAAGTTCTGCAGAAGAAAACAAACACTACAAGAGAAAAGATCTCTTCTACAGAAGAAGCCAGTTGCCAGCCTGTGTGAGTTAACATGTTTGAACATAATCTGCTTCAAGGCGAATTTGCAAATGGAAATAAAGCAAGAGAGTTACTATGTGCCCTAAACACAATGATATCTCCCATCTCACCACCTCATGAGGCACAGAAAACTATAAAACATCATACAAAGCAAGTCAGGACCACCTATTATGTTCTGCAACAAATTTTAAGACCATAGAAGGTGCAATTGCTTCTGTATGTATTGTTTGGTTTATAAATGAATAAAATGACCTCCAGAGGTCCATTCCAATCTCAACTATTCTGCAATTCAGCAAGAATTAATAGAAAATGGGATCTTCCCTTCATCTCTCGTTCTGTGATTCCTTATTATAACATGCTTTTCAGCATTATCAGAATTTATGTGAATTTTTGTGCTGAATTTTCCAGGAAAAAACAGACTCAATTTCCTAATGCCAGAGCTATTTAAATACGTAGGACGGGAAAGTTACATTGGCTAAAAAGCTTTGGGGTTCATATTGAATCTTGGTGGTACTTTCTATGCATTTTAATGAAAACTAGTATATCTATCAGGATAAAAATGTGCTCTTTTCCAAATGATGTATCTCTTTCAACAAGTTGCAACAACAGGGACAATCCCGGGTATCCCCCCCAAAAATCCAAAAGACTGAGGACATTGAACACATTTAGCACATTGAAGTGCTAAAACAGTGTAAGAAATAATATGTATGTGATCAGTGAGTTTAAGGAATGAGCAGAAACTGGAAATTTGAAGCCAAAATAGATTATTTGTGAAATACTTCAAATTCTGTAGGACCTGTTTTTCCTGTTGCTGTAATACTGATCTGATATTAAAAAACCAATAAATGAAAAGTCGGTGTGTTTTGGCATGCCATCTAGACATTGGTCAATGGCAGTAACTAAAAACTGAGAGATACAAGCAACAATTCAAATAGGCAGACAGTTGGCTCACTGAGGTCCCTTTCTGTTTTTAAGGCTAGTTTTTCCAAGATGGATGATACAAAAGATATAGGTAAGAGGAGATGTAGCCAGATGCCAGAGATGTAGCTCTTACATATCGTCATCTTTGGCATCAAAAGGGTTCATACTGCTGTCACAGCTGAGCACTTGGCAAGTTTTAATGTCTTTGGCTTTTTACCCATGCAATGAACTGCTTTGTTCTTGACTTAGGTACCTGATTTCTACCAATCTGGGAAAATTCCCTAAAAGAAGAGGGCTTTAGGGCTACAGAGAAGCTGTGAAAAAACAGAAATTAATTTTTGATTCCTGGCTGTTGGAATATGGGCTTTCTCAAGTACTGGTTCCACCAAACCATGAAATGTTACTATTCCTTTAAAACGTACCTTTGATTTTTCATAATATTATCACTAATGCCACAAAAATATTACATTCTCCAACATACCTGCAAGTCATAACTCAGAGGTTTACCTCAGTTAAATATTTACATATACTTTTCCCATGCTACTTTAGGATTACACTCTAGAACAAAGACAAACCTTTTAGCTGCCTAGTTCAGCATGAAGGCTGTGCATGGTCACCTTTCCCCTTGATTGCTGCTATGTACTCTTTTCTGACCATGACAGACAATTCTTGTCCTCCTAATCTACCCACAATCCTTCTAGCAAATTTAAAAAAAAAATCAAGACAATAGGAAAATGGCTTTTGAGCATCCAGAAAACCCTACAAACTTCTCAGGCAGATTTATCACAATAAGTAAGACAAGCTTCTCATCTTCTATCTTCATTTTCAGGACCTTCCAGTCCTTGTCTGATCATTACTGTAATTGATGATGGAAAGTCTGACTCCTCTCCGAAGAGCCTGCAGAGGCAGCCGGGGTTGCTTCCTACTTATTTCAAAAAAAATCTTGTGTTTTTCAGACATCACATCTTGAGGAAACTACCCCCACATATCCACACAACTAACCCTGTTCTAAACCAGCCCTAGCTCTTCTCAAAGTATTTCAAATATTGATCTTTTTTGCACAAGAAATGACGTAAATTGCTCCCTTACAAAACCACACTTAGTATTGTAATTAAAACAGCCAGCACTGGGGAAGTGTTACCTCTGCTATCTGGCCCCTATCTAGTTAGGCCATTCCTCCTAAGACTTCAAAAAAAAATCCCTTTCCATCAGATTGTCTCCTGTAAACAAACAAATGGTACAGCCCACACTAACCTGCTAAGCAGCCTGCCCCTGGAAGTTCCTCTACTCTTTCCTCAGCAGGTATTAGACTGAGAGTAGCATAGTGCTATCCTTTTCCTTCACTCTTTTGCAAAAAGATTCTCCGATGCTCCTGCAGTCAGGGACCAGAAAGGTGCTCAAGCGCTTCGCTCAAGCCCTGTGCTCTGCAGAAGGGTTAAAGTCTTCTAGGACTCCAATATTGGCACAAAGTACATTTAATGAAAAGCTAAAGTTTCTCTAGGTGTTTACCAGCAGTGAACTAAAACTTTCAGATGCATTTTTTTTCCAGATTAGACATGCAGGTTTTCCTCATCCAAACTCATGTTATTTATTTTCCCTGCATAAACAAACCACTCCATATATTCTGTTTTTCTAGTTAAATTAAATACTTGCTTGCACAGGGCTAAATGTAAGTTAAAGTCAAACATACAAATCAGGAACATTATGTTCTTCCTGACAAGGCAGTGTTACCATAGGACTCAAAAACAGGAGTAACAATGTAAATCAGTACATTATTTCCCCAATTAAGGTAATTGTGTTATACAAGTGGATTCTGGTGGCACCATAACAGATTTTCAATATCTTATATATGCTTTCTTTCTTCTCCTAAAAACAAATACGATTTTGATTAAAGAATTCTAGTGAAGGTACAAGTTTTGTATTTATTTTCTGATAAAACAAGAGTCAGAGCAGCTCTGAGTTACAATCTCAGCCTTATCTAGTCCCTGTGATGTACTTCAAATTACAGCTCTGGGTCCCAGTACAATCATAAGGTCATACAGTAGTGTTAGCAATTCAGCCATTTAAAACCCTGAATTTTTTCAGAACTGAGAGAAATCATTTGTGAGTGCATGTAATTGCATGAAGGCCGCATTGCAGCTGAGGCCTTTACCTCCTTTGGAGCCTCTACCAAACTGCTGCTGGTTTGGCTGGAGGGAGGTCGAGTGCATCCACCACACCTAGGGACGTTTGCCATGGGGATTCCTGAGCTCTCCACTTTAAAGTAGGAGTCGTGGGAGAGAGATCCTGGGAATAATTATCATGTATCTGTATGCTGACCAAAAGTGGACTGTGCACCGCCTCATGAGTACCAAGATAATTTTTATTCTGGTAAGGCATAAGTCGTATTTATAGTATTTACCAGCTATTCCCAGTGGGTTCCATTGCTTTGGTTAGATTGGATATAGACGGTTGTTGCTAAAAGTGGCATCAGCACCAGTTTTGGTCTGTTTCTCCAGTGCTCAGGTGGGAAATTTAACTAGCAATGGTAGCCTTCATATCAGGAGAAATTTAGGAAGCTTGAAGCGTTTTGAAGCACTCTTCTCCTAAGTACAGACTGATCACTGGATGGAGAGTCTAAGACTGAGAAACGGTCTGAAAGCACATGTGAAAATGGATGAGAAGAGGTCCTCCAGCTTACCGCCTTGGCAACAGAGAAAAATAATGGAGAACAATAAGGGGAAAACTACTGGCGCTGCACTGTTACAAAAAGGCAGTTTGGGGTTACAGCTGCTCTGTCTTTCATGCTCTTGGGTGGAGAAGCAGCGAGTATGTACTCTGCATGTTGTTCCAACAGACCTGCAGCTAAAACAATTTTATTACAGCCTTGTAAAGCTGCACCTAAATGTGAAATGGACATACCGATAGCTCTGAAATACTGAAACGCTGAAATCTTCGTTGATTAAATACATTAAATATGTATGCTCATTCCCAAAAATGAGACCAAAGACTGCATGGGTTAGTGAATTAAATTTCTATTTTGTTCCCAGCTCTCCACATCTACTTACATTTCTACTAACTTCCTCCTATCAAAACTATTAAAGGCTAATTCTTTCCTCTTCACACATGCAGGCTGAAATGAGAGAATGAACTTCTATATAAAGTTCTGATACTCTGCTCTCAAGCTTCATAAAACTGGAATCTCCTTCTTGTCCATTTGCAACTCAAGATACAACTGCCTTAGATCTTCTGTTGATGCGTTCTTATTTTTTCTTCTACATGTATTTATCACAGAATATTCATTCTAGTAATACTATATCTTTTTTATCTTTCTCTTTTACTTGTACATCAGACAGGTTTGTTTGGTTGTTTGTTTTTCCTAAATCTTTTGTTGTTTATCCAGTCTTTCAAAAGAAGACACAATAATTCATAGTCTCAATAAACTTCATTGAACACTTTTTATTGTATTCAAATATTTCTCTCAAGGCCTCCTCTCTTTTTTTGTTTTGTTTTGTTTTGTTTTGTTATTTTGTTCTGTTTATTATAATTTGGAGTTACTTCTGAGGGTGTGCTCTGTATACTCAATGCTAATATTAGCAATTTAGTGTATGTGTCCCAGATACGCCCACAGTCACATGCACACTCAGTAATATTTAAAGAATTGAAAGAATTTTGACATGACTACTTAGTTTATCAAACAGGAAATGAAACTGGTTTTTATTTGCAAGATTTCCATTGGATGAGAAGTTAGGTCCAATTGCAGATCTGTGAGTAAAAACTCCCTTTGCTTCTATTTGTGAAATACAACAAATGTCTGAGACATCAAAGAATTTACTTCTTGTATTGTAAATATTTTTTCCAGAAAATACTGAAAAGTGATAAGCACACAATCTCTAACAAGCTTTGAATAAATTCACTCATATCAATGCAATGCAGTTCCAATATTTTTTCAGTGACTTGTAACTTAGCACTAGAAAAAAGATATCTCATAGACAGAGCCCATTTTGTACAGATTTGCTAAAATGAGTCTGAAATTTTCCGAAGGTATTAGTTAACTAGCTTGTGCTCTCATCAGCAACAGGAGGTGAAGTGTAGGGTAGGTAATGTTTCCATTTCCGTGCTGAAGCAGAGGGTACAAAAAGGGTAGGGCTATAATACAGACTGAATATCCATCTGGTGCCAGAATATAGAATAAATGTAATGAGGGAATAGATTACTTGGATTAGAGCAAGGGGGAACAAAAACCAAGCCCAGCTTTCCTACCCGGTAGAAAAAGTCACAAGTGCTTTAGGGTAATAAAATGATGTTTTATGCAGCTGAGATTCTGAAGTAATTAATGTCTTGGAGCCAGGAATATAGATGAAAAGCCTGTCCATGAAGGTTTTATTACTTCATTTCCTTCGCAACTTCTTAGGCTTTTTCTTTTCACACTAGAAGATAATATTTAATTTTAAAAGTCAAAGTTTCCTAAAAATGCCAGTTAGAGATGTAGGTTTCTGACGCAACACACCGATTATGCATTCAACATTACATTAGCAGTATACGCAGCTGTGCAGGTACCAAAAATAATAAACAGTCATGTTGATGTATGTACATATCTGTCCAAATGGGAGTGCTAAGCACAAACAGTAAGTGTCTTGGAGAGTATATTAGTATATACATACAATTTATTAAAGTGGTTTATATCACCTACTTCACTTCAGAAAATGAAAACCACGTTTTTGTGTGTAGGAGAATAATTCCACCTGCAGCGACACAAAAACTAAAAGAAATGTTGTACCGAGTTTCTATGAAAGAAACACTACCACAGATTTTTCAGTTATTATATTAATAACAATGATTGTACTAGATTGCATCCTAAGACACTACAGCTTTCTTCAGTTGAGGAAGCACTTTCCTGTGAACATATTGACAGGTATAGAGATACTTTTAATATTATGTAATCCTTCGAGATATCCCCATTAGCTCATACAGCAAAGATCTTTGCTCATTATTTGATCCCTACCACGTATTTCAGAGACAGTATTACGCTACAGCTAAATTATAAGAAGGAATTAGTGAATTAATAAATTTCACTTTCTAACATGGCTGACAAGACCTCATCCACCCTAAGGCAGGTACAATATCCACCTAGCCTACTCTAAACCTCAAATATATTTAATTTAATCAGAAAGCAGCACACCTGGGGACAATCTGCTCCCACGCTGGTTGTCAGCTGATTTGTGTTGCTTCGTGTCACACACTCGTGTCAGATGTGAGTCATGGGAGCTTCATGGGAGCCCTTTCTGATCCCCATATGGTCTGATAGATACTCCAGCAGAGAAGGAGCAGAAGTAGCACTGCTCTTCCCCCTTAAACTGTCTGTCCTGCAGACCTTCTTGATTGATTTAAGCCAATGTTAAGTGATGTGGCAGAAACACTAAGCTGGGACAGGGGACGCATATCCTGACACAAAGCTCTCTCTGGGAGAAGAAAGAAGGAGAAAAGAACATTGGGTTCAGATAATTTGAGAGGTTGCTGAGATGTATTTCACAGCTGTATAGGAAGACTTTTTACTATCCTTCTCCTCTTGCTTCTAAGCCTTGAGAACTACCTTGCAAGCAAAATTAAGGGTTTAAACACTGCAGTTAGTAATGGATCTATAATATGCTCATTTTAAACCACCTCTTCTCTGAGGTGACTTTGCTGAGGCCTCCCCAGCTTGGCATCACCTTTTGGACAATGTCCCAGAACCAGACCTGATGCTCCAGATGTGGCCTCCCAAATGTGACACAGGACAGACAGATCAGTCCCTCAGCCTGTGGGCTCCACGAGCAACCTTAGACCATGCTCAGGTGTCACAGCTGTGACTTTCTAAGAAGTGCAAAGCAGATTAATCGTGGTCAAGTATTATCTAAACATCAAAGCTGCGTGAAATCCATCATGTTTAAATTCTGTTGCAGTTCAGAAATACTTCACCTACATCCCGTCTTACATGGCATCAGATCATACCCTGTTCAAATAGCAAACACTTAAAAATGAAACAGAAGATTGACAGGACCTTTCCGAAGTATCTTAGCGGTAAAAGACTTGGAAAGGATACAGGAGACTAGGGATCAAGACACCTGCAGCTTGTCATGACATTTCCTTATCAGACTGAAGACCAGTACACAGCCAAAAATGCAAGATTTCTATGGCTGACCTACTCTTTCACTTGTAAAGGAGAACAAGGAAAGAATGTGGTTTCTGATCTCTCGGAAAACCATGTCTGTTTTCCAGTTAGGAGCTCATGAATAAATGAGCTCTGGGAGCAAGAAACAGAACCTGAGATGGTCTTCCCACTGAGTGGCAAAATGAGAACTTCTCTTGATTATTCTGTCTTTGGTGCCATGAATTTTAGAACCATAGAATCATTTTGGTTGGAAGAGACCCTCAAGATCATCGAGTCCAAGCATTAACATAACACTGTCACTAAACCTTGTCACTAAGCACCGCATCTACGCATCTTTTAAACACTATCACGGACTTCCACTTCAACCACTTCCTGTTCCAGTGCCTGACAACCTGTTCCATGAAGAAATTTTTCCTAATATCCAACCTAAACCTCCCCCAGGGCAACATGAGACCATTTCGTCTCACCTCATCACTTGTCACTTGGGAGAAGAGACCAACACCCTCGAAGCTACAGCCTCCTTTCAGGTAGTTGTAGAGGATGGTAAGGTCTCCCCTCAGCCTCCTTTTCTGCAGGCTAAACAGCCCCAGTTCCCTCAGCTGCTCCACATCAGCCTTATGCTTCAAGGCTTGCACTCCTTTTGCAACAGTTTAGCTTTGCAGAGAATTGCCCTATCTCAGGCTGCTTTGTTGGTGTAAAGCTGGACCAGTGGGCTAAAGCTCTTGCAGCCTGTTGCAGGGCAACAATATGCTTTGTAATTTTGGGACACATATCATAACTACAAAAATATTGTGTGAGAGAAATTTTTTTCCTCCCTGGAAGCCTCTCCAGTATATATTGAAGAGGTCATAAATTCTGAGTCCCAAACTCTGAACCAGAACGGTCAGACACACGCAGCATCTGAGTGTTAAATCAGCCCCCTACTTGAAGGCACGGTTATTCTACTATGGCACTGCCTCTATGCTCCCAGCAGCCAAGGTTCCTAATTTAGGCATGCCTCAGCCCCACTTGGCCCTTTGCATTGGAAAGTATTTCCCTGCATTCTCAGCATTGCTGAGTATTGCTGCTTTAAAGATCTTAAAACTGCTGTTTGTGCCAAATATGTTGGTGATGTACCTGAAATGCCTTATTTCATGCATGTGCAGATTTTCCATTTGTTTGTGAAACCCACTTGTGACTACTACAGTTCGTTTAGAGAAACCTTTCTCACACAGCCAGACAAGTACAACTACACAGACTGGTTTTTATTTTTAACTATTTTTAGGCATAATTTATTTGACAACCATTTTGTCAGTCTCAGTGATGACTGAACTGGCAAATAGTAGTTGCGAAAGGGCAATAACTGAGAAGAAATGTCCAAGATGGCAAAACAATTACAATTTCCATTACAGAATGCTTCTAACGTTTAGGTTGTAACTAAAGAAATGTTGGTGAGGAAGAGGCAGTTGCATCAATGGTGCTGGTGTCTTTTACACAGAATAGCCTTTAAGTTAAGAAGTTCAGTGAGTCTTTAGAAGAAACAGAAATTCTAGCTCCTTCTCTGCCTGACTGAGTGCCTGATTCGAGCCAAGATCTCCACCTCTTGAGAGAACAGCCCAAAGCTCTCAAACAGGTTTTTTTTTTTGGCTCAACCCTTTAATCAGATCCCATAAATTCTTGCCATATAGCCATCTGTACCTAGAGATGCATAGGTGAAGTGAGAACTGCAGGAGACATGCAGGGTCATGCCACGTAGTGCCATTTCAGAAACGCCTCAGGTACTCTGAGTGAGCTCAGATGCACTCATGATGGAGCACGAAGAAAATATAATACCACTGGTTTCAACCCAGCGCAGTGATATACGTCTTTTATGGCCCTCAGTCCATCTTTCTACTGGGGCAACTGTTGTGTGATACACTGATATTCTAGTAATCACATTTGATGGCCTGACAGTTTCAAACATATTTGTGCCCAAGGTTTGAAAAAATAAATGAAGACAGAAGTATGAATTCTGAGAACAGACTTCAGCCATATCATTTGTACACGAATTACTACTGTTCTATTGATATTGCCATTAGATGGCAAATTTTTACGAGATTTCTCTTCTGGTAATGTTTAATTTTTCAAATAAATCTGAAAATACATTATACCTAGAAGGCATTGCAGGCTCATGATTTCACCTGGCTTCAGTCTGAACCCCATGTTTTCTATTTAATCCCTTCCTTTTTCATCCTCCTGGCGACAAAGTCTTCCAGAAACAGATTAAAGTGATTACTCATTTAATTCATATTGTTCAGGTTATTAAGTTTGCTTGGTGTGTTTGTGCTTCGGGAAACTGGTGTGTGAATGGACTTTACAGCATTGCCTGCGGTCAAGTAGCCTATTTACAATGTTGGTATTAAATTACAGGTGGTTGTTACAGTGTTCCTACATAATGTGTAATGAACGTATGGTGGGTGTGATTTAGTTAAGACTCAGGACTGAAACACCGGCTGTTTTTCTTGAATGACTAGATTTCAGATCACAGCTCCTTAGTCACTGTGGGACACGTACATGTTAGTGACAGTTAGAATGGATAAAGCTAAATGTGAAATATGTACAGAAATTAATTTTTAATGGTACACACGAAATCAGTAACAACAATTCTTGATGCATTGACTTTCGACATTCAAGTAATGAGTTTCTTTACGAACCAAAAGACACAAAACAAGGAAAAGTTTTTGAGAGGGCAGAATGCCATCAGGCCTCTTGACATATGCCTGTATTTTGCTTCCCATTAGTAATGCTGCAGGGCACCTCCACACCTAAAAGCTAAGAACAAAATAATAGAATAACAACATCCAAAACAAACAAACAAATAAACAAACAAACAAACAATCATCCTGCTGGAGTTAGAGTATTCCATCAATTTATCCTCCACCATGAGAAGCTGATGAACTTATTTTCGCCCTTCTGTCTTCCAGTTTGTCTTCTTGGTATCTGTGGTGAACGCACTCGACCACCCCAGCAAGCCAAACCAGCAGCCGTTTGGTCCAGGCTCCAGAGGAGAGAAGGGCCTGAGCCCCTGAGCCACAGTTGGGCCAAGAACTCCTTCCAGGAGACCCACAAGGAAGCAGAACGGCACACCAGACACCGGTAACTTCTGGGTGCAGGGAGTCTCGCATACTTTTCCTACTGTGCAATTTGACTACAAGTCAAACACTTTATTCTATAAATATGACAGCCTGG
>VWYH01001523.1:0-75087 GCA_013399365.1 Pampusana beccarii
TTCTGTGATTCTGTGAGAGTGCACATCAAGATGTATAATGACCTGTCTTTTATATTCTGTCCCTATCTTGGTAATCATGGCTAACTTTTGCACCAGAAGATCTCTTTGAGGTGATAGAAGGTGCAAGTATAATGGCACAGTCTGGCCCTCAGGAAAAAAAAAAAAAAAAAAAAGTAAAGCCTGGCACTTGAAAACAATGCATGGGGTGTAGGCATACAATCTCTTGTTGGTATAATGATGTTTCAAACANTTGTACCAAAAAATATATTTCAGATAAAAAAAGGAGAAAGAAAAAAGAAAAAAACAGGAAAAAAAAAAAAAAAAAAAAAAAAAAAAGTAAAGCCTGGCACTTGAAAGCATTGCATGGGGTGTAGGCATACAATCTCTTGTTGGTATAATGATGTTTCAAACAAGGAGCCCTCTAGACTGACCAAGAAGTATGTGTGGGTTCACTGTATCAGTTTTAACTGTGCACAGAAAAAGTACAAGACAGCAAAATCCACTGAAGAGAGTGGGTTACAGTTTTACTTTTATCAATTGGGTGTCTGAAGCTGCTTGTCTAATCCCAGTCTAATGCTGTATTTAGGTCAGTGAAGGAAGTGGCAGTCTGTCATCATTCAGTATCCCAGTTTCTGGGTCCAGTGCACCTGAGGTCTTTGAAAGTACTCTGAAGAAGAATACCAGTAAGATTTCTTTGGTGCTTTTATACAAATGAGCTGGTAGCTGAGATCTTTCACTTTCTCTGAAATGTTGTCATTATGTGCTGTAGGCCTGAAAATGATTCCACAGCTATTAAAATGCTGCAGGACTGTTTGTTTTGCAGTACCGCTTATATATCTTTGAACATCTTTCTATAAAAGGAACTAGCACCTTGTTATACCAGCAGTTTAGGTGTTGGGAATCTAAGTTGAACCATAATTTTCTTTTTAATATAAATATGTCTTCAGTCAAGCTGCCTCATTTGTGGAAGTCTAGATACTGTGTGGTTAAATAAGAATAGATGTGGAAAGCTGTCTCATGCTCAAATTTAGAACTCAGTTACTTTCTGACAAATGTATTGCTAGCAAAGAGTATTTTTTTTCTATTCTATTTGAGCATACTTAGCAGTCCTATTCCAAAAGTTATTTAAATGGAGAGAATGAATGACTTTTTCACCTATTCTGGAAGTATTGCTGTCCTTTTAATTTAATGACAGCCACATTCAAAATCTGCTTAGAACATATATCTAAAATAAACCAGCAGGAAATTAGAATCATCACAGTGGTTTATCTAACTTTAATGGAAAAGTTTCCTAATAATGCTAGTTTAACTTTTCTTTTTTTAAAATTCATTTGACAGCAGCTTCTGAAATACAGGGACTAAGAACAGTTGAAATAAAAAAGGTGAGTTACAGCATGAAGTAGTATTTATCAAGGACAGGTTTTGTAGTTGTTATCAATAGATGTGTTTACAGAAAGGAATGTAGTCTGGCCCTGGTAATCATTTTGAGAGAGGAATTGATGTGGCAATAGCTAATTAATTGGCCTGTCTTTTCAGGTCAAGACTGTATGATCTCCACTGCCTATATTTTTATGTAAAATCAATGCAATTTTTGCTATGACATTTTGTGACCTGTTTTTAGAGCAAAAGGATTAGCGACAGATAATGGGACCTAGTTTTACTGTTGTCAGACTGAGTTAAATCCAGACTGTGTTCTAGTGAAGTGAAGGGAACTGTACTGAGGTTGCAAGCCCATTGTTTTGTATTTCATATTTTTCTTCATACATATTTTTAATGGGTAGGCTCTCACATGACAGCTGCCAGGTTTTCAGCTGTGAAATATTTACAAGAACATGAGAACTCAGTCACAGACTGCTTCTGATTGTCCAAAATATTGTTTAACTTTATGTGGCATCTAGTTCACTTGATTACATGGATTGTAGTTAGCCATTCTCTTTGTACAGTAGAATCTGCAAATACCAGTTTACAATAGCAGTTTCTGCAGTTAGGCAGTAGGCTGTTGTACAGCAGTGAACAGCTAATTTTGTTCTTCAACAACAGGACACTAGGGGGAGCATGAAGATTAATTCTGGTCTTCAGGAGGTTCATAATAGGAGATTAATGTGGACAATATTAAGGACAAGCAATCCCATCTGTTCTGTTTTTCTTGCCCAGACTTTCTATGCTGACATTAAGGGTCTGACACTGAATTCTGTGAGCATTTAGTTTGGTTAAGATAAAACATAGAGCTAAGTCAGCAAATTGTCGTGTACCAGTGATAGGAAGAAACATATGTTGTTCTCTCTGGGATTTCTTGAAATGGTGCATAGTGTGTTAGCTTTAAAAATGGCTAGAGACATCAGAATTCTGATTTTCATAAGACAGAGGCTTTAGTAATGTTTTGAGATAAGCCTACAATTCTCTGTATGTGCTTTTCTTTCCAGAAAAATCTAATTTTTTTTCATGACAATAACAGGGTCATGCGGATTCACTAGGAGTAAGCATTGCTGGAGGTGTAGGAAGTCCTCTTGGAGATGTTCCTATATTTATTGCCATGATGCATCCGAATGGAGTTGCAGCTCAGACTCAGAAACTCAGAGTAAGTTAATTGCTAAGAAGGTTGTAAAGTTTGCCTGGTAATGTACAGCAATTACTCTAGGCAGATAATAAATTAACAGTTTAATGATACAGTCAGAAGTGCTTCTGGCTGTGACAAGCATTTTTACCATTTGGATTGATGAAACAGTAACTCAAATAAGTAACATGGTAAAAGGTAATTGCTGAAAGATACTAACTTTGAGAAGGAAGTCCTAAAGAAACCTTGGATCGTAGAGGGTGCCAATTTGTGAAAACTGGAGGTAGAGAGAGTGGTTCAGAATGATGAATTCTGTAAGTGAGCCCATCTGATGAGTGTGGTCATTTCTGCAACTCTGTGTATGCAGTCTGTTTTATCTCTCATGTTCCCTATGCTTATCTGTGGGAGTTCTTATCTGATCAAGCGCTTAGATGGCTACTGTATCTAGTCTGTACCAGAGGTGGTTGAATTTGACTTGTACTCCTTGGAAAACAGACAGTTTTATTTCAGAGTGAATTCAAATATATAATCTCTGGTGATAATTTACTACCTCAGCCTGTCTTATCTTCAGGTGACATGCAAAATGCACCTCATTTTTCACGTGTTCTATATTTATAGAGTGTTAGGATCAGTCCTGTAAAACATCAGTACTTTTTACACTGAATACACTAAACCAGTGTAATTTGCTGATTGTGGTGTTGAATTTTCTACCTTTATATTCGGTCATTATATAGTTCAAAGATTATTTGCCTTCAAGAGAAAATGTACTGTGAAGAGTTGCTAATTTCTTTCTTCCTGCCCTATATCACTGATAAAATCTGGTTAAATGCAAATACAGGGTTTTGCTGTTGACCGAAGAATCTGTGTAACTAAATTTTTTCTTAGTTAGATTTTCCACATTTTCTTCTGCAGGTTGGAGACAGGATTGTTAGCATCTGTGGAACATCTACTGAGGGCATGACTCACTCCCAAGCTGTTAGTCTCTTAAAAAATGCTTCAGGCACTATTGAATTGCAGGTAAAAAATCTTCAGTGACATTTGGAATATTTTCTGAATCCTATTTTGCCAGGTACAACAATGAATTGTTTTAGTGTCAGCATTCTCATTTTACTGTTTTACGAACTCTGTTCTTAGGTTGTAGCTGGAGGAGAAGTAAGTGTCGTAACTGGTCAGCAGCAGGATCCACCTACATCCAGTCTTTCATTTGCGGGACTGACTTCAACCAGCATTTTTCAGGATGATTTAGGGTCGGTAACTATAGAATATACCACCTCTTTAACCTGTTAATTTGGGTGAAACTCAAGCTAAAAATGTAACAAATTGTAGAAAATAATGGATGAATTGTTTGGCTTAATCATGACTCACACATATGGTATACATCTTCTGCATTTTTCATGATGTGATTTGCTGTGCTGCTTTATTTTGCCCCTCTGTAGAGTTACAATGTGATTTGATTTCTTCTCTGTAAATACAGTCTCCTTTGTTTCACTGAGCCTTGGTAGCTAGGATTAATTGATACACCCAAAATGTTTTTTTCTCAGACCTAAATAGCAAGGCCCTTTCCACAGTGGAATCTGTGTTTCCATGATGTGCTTTCTCGCACTGGGCTGTCAGAAATATCCAACTTTTCTGGTATACAAGGTATACTGTTTCTGGTTTACTGCAAGATACATCTATGTAGACAAGTTTTGCCTAAAACTCTGTCATAAATCCAAGGCATTTTTCTTCTAGGGACAAGGAAAGAGAGAATGGGGTTCTTTAGCCAGACAGATCTATTTCAAAAGATGGAACTTCAAAATTTCTTGAAATCAAAGTATATGTGGGTAAATGTATCTATAAACGCTCTGTATAAATGCAAACATACAAATGCAGAGTCATGTATTAGAGGAGAAGAGAAGCAATTAAACCTTGCAACATAATCTCTTGGGGCTAATTTTAGCCTTTTTTTAGGAGATGTAGTGGGTTACAGGATTTTTAAAGTAAATGTTTATTATAGAGATTCAAGGTACTGGTTTTGCATATCTGCTTCGGTGCATATAAGTGCATATAAGCACTTTTAGTGGGACACAGCAGCCATAACTATGCCCTGAGCTGGATGCAAGAGGTGTTTGAAATAGCTACCTTTAAGTAATAACTAGGGCATTAGACAGTTACGGTGTCCTACGTGAACCAAAATAGCCAGTTCGTTATAATAAAAACATTTGTCGTTACAGTGGAAAGGGAAATGTATTGCTTAGCTTGAAAGGAAAAATGCTTTTTGTTGAATATGCTATTTGTCAAATCATAAGTTCAGAAAACATCACAATACTCTTTTTCCTTTTCTTAGACCTCCTCAGTACAAGACCATTACTCTGGATAGAGGACCAGATGGCTTGGGCTTTAGTATTGTGGGTGGTTATGGCAGTCCCCATGGAGACTTACCCATTTATGTGAAGACGGTGTTTGCAAAAGTAAGTGTAAATTTGTTCAGTCAATCCATTTATTAATTAGTTCACGGCAGCTACTACCTTAAAACGTGGCCTGTGTTTGAAGCCAAAGGTTGTTACAGTTTATCACAGCTTTTCTGCTGTGGTGCAAGTGCTGGTCAAAATGCACTTGCAGGATTCAAAGGCTATAGTCCTAGGAAAATTCAGAATTTCCAAATGCATGTGACTCTACATATGGCAGAGTCTTCAAGTCTCATAACCAAAATTGTGCACATACTTAGGAAAACAACCCCTTTGCCATATGTTTAGACTGACTTTTCTTCAGGTAGTAGAAGGGAATCTTTAGTTTGGAGGAGACTAAGGGTGACCTTATTAGTATTTATATATATATAAAGGGGGAGTGTCACGAGGATGGAGCCAGGCTCTTCTCGGTGGCAAACAATGACAGGACAAGGGGTAATGGGTTCAAGCTGGAACACAAGAGGTTCCACTTAAATTTGAGAAGAAACTTCTTCTCAGTGAGGGTGACAGAGCACTGGAACAGGCTGCCCAGGGAGGTTGTGGAGTCTCCTTCTCTGGAGACATTCAAACCCCACCTGGATGCCTCCCTGTGTAACCTCATCTGGGTGTTCCTGCTCCAGCAGGGGGATTGGACTGGATGATCTTTTGAGGTCACTTCCAATCCCTAACATTCTGTGATAGTGTGATACTGTGAATTTTTTATCTATTGTGCCTGAGAGTCTGAAAGGTAGGCCAAGGTGAAATAATTGACCTCAGGCTGGACCTTTGAAGAAGTTCAGGTACTGACCTGGGTTTGATAGTTTGCACTGCCCTAGGAAATAGCCCTGACAGGAAAAATTGGAATCAATAATCCCAAACTTTTCTGGTAAATAAAAGTACGGAGCTGGGTTTTGATTACTGAATTTCTTACACCAGTTGCTGAAAACATCTTCAGATCTTGAAAATCTTACTAGTGATAGCAGAGTTTAAATGTTGTACTAGCTGAACACACAGGGTTAAGGGAATATAAAAGTTCATAGATCTGATTTCTAGATGTTGTGAAAGTTAGGGCAGGGCATACTGCAGCACTAGCAGGCTATACTTCAATTTACTGTAGTTGAATCATTGAAAATAAAAGTTTTGAAGGTTTGTGTGCACTGAACCCATCTTAGACCATAAGGACAGTGTGGCGAGGAGAAAAAGAAATGCACTAGTCTGCATTACATGTTGTATCGTTTCAGGGTGCAGCAGCAGAAGATGGACGCCTGAAGAGAGGGGATCAGATCATTGCCGTGAACGGGCAGAGTTTAGAAGGGGTGACCCATGAGGAAGCAGTTGCTATTCTGAAAAGGACAAAAGGAACAGTCACTTTGACTGTTTTGTCGTGAACTGGCTGCCCAAAGGGTTGTGGTCAATAAGACTGTATTATTTACATTCAGCATAGCACAGAGAATTGGAATGTTTATATAGCCTTTTTGCTTTTCCAGCTTCACAGGTCTGTGTTACAACACTGAAGAAAAGTAACATTTAACCGTATTTTTGTGTACAATATTAGTGCTTCTCTTACTGTCAAGCCACTGGGATGGAGTTACGTTAGCTGTGGAATGACATGGATATTTTTGCTATTAGTATTATAATGGGTGCTTGTAAGCAACCAAAAAAATGGAATGTTTGCGTTAATAACCACACAACAAAACTGGAGTGTTTTGCTAAGAGGCTTTGAATATTTGAAATATGTTGGAAAAATGATAAAGTCACCAAGTCAACAAGACTCTCAGAAGAGAGAAGTAAGGCTATTGAAGAAAGTACAAACAAAGTATGGAATTTTAGGAAAAGAAGGAAAAGTATGTAATCTGGGAGGAGATGATTAATGGACTTAGATGGCTGTATTATATCATAGTGCCCAAATAGAAGGAGCTGGGAGGGTGACTGGCGTGAGTTTGTTTGTTTGTCTGTTTGTGTGTTTAAATTTTGTAAGTTGTGATGTATTAAAAAAAAAAAACAAAAAAAAAACCAAAAAAACCCACCAAACCTATGGTTTAGTTTGGCTTTCTGTTTGTTTGTTTGTTGTTTTTGTGGTTTTGTTTGGTTTTTTCCTGTGTTTGATTTTTTTGTTGTTGTTGTTTCTTTCCTGTGTGTATGTTTTGTTGTTGTTGTTGTTTTAGGCAGGGGGATGTATGTGTTTGTTTTGAAAGGAGAGGAGTTGTGCTCAGGGCTGAGAAATCTATTTCCTAGTGGAAACTGCTCCTGGTGAATGCGAGTGCCCAGCAACTGCAGTATTAGAAGAACTAGACTTTTATAATAGTAGTGTTTTCTAGCCTATACGGGTGTGAAATCAACCTTCCCGATATGAAATGTGTGTGAGCGAAGGTTGTCCTCTGCCAGCGTGCAAGATTAACTACAGGCTCTGTGCCGATGTTTCTGCAAGCTGCTTGAATCAGAGGCACGAACAAACTGCTCAGGGCAGGTTTACTTAGCTGCAGAGACTTGTGGATATTGGTAAAGCTGAGGTGGAGGAAGTTGATGTTGTTGCTGGCATTATCAGTGGCAGCAAAAGTAGAGTCCTCCTTGGATTGAGAAGGCCTAAAACCAGGAGTTGAGGGTGGGTAGGAGGCTGAAAATCCCTCCCAGGGAAGCAGAGCAGTGGGACAGCAGTGAAGGTCTTTCCACATCAGCATTGAGCAGAAGAGGAGATTTGAGGGCTTCAAATATTGTTTTGGGGATATTAATTTTAGAGGCACAAATACAAGACAGTGTCTACTAAGTACAATGCAATCGTGGAGCTGTTCTTTTGGCAGCAGTGTGGTCAACAGATTTATCAGCATCCTCAGTTTCCTAAGCTGGGTTTCTCACTAAAACTTTAGCCAAAACCCACACTAACTGAAATACTTGGCTGATTGTAGCCTGACTTTGCCTCTCCTCCTGCAAACTGGCTCTTAGGAATCTGGCAGATCGAGCACACTTTGCCCATGATATACTGTCCTGCAGAAAAATTTCACGAAGTCTTTTGAGAGAGAAAGATACCTAGCTAACTAGCATGCTAATTAGCAGCAAGACCTTTTGTGTTAATTAGCAAAAAAAAATTGTTAGTTGTCACTTAAAGAGAAATCTGAACTGAAAATGCTGACAATGATCAGGCTATTATTTGGGGATAATACAGAAGACTAGCATTTGTTTTAGAGGGACACAAAAACCAGTATTAGGAATGTCTGTGAAATAGTATTAAAAAAAATGATAGCTAGGTCTAAGCGTATGAACTAAAAAATGTTTTTTGTCTCTTTATTCTAGAAGTTACACTGTGATAGGCTAAGATGAAAGAAAACAGGTGGTACTGTTACTGATGCTGTTGTTACTGAATTGTTATTCTGTACTTACTCCTTGGTTAGCATGACAAATGCCTACAGTAGAGTATGTAAAGTCACTTTGCATAGTATCTATATTTGTAACAGAAGTAGTGTACAGATATTTTGTTACTGCTGTGCTGGAGGATTTAAGTGAATAAATTTCAAACTGTCATGATGAAGAAATAAAGTTGCAGGTGTGTCTCTGGTTGCTTTACAACGGCATGTTTGCGTTGTTTATTCTGTTTCGAAAGATTTATTTTAAAAAATCTGAAGTAATAAAAAAAAGGCATTACTTATTGTATGAACCTTAAAGCATCTGCTAAAAAATTGCTTTATTTGGATTTTAAGGTTTTATCTTCTCTTGCAAACTCTTAGCAAATCTATGAGACAGATATCAAAGCTATCTGGGAATTAATACAAAGCTGCTGTGATTTTTTGAAATAGACAGCATTAATCATTGTTCCGTCTGTTTAAAAAGCATTCCTTCAGGCATGGGACTTGCCATGATGGATCAAAACAGTGAGCCATGGAGCCTGCGACTGTGCTTTGAGCTGTGACCCACACTGCTGCTTCGCAGCACAGGGTCTCCCCCAGCCCCGTGCTGGGAAAACTGTTGTGTGACCACAGCTTAGTGCTGCCATGTGCTGGGTCATGAGGTGTAATAAACTTGGCAGGCTTAGAATGTTTGGTTTTCTTTGGCATTGGTATTCAATTCAACTTTCATATCACAGAGGTTAGTCCTGTGAGGTGCTAGGTATTATGGCCCCGGTTCTACCAAGTATTCCATTTTTGGTTATGTTTTTTTCCACGTGACTGTGTTAACTATGGGACCTGATAGGGTAGGAGCTGGAGGGCCTGGCATCTTAATGGCTCCAGCCCATTCTCTGTTCAGGTATCCAGCCTTTTCTTCTAACTCTGCTTACCTCTTAGGTGATCTTAGAGTGGTATTAATGAAAGAGACTCTCACTTCTGTAATCATGGGTCTGGGGGAAGGGCAGCTGGCTTGTGGGACTGCACATATTTAATTCCTTGGCAGCAAGCAGGTATCATTGGTATGGTTGCTTTCCTGGTCATTCCTCTGGTGGATTTTATTTCTGGGTTAGCTTTACAGAAGCAATGGTCCTGGTAATTCTCAGTTTGGATGGTGCTTGACATTTAGTAGACTTTGAGGATCCCCTTCCCTTCACTCTGTCCAGCCTCTTTTATAAGAAAAATTTTTAAAAAGTTGTCTTCGTTCTTAAGTGGCAAAAAGCTGTTTTGTTTTACTGACAGAGACTTGCAGGTGATGTGGAAGAACTTTGTGCTTTTAATAATGTGTTACAAAGAAAGCTTTTTCTCAGAGTGACATTGGAAGCATTGGAAGGAGGCTGGTAGTGGTTTCCCACACAAATCCTTTTCTTGCTTTTTAAAAACAAATTATTTGAAGCATCTGAAATATTCATGTATAGGGAGCACTTCTGTCTTAGACACCACATGAAACTACTATTAAGAGATGAAAATTTTCACTTTCTCTATAAACGCTTTTAAATCTCTGAACACTGTTGTCCTTGGCACATTCAACGCCTGCAGTGTATATACAAGCTATTTTTTTTCATTTTGAATTGTAGATTGTGCATCTTCCTCAACAGCTATGTAGATCGTTGTTTTAATGCAGGGTTACATGTTAACTTGTGAAGTTGTGCCACCAATGTTCAGGAAAATGTGAACGGTGTCGTAGAATCGTGGAATAATTTGGGTTGAAAAGGACCTTCAAAGGTCATCTAGTCCAACCCCCTGCAATGAACAGGTATGTCTTCAGTTAGATCATGTTGCTCAGAACCCCATCCAGCCTGGCCTTAAATGTTTTCAGAGATGGGGCATCTACCACCTCCCTGGGCAACCTGTGCTCGTGTTTTACCACCCTCATTGTAAAATATTTTTTCCTCATGTCTAGTCATAATCTCCCCTTTCAGTTTAAAACCGTTACCCCTTGTCCTATCACAACAGGCCATACAAAAAAACTCTGTCCTCATCTTTCTTAAAGGCCCTTTTTAGGCACTGAATAGACACAATAAGGTCTCTTGGGAGCATTCTCGTCTCCAGGCTGAACAACCCCAACTCTCTCAGCCTGTCTTCATAGGAGAGGTCCTACATCCCTCTCATCATTTTTGTGGCCTCCTCTGGCCCCTCTCCAACAGATCCATGTCTTTCCGGTGCTGAGGGTTCCAGAGCTGGGCACAGGACTCCAGGTGGGGTCTCACCAGAGCAGAGTAGAGGAGCAGAATCACCTCCCTCGACCTGCTGGCCACGCTGCTTTTCGTGCAGCCTGAGATACAATTGGCCTTCTGGGCTGTAAGCACACGTTGCCAGCTCATGTCTATCTTTTCATACACCAGTACCACCAAGTCCTCCTTGTCAGGTCTGGTCTCAATCCCTTTATCCCCCAGGCTGTATTGATACGGGGGGTTGCCCTGACCCAGGTGCAGGACCTCGCACTTGGCCTTGTTGAACCTCATGAGGTTCACATGGGCCCACTTCTCGAGCTTGTCCAGGTCCCTCTGGATGGCATCCTGTCCCTCAGTCATGTAAACTGCACCGCTCGGCTTGGTGTCATCCACAAATTTGCTAAAGGTGCGCTTGATCCCGCTGTCTATGGCATTGATGAAGATATTAAACAGTACTGGTCCCATTGTGGACCCCCATGGGACACCACTTGTCACCAGTGTCCATCCAAACATTGTGCCATTGGCCATTACTCTCTGGGTGCAACCATCCAGCCAGTTCCTCATTCACCAACCAGTCCACACATCAAATCTATACCTCTCAAATTTAAAGATAAGATTGTGGGGGATCATGTCAAAGGCTTGACAGAAGTCCAGATAGACAATATCGCTAGCCCTTTGTCCACCTATGTAGTTCCTCTTGACTAATAAACCACCAGCATGGCTTCACCAAGGACAAGTCCTGCCTGACCAGCCTTTTACACTGGAGGAACTACTTTATGATCAGTCTCTTTGTCTTCACATAGATAGTTTAAATATAACTTTCGATTATTATCATTACATAAAGGGAGTGTTTGAATCACATACGATAAATCTGATGTGTGCTCTTAGCTGAGTGCACTACACTGGATACTTTAAATGCTTGCAGCTACATGTACAGTTTACCCACAGACAGACAAAGGAGAGGTTTTCTGTCAAGATGGGAGGCTTTGAAGTTGTCAGCAGTTGTTAATGTGTTCTGGTGTTTCAGTCTTTGGTGGTTTATTAGTTAAGATTACAGTTTATTAAGTGGAGTTTAGTGTAGTTAAGAGTGCACTTTGAGGAAGACAGCTATTATAGCTAAAAGGGAGTGAGCACTGTTCATGAGTGTTTCTGTGGGATGGGGAATAACTTGCTGAGACTCTCAGCACTGGTCAACAACAGAGTATTACCATTTGAACTGTTTTCATAGCATTTATTTATGCTTCTCACTGTTCACAGCCGCAGAAGAGTGCACGATGTCACGACTGGGAGGACTAAGACCCCACGGTACATTTTCAGAATGCTTTGTCAGGTTTCCACTACAGCACATGAGACAGACAAGAGAGCCTGAGTTTCTTGTTGGGTAATTTGCACTTAGGCTGAGGCACATTGAAGGCCTTTGCTGGCTGTAACTTTCATGTACCTTCTCATCACAGGGATGCCATAGCCACCTCATCCAGCACTTCATAGTTTCACATTATTGGGGACTTTACAAAAAGCAATGGGAGCAGCACCGTGGGTAGTTAATAGGAAATTAGTTTTTCTCTGTTTTGGGAAAGTCTTCAACTGAAATTGTAAAAAACACACACGTTTTGTTTTGAAAAAAAATATTAATGACTCTGTTAAATGTGGCTATGTCTGATGGGAGTAGAAAGGTCAGTGTTGCAGATGAGTTATATAAATATCAATATAATGGTTAAAGCAGTAAGTGCACACTGGAAAGTCTTGTTTGTGACAGGAAACACTGAGGACAGATGATAATTAAGATTGTCATATGGGGAAATCATTAACTTTTGATACTGTCACCAAGACCAGAAGATGGTTGGAAGTGATAGTGTTCGTATTTTTGTCATACATTTTTACTAAGTCCAACGCCAACCCTTCTTCCCACATTTTATACTTTTTCCCAAATGTAAAGTGCCTGCAAAGAGCTAACAAAGTGTTATTCTTCTGATATTCTTGGAATGAAAAAATGACTGAGTCACTTTTTTAGATATGTCATTTTTCTCAGTTTTATTGAATATATACAAATACAAGTAGTGAAGGAAAATGTCACTCTTAATGTTAGAATTCCCTTGGGTAACCCAAGCAACTCCCAAGCTGGTATCCAGGCCAGAGATTTCACTTTTGGTAGCTGAGGGTTTAAATAGGACAAGTGACACATTAAATGTAGTAAATTAGTGTTGTTTCATGGTGATCTTAAATGCTGGATAATATGAGCTGCAGCTGCAGCTATTTGTTTGAATGGACCTAGATGCTTCACTGCTTGAATTCCTGTGTCCTGGAAAAGTCCCTGTAAAGAGAGGGCTTAGGCTCTACCCTTTCCCTTGCAAGTCATGCTTTAATGGAAAGTAAAATGTTTTGGAAGAACAACTGTAAGCTTCTCCCTGTATTAGAAATTCTGAGTTTTAGGTCCCAGGCAGACACAAGCTCTGATGCTGTTCCTGACAGACTGAGAGATGTGTCATATAGAATCATAGAGTAGTTCGGGCTGGAAGGGACCTTTAAAGGTCATCTAGTCCAACGCCCCTGCAGTGGACATCTTCTACTCAATCAGGTTGCTCGGAGTGCTGCCCAGCCTGGCCTTGGATGTCTCAGGGATGGGGCATCTACCACCTCTCTGGGCAACCTGGGCCAGTGTTTCACCACCCTCACTGTAAAAAATTTCTTCTTCGTGTTCTAGCCTGAATCTCCCCTCTTCTTGTTTAAAACCATTACCCCTTGTCCTATTACAAAAGGCCATACTAAAAAGTCTGTCCTCATCTTTCTTATAGACTCCTTTAAGGTACTGAAAGGCCACAATAAGGTCTCCCTGGAGCCTTCTCTTCTCCAGGCTGAGAAGCATATATATACAAAGAGAAGTAATCCACTCAAATTTATTCTTAATGTAGAGTCAGAGGTTGTTCTAACCAAGTATGTGTGTTAATTACTTGACAAAAGTGTTTCTGGACACAGTTTCCTGGTGAAGATTTTACAACCCCTTTCACAATACTGAACAACAGCAGTGATTGCTGTTGTGTTAAAGTGCGTGTCTAACAAAGCCAGTGCAGTAAGCATAAGTCTGTCCTGGCCAGGAAAGTGAGTTGCTCAGGCAAGGTGGGAACCTCCTGGACTGAGCTGAACTTCCTATTATGACTAAGCACATTCTCTTTTCAATCTGTGCCTTATCTTCCTAGGAACAACTTGGCTTTTGTTCGTGACAAATGGCAGCTGACCACTGGAATTCTGTGTATGTAGTCTCTTGTCCTCTGGAAAAAAAGGCTTTCTTTACTTTTCCTATTGCAGTCACTAGAGCTTGGAAAAAAAAAAAAAATAAAATAAATAAAAAAAAAAAAAAAAAAAAAAAAAAAAAAAAAAAATAAAAAAAAACTAAAAAAAAAAAAAAAAAAAATTAATTAAAATATAAAAATAAAAAAAAAAAAAAAAAAAAAAAAAAAAAAAGAAAAAACAAAACAAACTAACTGGACCTTTAAGTGCAGATTTATAAAATGTTAGTATTTAGTAGAAATGACTCATGAAGAGTTTACTGTTTGCTCTCATGTGACATCCTCTTCTTTCCACCCTAAGAAGTCAGAGTATCTTCACAGCTATTTATTTTGCAAGCAGCCAAAACATTCCTGTCTACACTTCCCATGCTTCCATTTATTTTGATTTGTGTGTGCATATTGAGGGGAGCTGTTATGTGTGAGCAGAGGATGCCAAGGGCTTTGTGTGTGTGCGCGAGTATGTATGTGTGCATATGTATGTGTAGTTTGGGGAACAGTACTGTATAATTGCTAATTATTGGCTTTATAGGTCTCAAAGGATTTTTTTAAAAGGGGTAAATATTTGATGTATTTTTATGTCAGTAAAAGCTGCAGCAGAGGGATTATCTGTTTCTTCTCCATTAGATGGTGATTATTGTGATTCCCACTGAACCTTTTTCTAATGTGAGTGTACATCTCTTCTATTAGCCTGGAGTGTTTAAGAATGGAATACATTCCACTTTGTGCTTTCAGGACCATGAAATCCTACTTGAAGTTGAGAAATGTTGGGGTCTAGGATACTAATGCAGTGTTTGTGGTGCTAAGAGCACCTCAGGAAGTATGAATACAGTTCAGACTTCCTTACTGCTAAAAGCTTTTTATTTAGGCCCATGTCGAAGATGTCAAATTCGCAGGACTGTTCTTTTTATATATAGCAACTGTACTCAATTTTCTCAGTTGATAGTTTGAACTCCTATACCTGTATATATTATTGACGATCAGGCTTGAAATGTGTTGGCCAAGCTAGCAAACCTCTTTGACCAAGCCTAGAGCTGGCAACCCTGAATTAGACTGGCTTCCTTCTCAATGTCAAAGAGAAGGTGAACCAAGAAAAAATCTCAGGTGACAAGCAGCAAGGAAACAAAGGCATTTGCTGGTGCTCAGCAGTCTTTTTGCTTCTCTCCGGAGTGAAAGGTGGCTGGAACTGCCCTAGTCTGAACTTCCAGGTCAAATGTGAATGGGGACAGGAGAGGGGAAGCACTCACCCATTTAGGCACAAATAGCCCCGGAGGTGCCACCGGCGATCAAGATAACGCTGCCTGCATGAGTGTCTCTTTGGTATTTCAAGACCACAAAAAAAAAAAAGAAGGGTTTATGCAGTCGCCTGCTGGTTGCAACTTGGGCACTTAGCCTGGGAGCTTGGGGCTGCCCAGGCCTTGTGGGATTGGGTCTTTGTTTCCAGTACCCAGCCCCACACATACACCTTGAAGTCAGCCTAGCTATGGAAGAGAGACCTAGATTTGTCCATAGACGCTGGCTTTTGTGTGGCTGCATTTCTACGTATTAATCATTTTCAGTACTAGCCACTAGATAGCACTAGAGAATCAAGGTAGCGCTCAAACAGCGTGGGATGCAAAGATTTAAAGGAACTCGAGTACTCCAAAACAACCACTGCATTCTGTGGTTGGTGTTCAGCTCTGATCGGCAGCCTAATGGAAACTTTTCAATCAGGAGAGAGTTATTTTAACTTCTGACGTGTTTAAAATGTCCACACTAATGTATTCCTAAGTGAAGAAAAAACATAGAAGTATCATGAACAGTTATCCTATGCTGGCTCACTTTTAAATGTTTTTGGTCTTTATTGAAGGCCACAGGTTTCAACAAAATGTGCATTAAATCCACAATGTTTCATTCTGGCCATCACAAAATGAATGCTTTAAAATGGAAGTAAAATATGCCTCCAAAAATATTCATAGGGATATATGCTTTCCAAAATATTGCCCTCCAAATCGTACCCTGAACAGAACTCATTTGCAGAGAGGGTAAAAAGTCATCTGTGCCTGTAACTTTCTGGAATTTTACTCTATCATTTGTAAAATTTTTTAGCATTTTTAGTTTTCCAAGGAGAATTTAAGGCAATGAAGTAATCATTACTGACCATCTCTCTGAGAAGCCGAGAAATTATGTTTTCAATCTCTGCTATGAAAAGCAATACAGTTACAATTTCTGCTTGCTTACCGTTAGCCTTTCTAGGAGCCCCATATGAAGTTTTTTTAGAGGGTTTGGGAAACGCAAAAAGGTCATAAGAGAAAGGCATCGGTTACTGCCTGCTCACGCTGTGCATTTTCATAGGTTTTGCACTCCTCTTGCATATAAGTATTTTTGATCTGCACATCTATAAACAGTTTTTCGGGCAGTCCTGAGGAGTATACAGAGGTATGCATGCTGCTGCGCAAGGTAGGAAACTTGGTAATCTCTTCTGAAAACTGCATTCCTGACTTTGGTTTCAAAATACTACGGTCACAGATTCTTCTATTATTTATTAACAGACTTTGTATACCCAAATGCCCACCCTACTTTGATTACAAGTCTCAAGAGTTTTTTGGCAAGGACCTAAAATTTGAAGGTCTTGAACTCCTAGAGTAATGTCTTCTGAATGCTCGTCTTAAAGGACAGATTCATAATCAGCTCAGGGCATCTGGCTCTTGTGGTTTGTTCTAAAATACATTAAACAGACTGATATCTAAATATGCAACTGTACTGTGACTTATTTGCTATAGGCATGCTTTATTTTACGTGTGGGGACTTCAAGGACCGCAGCCTTGGCTGTCTCTTGCAGCGGACTAGCCTGGTGCATGTGCAAACTCTTTCAGCCAGGAAGCTGTTGCAGAAATGACAGCCTGTTATCAAGAGATGCATGGGCTATCTTTGAGGCTTGCTTACACAAACAGTACATCCAGAACATTGTTACTTAGCAGCTTTCCATAGAAATTCACCTTTTTCCATCGGTGTGTGAGAGGGGTATGTTTAAACAAGATAAGAGATTTAACAGCACTGAAAGTTGATAGTCTGTTTCTACACAATTTACATGAAGATTTTGCAGCCCTTCTTTTTCCTCCCATGCCAGTGCCTCTGCTGTAGCTTCGAGGGCTAACTTTCTTGGTGATAAGAGTCAACTATGTGAACATAGAGCTGAGTAAGGGTTGTCCATCACACTCCCAGCCTGCTTTAGGCATCCTTCACTAGTGGACAGCTATTTGCAGTTGGCAGCCCAGTGAAGTGGTTGCCTGCAGGACTGGAAGGTGAAGTGCAGATAAAGCAAGATTAGCGACTGAAATCGTACCACAAATCCTTCCAGCCTCTTTTTGGCCTTATTTATTTATTGCACATATAAAACTACACTAAGCATGTCCAGACTACTGCTATAGTTCATTCTCAAATGCAGCAGATTTTACAAAGTTTGTTCTGTGATTTGTTTTGCTCCAAGTGCCAATGGCAGGGAAACTGTTTTTCTAAGTGCTTTGAAAACAAGTTCCAGCAAAACTGATCTTTATCAGATCCTGTTGAAAAGGCTGCACATACTGAATAATGAAACAGGCCAGTTAAATTTTAATCTGGGTTACATAAAAGATTGTTCTCAAAGTGGCACATATTGACATTGTTCTCACACCCCTCCACTTGCAGCTGGCAAGTGAAAAGGCTGAGAGAGATGCAAAACTCTGTGTGTGTGTCTGTGCATGTGTGTTTAAACAGCTTTTAGGGAGGTTATGGCAGAATCACAGAAGCCTTTCTGCAGTATCTTGGCTGCTTTGGTGTTCTGTTTTTCCCTAGTGGGGTGGAGGGGGGCGCACTGCCCTGCAGACTAAGAGTTATGTAATTCAATAGCTCTTTTGGGAGAAGAGTCCTTGTTTCGGGGACTCACTGTCAATGCACTGAGGATCTTTTTTTCACGTAAATTTAGAGAAGTAGTGAGGTTATGCCCAGATGCCTATGTGTGGCCTGAGCTGGGAAGATTCCTAAGGCAAAGGGATAAAACACATACACTTGGGCAGAACAACGCATTTAGCTTATTATATGTGGTAAAATTTAGTTGAGTTGCCCTAGCACAATTGTAACTGTTGTATATGTATATGCTGTTGAACGCTATTCTTTGTGAAGGACCTGCAGTTACTGCAAGAGGAGAAATAAGTGAAGACACACATGCGTAGATAAACCAGACTATCACTCCTGAGAGCTGTAGGATTGCACCAGTGCAGCCTAGGATAAATAAGAAGACAGCCCAGTGCTTTAGTTCTTTTATTTGGATTTCTGAGATAATAGTATTTCTTATCGGTAGTGAAACTTGAAGCGATAATTTTTCTAAGTGAGTAACATCTGATCTTTAATATTAATTTTAAAGTATTTATCAGGTTTCTTTTCTAAATAGCTTTATTTATAAAGGACATGGAGTTTTTGCCAGGAATTAAGAAGAGTTTCTTCTGTGTTGCAAAGTCACACCCTAGGATTTTTTAAGATCTAAGAACAGGTAAATTCTATAGTATGCCAAACTTAGAGGTAATTTACATACCTGTGATGCCTGTTAATCTACATCAGAGAACTTTCATATTTACACCTGTATACCTCAGATGGTAAAATGGCCTGAGGCATTTGGTTCCCCCTTTAGTTTCAAATGCTGTTCTATTAGCATTGGGTATGACTTCACTTACATGCAAGATTGCTTTTTAAATCACCATGGGGAAAATTTTCCTTGATTCACTTTTTTTTGCCATGGAAATTAACCATTAATCAAAATCCCAGGAACACTGCTATAGCTAAAAGTTTGGTCAAGCGGGTTATGATGGCCAGCTGCTGGGTGAAGTGGTAAGGCCAGCTGAGTATGATGTATATACGAGCAACAGAAGCAACAGAATACAAAACAATCTCAAGAGCTCCAAGGCCTAGCTTATTTGCTGCTGAGTCTTTGGAAAGTCTCACATCCTCCTTGTTAACTGTGTTCAGTCCCCAAAGACAGTTGAGGCTGTCTTTGGGGCTGTGTCTTTAATGCAGCGAACTCTCAAAATGGTGGGTAATGCAGCCTTCATCTGTGAGGAATGGAGAAAGGGTCAGAAATAGGGAAATGGACTTCCATTTTGTCACAAAAGCTGTGCCTTTTTTTAAAGCTTGAGCTAGGCTCAAGCCCTGGCCCAGGAACACCAACCGCACAATAATATCTTGTGGTTTGTTAACCAAAAACAATTCTCAAAGCCACACTTCACACGTTTTAGTAGTGATGATTAAACCAAACTTCCTCTCCATTGTGAATGTGGTCTTAAACTTGCACCAAAATTGTGTGGATAATTGTTTTCTTCAATACACTGCCCAACATAATTTAATTATGAAAATGTGCTTGGCAGGAGGGAGATGGAAGCTGAAAAAGACACAGTCCTTGTCAACAACCCATTTGGTTCCCAAAGAAGTGAGTTGAAAGTGTGTGAAAAGCAGATGGTAAAACACTGCATAAGTGGTGGTATGTGTGCTTGCAGACAACCTAGAAAGTGAGGCTGTGCAAAGGTATCTGACTGAAAACTTCAGGAACCACATGCTATACTATCCTGTCTCAGGAAAGGTGCAAGAAGGCTTGACATTGCCTTTCTGATGCTCTATAATCACTCTTCTAGTACTTAAAGTGCGCCTGAGTAAGGCATGGCTCAGAGAGGTCAAGACATTTCCTGCATAGGCATTTCTGCTGATGACAGTCTGGGAAAATCATGCTCTGCCACTTAGGAATCAGTGGGGAGATCTGCTAAGCCATCTCCTTTCTGTTTTCCTTAAACAGCAAACTTTGTCGTCCACACACCTTGCAGACACACTAGAGATTCAGATTTGTGCATTTTGATTCCTAAAGTCCAGTTAAGATTAAGCAGGGACACCACCAAAATAAAACAAGGGGAGGTATCTATCACAAAGTGCAGTTACCCCAAGCAACTCCTTTCAAGTTATACTGTGGCATTCGGATGAGAGATTAAATGAGCTGAAAGCAAGCAGCAGACAGCCTGAAAGATTGACAATATTTAAAGCCAAGCTCAGTTCCAGAGAGAAGTAGTATTTTACATTGTATGCTCTATTGATAGGCTCCTAAGCTAGATCATGTGGGAAAATAAATGCGAATTCCAGCTGGAAAGTATTCCCTCTCCATCTATATAATTATTATTTCCCTACTTCCTTTTTCCAAAGACCTGTAATTACTACTTTAGCAGATAAACCCTGTAACTGGAAATGAGGCAACCATAGTAAGCAGCTGTCTTTGCATCAGTGATTAAGTCGAGCAGGGCAGACCTGAATCAGATTCGTAAGGCATAAATTTACCTTGTAGCCAAGTAAGCTAAAAGTAACACACCCCTTACCATCTGCTCATGAAAGTTTCCAAGCAGCTGTGCTGCAAACATCTTCTGGAAGTACTGTTATGGGCAAATAATCGACAAACTGTCTGCATGCTGTAAGGCAATGGTGTCAAACTCATTTTCACCAGGGCCACATCAGCATTGTGCTTGCCCTCAAAGGGCCAAATGTAATTTTAGGACTGTATAAATGTAGGAGTAGTTAGTTAGGAGAAAGCAACCACGAGGCTGATGTATTGTGCTTGCCCTCAAAGGGCCAAATGTAATTTTAGGACTGTATAAATGTAGGAGTAGTTAGTTAGGAGAAAGCAACCACGAGGCTGATGTGGCCACTGGTGAAAATGAGTTTGACACCTCTGCTTTAAGGAGTGGCATGAGGGCTCCCTGGCCTTCAGTGGGCCAGAGCAAGTGCCCATTTTGCATCCAAATATATGTTTTCAAACCAAAGTGCATTTGTGATGCAAATCCAGCTACACAATTCCACCTGTTAGAGGTATAAATTGATGACCTTTGACAATAAACTTGTTCAAATACCCCTGTGGAATATAAAGAAAATCCCTACTAAATACTTGTATTTATCTGGGACAAAGAGGATGTAAATTGCCAGAAAAATCTTAACATATGCTAAGGGCTGTCTGCTGTTACAGGCAGCATACGTGATGGAATTCAGGAGTCTATTTCTGTTTTGATAGAGGCTTCAGGTATAACCCTGAGGAAGTCATACAGTTAAATATAGGCACAGCTGCCAGTTCAGGTTATTCCAAAGGCTTGACTTCGCTGATATCTATCACAACACTGTTTATTCCAGGAGATTTGGAGAGGTATTCCAGCAGGAGATGCAGGTAAACTGGAGAATGCATTGGCAAAGTACGTGTTTCCAAATAGTTGAATTTGTAGGGTGGAACTGTTGTTTCTGAAGACTCGATATCCATCTTATTTATTTTTCAGTGTAGTCATTTGGGACTAATTCTCATGTGGCTCCTTCAACTGACTGCTCTTGTGGCAGAGCTTCAGCTTTAGTCTCTGCCAAACGGTGTCCAGTTTGGGCAATCCACTACATGAAGTGAATTATTATGGTCAAAGACATACCTTAGGAGGAAATTTTTGATCCAGACTGAAGTGCTAATGCAGGGAAATCCAGACAAAAATATGTCTACTTGAAACAAAGTTTTGACAATACAAGTTAGTTGTTGTTAGCATCTGAGTGATGAGATTTAACTCTGTGTTTTAGTTTAGTTTTTACATCCATAAAAAAACAAATCTTTTTTTCTTTCCACGTGTTTTAGGAAGGGAATATTAGACAGTGTTCAAGAAACACCATTGAAATACACATCCCTACAATATATACACGTCTGTCTCTCTAAGTTACTACTTGGCCACTGCAGTTTCACAAATCAGTCCTCAGCTTAATATATTAAGCCACTATGATGAATCACAAACAGCATCTGAGAAGTGGCGTTCCTGGCTCTTTGCCAAAGATTAGTCACCTTCTCTTTGAATTGGAATCCAGGAAAGCTGCAGTGCTAAAGGGAGGAACAACTGGAAAATCAGCAAAGCCCAAATTTTATTTAGAGCTTTGTAGGTTTAAATCTACTCTACCCAGAAAGTCAGAGGTGGTGAAGGAACGAGCAAGAGGACTCAGGTGAAGCGAGCAGTGGTGTTCTGTCTACAGTGGGTAGGAGCAGTGCAGATGTCGATGGTGCCAGAGGCTGATGCTCGATGTGTTTCTCCAGGAGGGAATGGTGCCCTGCTGCTCTGGAGCCAGAGGGCTTTCCAAGCGCTGTGCTCCAGCTTGGCCCTGCCACAGACTGGGCTTCGCATCCTGCTCAGACAATGGGCTTTGCACTTAGGCCAAGGGCAGCATTTCACAGATTGTAACTGCGGATACAGGGGACAAGGGCCAGTGGGCTCTACCTGGTTAATGCAAATTTTGGCTTCTTTACCCTTCCCTTCTTTTTTGAGCTTTTCAACAGCTGCTGAGCATGGCAGTGGTAGTTTTTCAAGGACTGTTAGCTCTGTGTGTCACTTTGTCCTGATTAGCTGTGAAGATACTACTGAGGCACTGCTGGAGCTGTTTAAGAAAAATCTAGCGAAGTGGAACAATCTTCACTAGGTTGCTGCCTTTGTGATCAGTATCTTCTGATGTTGTATCTCATGCCTTATTTATTTAATGGAGACATCGTAGGAAGAGACTTTCTTTTTTCTCTCTGCTGTTTCTCTGCGAGTGGTCACAAAGCCGCAGGTTACTCTTTCTGTTTTCGCTTCAGTATTTCCAAGGCAGTAAGATATGAATCCTGAATAAGGTTTTCGGGTCAGAGGTATGAGGGGGAGAGAGAGAGAGAGAGAGATAGTATGAATGTACACTATACGTTATTATATAATATATAGCATATATTTAGTGAATGTAAAGTATATAATAAATACAGTATATACTATACCATGTATATTTAGTGTACATATAGAATATGTATCAATGTATAATACATAATACTGTATCTATCTGCTATATCTATATATAAAAGCATATATAGTGTATATGCATACTATTTTATATGTCTGTATGTATATACACACTGTTGTATTGAGCATCATCCGATTGCTGTTGGATGCAATATTTAGAAACATGGAGCCATATAAAGCAGAGTGCAATGTGTTGTTATAAACTCTCTTGAGCACAAAATGGGTAAGTTAGCTCTCACAATGCTTTAAAACCAAGTATTCCTCACACACTTTCTCGTTACAAACCTCCAAACAATGTCTCTCAACACCAAGTGCCTTCAAAGTGTTTGCTTTCATGAGCTATCTTAGTAGTTTTCTTTTAACTATCATGGGGAGATATTTGTGTGTTATTAAAGCTATTGCCCATCTTGTCTTATTGCACGAGTATTAGATACTCTACTCCATGCAAGCCTTGTGACAACTCAAAAATTATAATGATTATTTAAACCCCAGAATCTATATTATATATTCTTTTTGCTTTGGGGGAGTGAAAGGACCACATAATAGCCTCTGCTTGCCGGATACAACGAGTGGGCCAGTTGCTTCTGTTCAAAAGATGCTGCAGCTCTAATTGGAGAAACAGGACCACTCCAGCCCATGAGCTGGTGCATGTTTGTCATCAGCAGTATTATTTTTTGGTGTCAGCAGAGATCCTATCCCGTGGTTCTACCCATTGCATGGCACAGTGGAGTGAAGGCAGGTCAGATGCCAGCAAGACACTACACAGGGCTCAGTCAGGCACACCAGGGCAGTGGAGAAGCAGTGTGCAGTGTGTCATGTCACCTTGCAGGACAGCTTGTCCAGAGGGGAATTGAGAACAGAGGCATTTGACTTCAAAAAGCACCATGCAGTGACTGCTGGCATTCTGTAAATGGATAGTGACCTGTGAGGAGAGTTAAAAAGAAAGCTGAACTTGGTTACAAATGAACTTAGCCCCAAGACTCCACTCTCCATTCCCCCTCAAAGACAAGAGTGACAGAAAAACATGTATCAAGGACAAGGGATAACTTAGAATTTGTTGTCCTTGATGTGCAGGAAGATGTCAAAAGAAGCAGACCCTTTCCACACGGCAGTGACTACCAGAGAATACAGATGATTAAATTAGTGCAGCCAAAGCGACCAGAAAAACTCCAAAACTATCTTAGCTGTAGAGACTATCACAGTATAATGTTTCCCTGAGACATTTCTCAGAGATATATGGGTGGTTTTACGGTATTTTTTAAAAGTGATTTTATTTTAAATGGCACTTCCTTAAGTTAGAAGAGCTCTGGCTCACAGGAGTCTAAATATTTTGTTATCTGTAAGACCACTGAGATTACAAAACGTGTCTACAAAAATATAGGAAAAATCAAACACCCACAAATAGACCACTTACTATCAGCTTTCACATTAATTAGCCACCCACACTAGCTAGCTGAACTGCTTTCTTAGATCTTATCCCTCACCTCACACTTCGCACCATTTAGACTATGAACCTCAGTCCTTCCATGATCCAAAATCTTGACTGTTTTCCTTAGGACAGGCATGTAATACTTTTCATTCAGGAACATGGCCATTTCCAGCACAGTAAGGGAAAGGGCCTGACCCAAATCTGTTTAGCAATGGCACCTCTGGAGCGCTTACCAGAGGAGATACCAGCTCACACCTGCCTTAATGACAAAGGATACAATGTCCTACTCTGTGCTGAAACTTTCTTTGGGCTGGCACTTTGTAGACTGTTGTACTGCTTGTGTGGCTTTCTAAGTGCATCACTTAACGTAAAAGAGGGAATTAGGACATTATATAAGTTGTTTAGTAAATTTATACTATATGAGCTATTGTAAGATATTCAGTGGAGGAAGGGAATGCAGTTCTCCCCACTTAACAGGAAATTAATAGGAAACTAATAGGAAATTAATACTAAATTTATAGTAAATAGGATGGGAAAGAATGTAATACTAGAGTCAATGTGGTTCAATAAAAGCATTCAAGTGGGAGAATATAGAAGTTTGTAACAACATACTGGATATAATAAAGAGTTGACCACAGAAATTGTATTTAGTCTTGAAAATATCACCACGAGAGAAATGTCAAAATATTCAAGGAAATGTGAATTACGATTTAAAAACGGGGGTCCTCAAAGACTTTGGGACAACTGCGTAAACTGAGATGGCATTTGATTTTGATATGGCTGGCATAGAAAATGGAACACAGATATAGGCTAAAAATTCCATTGTAGCTGTTCTTGAGCTTGAGTCCCGTGGCCTTATGCTTCAAGTAAACACACAAATATGAGTGGTGGTGGTAGCTCTAATTTTTCTTTTATTTGGAAATTTGTCCTATGTTACTCTCTACCAGCGAAGCCAAACTGTCCGCCCAAGGGGCAGCTCCAGTTTGTCAGGACCTCAGGGTTTGAAAGAAGGTGGTGAGAAATGACCATCAGCACAACATCCAAACACGTCAGTGAAACATTTCTTTCTGTTGGCTCACAGCCACAGGCTTAATCTGGGATTGTCCATGCAGCCTGCAAAGATGCCCCAAACCAGGCAAGGGCCTTCTGAAAGACTGAAAAAAATCCTTGGTCCAAGTCCTTCAGTTCTGGGCTATACAACAGCACCTATTGCTCTGCACACACTGGAACAAGAAGGCCCAAGCTCAGCAGAATAAATCCTGACCACACTGAACCCGATTGCAACAGCCTGGCTGGTTTTAAGAGATGCAGTATTTCACCTGGGAAGTCGATTGCTTAGTCTCAGAAACAGCAGGATCTCAGCAAGAGGAAAATAAAACCTCTTCAGCTGAGACACTCCAAAGAAACAGAAAGTTGTGGGAGAATTGTTCCCATATCTGCCCTGAAGATGCAATATGTAGAGCCAGGTAAGCAGTAGTCCTCAGATAAGGTGCATTTACGATTGCAGTGTGATGGTGACTTGATTATGGTTTCTGAGAACCATGCAGTATCTGTGATGGGTTAATAATTGAAACTCAGAGCTGCTGTTGCAAGGAGGTGGTTTTCAGCAGTTAATTCTTTTCCAGATCTTTGGTTGCTAACTGAATCTTAACCAGTGGGCTTGATTAACTGTGCCCTGGTATCTCTTCTGTTAAAAGGGCAGTAATTACACACCTCAGGAAAAAGAGAAAAAACAAGTCAGTGGAACAGATTGGGATAGGCCCATGGTATTTCGTTTCAAGTAAAGAACAAAAAGTAACTCTTTAAAGTTGGCTCCTGAAATAAGGATGCACTTTTGTTGTTCAGGATGGAATTACGGATATGCCTATTGCAGAGAAGTGGAGTAATCAATGGGATTGTATAATGAATTTCCCTATTAGTCTCTGCATGAAGGAGTCTTAATTGCTGCTAAAATAATAGGTCATTTGTGTTCAGTGCTGTAAAGATGATGAGTTTTTTCTATGCAATAAGTTATTTCATGCAGGAGGGAATCTTACAGACCATGTATAAAAATATCTTGTTCTCTGACCTTATTTGTTGGCAGTTATATAACTTCTCCCAGATAATTATTTTGCTGCATTGATGAAAATCTATCGAACTGTTATTTAATGCTTAGCTACTGCAATGTGCTTTTGAAAAAGAGGTCATAAAATTATTTTCTCTCTCTCACTCTCATAAAATTGAGCACAACTTTTTGTTATGAGCCTGTTCTCCTTCCTCAACTGAAGGTCTTAGTGCTTTGGAAATTTCTAGTATGAGCCCAAACCAAAGAAATTTTCTTCCTCTGAATCATGGAAAAACATACTTGCCTGCAGAAAATCATGATAAAAAGGTACAGGTGAAACTGAACTACTTAAACAGAACTGTGCAGTCCTATTTGAGATTCTTTATATAAGACATCACCCCTGGGGTGGAAGAGACAATTCAGCCCAAGAAAATTCATTTTCTGGGTTTTGTCCAAGAAGGCTGTGCTGTGCCTTCCACTTGAGAATCTGGAAGTCTTGTGAAAAGAGAACTGTTGATGCTTTTTACTTTTTTCCTTACAGGCAGAAATCTTCCTGCAAGTTGCCTTGTGAGTGCATCTGCCTATTTCTAACTGTATTTCAGAGCAGCATCACTGGCAGGGAAAGGAAACAGGGCCTCTGATTTCACAGGCATGCTGCACATGCACTCAGTCTGGTGGTTTCAGTGTGCAGGATTTGAATCTGTGTTTGTGCAAATCTTCCTAGTTAATATTAAACCAGCACAGGGACCATTAGCCAAAAACCAGCAGCTCCCACCTGGGATCATACTGAGTGGTAGGGCCATTTTCAACATGACACCAGTTTTAGACCGCTGTCTCTGCTCAGCCTGCTTTCCTTGCATGGATTTAGAGACAGAGCAATTTTTGGGGTCTGGTTTATCGTTAATTTCAAGGTTAAGAAGATCCCTAAATAAAGTCCTGAAGTTCTGGAAATTTGTCTCCTATTCATGGAATCACTTCAGCTTCACTGAACTCTCTTTGCACATTTAGGTTTACACTGGCATGGCTTGCTGGGTTTGTTGCTCTTAAATCAGCTTTAGCAGGTGATTGATCTTCTCTCCTCTCAGCTTATTTAAGTTTCTTCCGAGTCTTGTTATAACACCCAACACAAAATGCATGAAAAAGGACAATAGCCATTAAAAAAAAAAGAGAAAATCAGGAATCAGGAAGTTGAGAGGGTCAAATGAGTTAGTAGAAAGAAACTACAGCCACACCTGCCTCAAATCATTTTGACTGTGTATTGTTCCTACAGATCTGAACTCCATAAAACAGCTCATCTGAATTTTTAATACAGTCTTGGTTGCCAGGTAAAGTAAACAATAACATTGTATTATACAAAAAAACCTTCTGCCTTTTATCTGGGGTGTTCATTTTGCAGTTCCTAAAACCTGAATTCCAGCCCTGGGGTCACCCTCCATCTCAGCAAGAACATTATGTGGCCCAACCTGGTTTCTGCCACTTCATATTCTCTTAACAAGGGATTCTTGTGTTGCTCCCAAGTCTTTGCCCCTGAGCTAGTGAAGAAAACTGCAGATATGATTTCTGGAAAAGAACTGCGGATCTGATTTCTGGAAAAGAACACCTGGACATACATTAACTGACACTCGTAAGAAAAGTGTGCTGAATTCTGGGGAGAGGTGTCTTCTCTGGATTAGGAGCCCTGGCTCACAGTCACCCTCTCCATTAAGATGGGATCTCTGGTAGACACAGACACAGTTCTGATCCCACTCAGCTGCACAGCCCTGTCTCAGAGAAGTGAAAGCACTGAGAGGGTGCAAGGACAAGCAGAAAGTCTGCAGAGATATGAGGATGATAAGATTACAGATAGAGGGACGGTGGTTGAAACAGGATCATCAGATGTGCAAGGATTCAGGAGGTAGAACACATAAATCAGAAGTGAAAAGTCTGAAGAAAGCAAGCAGAGAGCTTAATCTAAGGAAGGAGTGCCTGGTGTCACCAACGTGAGGCCTTTGGATGGAGCTGGTGGCAGATGGCAGCTCAGCAGCACTGAGAATCTGGCCTGGGGAACTCCAGGCACTGGCTCTTCTTCCCCAGTTCACTGATGCTTGTCTCATCAGCAAAGGGTGTTTGAGTGCCTTATGAGGGTGACAAGAACACTTGAATCCTACTTGTCTTGCGTGAGTCAACTGAGAATCAGCTGTTTCATATTTTTAGTTGCATTTGTCTTGTCTGCAATCCTTTCCTATGGCTAAGGGTGCCCAATGGGACTTACCCAGAAGGAGGTGGGGGCTTTCTGTTTTTTTGTTCATTTGTTTGTTGGTTTGGTTTTTCTGTTGTTGTTTGTTTGTTTGTTTTGTTAGGAATCATTATTTATTTGCAAAATTTTGCTGGACTTGAATGCACTGAATATCTGAACTGAATGACTGCTGAAAACACCTTGCTTGAAGCAAGCTGGTAATACATGACTCCAGGGTGGAAGTGACAGCAGACACACTGGGTCAACAAAAATACACTGGGGAGTTGTTATCTCTGACTATGTTAATACCTAGACTTGTGTAATAAGTCAAGTGGCAATAACTGCCATTTTTACTTAAAAATTGCTCTTTGGAAATGGGCTCCTCCCTGTTGTTGTTTGTTGTTTTGTTGTTTTTTTTTTTTCCTTTTTTCCCCCTCTCTTTTTGTCACATAATTCTTCAGATTTCTCTCATTCTTGTTAGTACTTTAGCAATTACCAGCTAAGCCTTCCCTAGCTTAGTGTGTTTATACAGCTGGTGTGACTTCAGCAGTCCCTCATGATATTTTTGAAATTTGGTGATTAACAGCTGTAAATAATAACTTTTCATGCCAGCCATTTTTTTTTCCATCACTTAATTTATAACAGTTTTCTAATGATGGGTTTATGTCACCTGTGAGGAGCATACTGCATTTGTACAGGCTCAGGACTTCAGATTGTTGCACCAGGGAAGGTTTCATGCTTGGATTTAAAAGGTAGCTACATATGTAGCTTTTGTTTCCCAGAAAATGGGGAGGTATTTAGCATTAAAGCACTGCTGAAATTCTCAACAGTGATTTCTATTAAGTAACTATCTCAATGACACTGCTTTTCTTCAGGGCTTGTGGCATTGTCCTACAGTGTGCATTATGCAATGTTTGTTCATGGTATTGTAGTAGGTTAATTGTTGTGCTGAATGTTCATTTTAGTGTAGGCTGCATACATTTTTCAAGCAATCAACACGGTCTCCTTTGGTATTTGTATTATTGTGCTCTCTGCATAGCCTGTTTCAAAATTCTGTTACCTGGACTCACTTTTTCCTTTCCTGTCAACAACATGGACCATTTGTAGAATCAATAGTAAATTCTTCCCAGCCTTCAATTGAATGTCAAATTGTAGCTTAGTTCTACCAGACATTTTTGAACATTGCAAAGCATGTAAAACGTTGCTTTATGTCTGTTTTGTGGCATAAATACATTAAAATGTCTATGTACTTATATATACACCTATGTATTTGCCTCTCTCTGAATTCATGTTGGGTTTTATTCCTAAAGAAATAAATTATATCTGAGACACACGACATGGATCTTTTTCTTTTGTTTAAGGTTGGGTTTTTTTCAGGGAAAAAGAAGGGTTCTTGTTTGCCCTTAAATTTTCTGGAAACTTGTATATATTAAGAAATTACACCTTCCTTCTTAGATCAGTCACATATTGTAAGTCAGAGAAAGAAAGCATTTTCGTTTTCTCCTGGTGAATGGGGCCAACAAAGTTATTGCTGGGATCTACCAGTTTGTAGGTATTCAGAACTTGATGGAAGTACTTTTTCCATGCTTTACTGTCATATGGTTTGATTATCTGTGTGGCATGGTCCTTGGCCTGCCCAGTCCCCTGACTCGGAGGACTACGAGCGTGGGAACTGTGACTTCTCATTTGTGGACACTGAAATTATAAGGGACCAGTTGAACCAGCTGAATGTCCACAAGTCCATAGGGCCTGATCGGATTCATCCCAGAGTGCTTAAGGAGCTAGCAGGTGTTATGACAGAACCCCTCTTAACCATCTACTGAAGGTCTTGGGTATCCAGGCAGGTCACGGCTGACAGGAAGCTAGACATGGTTATTCCAAGCTACAAAAAGGGCATAAGGGAAGACACAGGGAACTACAAACCTGTTAATCTAACATCCATTCCTGGAAAAAATTGTAGAGAACATTATACTGGCTACTGTTGAAAGGCATTTAAAGAACAATGAAATAATCAGGCACAGTCAACATGGGTTCACAAAGGGAAAGTCCTGTTTAACTAATTTGGTAACCTTCTATGATAAGGTCACCCACCTAGTGGGTGATGGGAAGGTGACAGATGTAGTTTTTCTGGATTTTATTAAGGCCTTTGATACTGTCCCTCACAGTATTCTTCTGGACAAGTTGTCCAGCTGTAGCGTGAGCGGGTTCACAGCGCACTGGCTGAAGGAGTGGGCTCAAAGGGTTGTAGTGAATGAGGCTGCATCCAGACCAACCAGTCACCAGCAGCGGTTCTAAGGGCTCAATTTTAGGCCCAGTCCTGTTCAACATATTTATCAACAATCTGGATGCAGGACTTGAGTGCTGCATCAGCAAGTTTACTGATGATACCAAACTGGGAGGTGCTGTTGACTGTCTTAAGGGGCAAGATGTCTCGCAGAAAGATTTAGATCGATTAGAACATTGGGTAATGATTAATGGCATCAAATTTAGCAAGTCCAAATGCCAGATTCTGCACCTACGACAGAGTAATGCTAGGCACAAGTCTAAATTGGGAAGAGTGTGGCTGGGGACCAGCCCTGCAGAAAGGGATCTGTGTCCTGGGCAACACTAAGCTCAGTGTGAGCCAGCAGTGTGTGCCTGGGCAGCCAGGAGGGCAAACCCCATTCTGGGGTTCGCCAAACACAGCACAACCAGCCAGTCAAAAGAGGGGATTATCCCTCTGTATTCAGCATTGTTGTGGCCTCACCTTGAGTGCTGCATGTGGTTCTCGGCTCCACAATTTAAGAAGGATGTGAAGGTCCTTCAATGTGTCCAGGGGAAGAGAAAAAAGCTGGTGGAAAGGCTGGAAGGAATGTCTTGCGAGGACTAAGGAGTTTGGGCTTGTTTAATTTGTAGAACAGGAGGCTGAGGGGCAACCTCATTCCTGAGGAGGTGAAATGGAGAGGAAGGTGCTGATCTCTTGTCCCTGGTATTCAGTGATAGGATGTGGGAAATGGTCCAAAGCAGCACCGGAGGAGGTTTAGACTAGACATTAGGAAGCATTTTTTTACTGAGAGGTGGTCAAATACTGGAACAGGCTTCCTAGAAAGATGGTCAATGCCCCAACCCTACAGTGATGGAAAAATGCCCTTAATAATATTATTTAACTTTTGGTCAGCCCTGAATTGGTCAGGCAGCTGGACTAGATTATCATTGTAGGTCCCTTCCAACAGAAATAATCTATTCTATTCTATTCTATTCTATTCTATTCTATTCTATTCTATTCTATTCTATTCTATTCTATTCTATTCTATTCTATTCCATTCCATTCCATTCCATTCCATTCCACTCCATTCCACTCCATTCCATTCCATTCCATTCCGAATGGTGATACCTACATGTGAATGTGCACATGCTATACAAGGACATTACTATTCTTTTTCTATGAACTGAAATTATTTCCTGCAGGTACTGCAATTGAAGAATTTTGAAAGGAAGATTTGTTAAGTGAGTGCTAAAGCCAAAAAGACAAAAAGTCGTCTTTCACATGAAACAAGCACTTTTTAAAAATCAAGCATGTAACTGATGGCTGTTGTACTTTAGCTTAAGGCCATCACATAAATGATATTTGATGAATTAGTTATGGAAGGTTATACACACCTGTTTGTATCAGTGCTATGAAATATTCATTTCAACGTAGCTTCTGTTTGACTGAAAACAATATCCCCTTCTCAAAGTTATTTCAGGGTCTTCCTTGTGTCTAGGCATACTAATAGTGGTCTGTTACATTGGTTTACAACTAACTGAGGAAAATATACAATGTTATGGTATGTTATGTTACATTATATGTTACGTTGTGTTATGTTATGTTTGTTATGTTACGTTATGTTACATTATGTTGTGTTATGTTATATGTTATGATTATGTTATGTTATGATTATGTTATGTGTTATGTTGTATTATGTTATGTTATGTTATGTTACGTTACGTTACGTTACGTTATGTCATGTCATGTCATGTCATGTTGTTATTCCTCCCTTTAAGACAATGCCAATGATCTTTATTGAGAGCTTCAGCTAAACTTTCAGAAAATTCAGGTGACATTGATTTGTTATTCTACATCAATTACCTTTCATGCTGAGGTTATAGACAGAACACCATTGATTTGTTTATTTAAAATGAAGTTGCAATGCACGATTCATTTCTGTTGACTTGTTTTTTTAAATTTGTCTGGAATATCTTCAGCTGAACCCTGAGTTGAACTGTCAGATATTTGTTAAAATATAAAAATGCCAGTGACCAAGTTTGACTTGAAATACAATGTCTGTGATAAAAAAGCTGGTATATTACAGCATATGCATAAACGGCCCTTCCCTGCTGTTTGTCTTGCTGCTAATCTGGTGCTTGAAGGATTTTTTAATGTTCCACTCACTAGGTATGGCCCAAGAGACATCTTTTCTGGCCTTTCCTGTTACTTGGAAAACTGTCCAAATATGACACACCACAGTTTTCTTCCCGATCCTGCAGATGGCCTGACAAAACAGTAGCACTAAACAGTGAACATACTCAGCTTTGAAATTTACTGATAACTACCAGATGATGTTAATTCTGGCAAGATACAGATGTTTTTATTTCCTACTGTGAGAGTAATTCCTTAGGAAACTGTGAAAAGCTTGAACCTTCTTGCCTTGAACATGAATTGTGTTTAACCCAAAGTATCTTAAATCATTCTTGTCCTCAGTTTCTAAGTTACGACCCGACTCATGACTACTGAATAAAATTGCATAAGAATTACCGAACTGCACCATGATACAAACCATGTCATGGTGGTTCATTTCGCATGGTAGTCCAACCAAATATCCTTCTCCAGTATTGGCTGTATTGATAAGATGACATTGTTATCAGTGACGATGCTCTGTGGTTTATCACTCCCTGGTAACAGTGAATGGATGGTGGCTGGAGAACTACAGACATCTCCAAGGTTTAGGAGATGCTAAATTTTGGTAAGAAACAGAAGAAATAAGATAACAAATACTATAACACATTGTGTTCGGCCCATATCTGATGATGTTACCCTCCAAGACTTTGAAAATCTCTGACAGAATGCTAGTTAACTGTGCTCATGTGATATGTTCAGGCCTAATAACTAACATGGGATAAAGTGCATTTAAATATAGAAAGAAAAGAATCTTAACTTGATTCTGCAGGTATAAAAATATACTGGGTTTTCACTGTTGCCACAAATGAAGTATAAAATGAAGCTTTTTTCAGTGTGAGGAAAGAGCCAAACTGCCGCATAAAGTTAACTAGCAGTGACCACGGTGTTTATTTGTTTCTAGGGCTTGTAAAAACTGTATCTACACGTAGGCACAGTTGCCCAGGGATGACTGGCTTTTGTATTCTAACTGTTCAATACGGATTCAGTACATCTTTGGTTTGGGAAAGGTGCCGAACATTTGCAAGATAGTGAAGGTGAGTTATGAAATAGCAGGTAGGTAACATCCTGCCAACACTACCTAATATGGAGTGATAATTTTGGGTTTTCTAATTTGTTTCTTATTTGCCTGCCAGCCGTCTAGCTATTGCTTCCTCAGTGTGTTTATCCGGGCAAACCCAGACTGGAGTTTCCATGGTACTGTCGTGTAAGGACCTAATCCAGTACATCTTATATATGTGAGTAATGCCCATCTGTATTAACGGTGCTGCTGACAACACTGGTATCACTCGCGTGAACAAATCTTGAGAGAACAGATCCAGCCTTATTCTATTAAAAACGGAGATGCAGGTAAAAACTCACCAGGAGAGCAGATTTGCCACCTACTGTAAGCTGTGAAGTGGTACGAGCAGAGAGAAACAGCGTCAGTGCCGTGTCACTAGCTGGCAGTTCTCAAAACTTGATATGACCATCTGTCCTCTTCACCTTGAAGATGAATATTCTTTTGCCTTAGACCATTTTCCTGGAAGGCACTCCATAAATGTCACTAGATGCAAGTGACAACCCTATGAGAAGGGCAGTGATACCAAATCATCAGCAGAGGAACTCTCCCTTTTGGCTCTACCAAAAGACTTCCTAGTCCAAGGCTTGGCTGTATTTGACCTTCTTTTCTCTCTCCAGCCAGCATCCATCCACCTACTTTAGATACGATGTGTTTATCTGAAGCAGGTGAATAGTTTCCCCTTTGTGGAGAGGGCTGGAGACGTAGCTTGTCCAGATTACTACTTCTTATTTGGAAGATTTGCTCTCTTTCCTAGTATCTGGGATTGTTGAATGGGAAAGGGCACGCATGAAAGCAGACCTTGGTGAGGAACCTGCTTGACTTGATCCTGAGAGCCTGTGTGTGAACTCACTATCTAGCCAGTGGCTCTCAGGGGGACACTCCCCAAAGTCTCCCAGAAGAGTGAGGACACCACTTCCACACTTCTCACTAGGACTTTCTGCAAGCATCTGGCTTTCTCTATCCCAGACTCCTGAGACAATGACAAAGTCCCTTGGGTATCTGTTTTAAAGCACAAAAGCCTTTGTCTAGGAGCTTACAAAAGAATGCAGAAATCTTTGAGCCAAGAGCTGAGATCACCATGTGTATTCAAAATTACAACAGAAAATGGCTGTCTCTAGGGGCAATCGTGACTTAAAAATACTCTTGAGAAGCATAGTGTGGGAATCAGCTGGAATTAGCTTTTGGCTGCAAATGTGTAGCAGCCCCTAAGTGTCCTGATGCTTGGGCACTGTCCTATTAATATGGATTTTAGGCAGCTACTAAGTGGTCACACATGCAGGAATAAAGTAGTCGGGCTGTGAAAGCTTGCCTCATTTTGTAGAGTATCTGCCAGAACTTTTACTCTGCTCTAGACTTGATGGTCAGTCAAAACAAAATTTGTTAACCCCTTCTAATCTTGGAGTTTTATGAAACAATGATGACTTGATTCATGTGCTTAGTCCCGCTTGTATGTACTAACACTTCTCTGCTCCTCTTTAATTTAAACTACCATTGACATTTCTAGGAATTTGTCTGTGAGAATGCTAGAAACATTTGGTGCATGGATGCATAAGAATACTTTGACAAATTGGAGTTAGGCATCCAAACATTAAGTAAATTATTAAATATATAACAAGTTGTAGGTGTCAGGGCATTAATCTGAATCCCTAAAAGGTATTAGAATGGGAGATGACAGAACTAAAAACTTTTGCAACATAGCTCCTTTCAGTCACCACAGAGAAAATAGAGCCATAAATAAGTCAGAATTAAAAAATTCTAATATTTTTGAGTATGTAATATTTTGGACCAACAGTGTTATCCAGTTACTACCAATTAAAGATACTATCAATTAAAAAAATAATGTGAGGAAAGAAAGGGCCAAATAAGCCCAGAGATTTTTAAACTCAAAGCAGATGTTGGGAAGAATATGCAAATTAAAGGGGACAGTTTTTCTCAAGCAGAAAATACATAATAAGAAAGCAGCATTTTCTGTGATACGTTCACTCAACTTCGGACAAAAAACAAATTATTCATTTAGACTACACAGACCAATTAAGGACAATGAAAGACTCCACATGTTTTTGCCATCTTCTTAGATTAGAGTGTATGGTGAAGGGACATGTTTATGTGTGAAATATACACATGGGACCTGCAAGACTGCCTGCATGTTAGGGCAGATGCAAGTTTTGAGTGGAAAACTCATTAACTTTTTCAATACAGCTGCTTCTGAACATGGTTACAACAGCTTAACATTGCTTAAAAATGAGATTGGACAGGCTTTTTACTGCTCTGAGCTATTTCATTCCACTGTATCTCTGACTCCACTGTATGTTTTCCTCCTGCCTTTCCTATTAGTATTTATGTGGAGTACGAATTCACGAAAATACTTGGATCATGGTGATCCAAGGCTATTTAGGTATTCTTATATTAAAAAAAAATATTGGATAATCATCTGAAAATATTCTTAACGCGATACATATATCTATATCTATATCTATGTATATGTAGATAGACAAACGCACCATGTGCATCAGACAATGCAGTCTGGTGGGTCATTTCAATACAACTTAAAATACTTGTGAGTCTAGGGTAGGTCCAAAAGTAATTCCATGGAAATGAATGCAGGAAATATAGATTTCTGATGTGACTGCTCAAATGCAAGAGATTTTCCTGCAAATTACCTTGCAACAGCAGTTGTTGTTTGATCTTAATAAATCTTTTGACTAATTCTGATTTGACAGTTTTATAGAAAACCTCAAAAGAACAGTGAAGGTTGGCAAGAGGTAGTGCGGGAAGATTTACCAGCTTTCATTAACGTAAGTAAGGCCTGGTGAAAAAAAGAAGCATTTTTCAGAATAGGTTGTGCTCAGGAAAAAGACTGTTGAGGTACAGAAGGGAAGAGCTTATACGGATGGGACTGAAAAACCATAGTGTCTTAAGAACAGCGATACATGGACTTGGTGAATAAATGGGATCAAGGTAAATTATCAAGTTTCAAACATGAGTTTGTTTTGTTTTTCTTTTCATTTCATCTTTGTGTTTGAAGTTGAATTTAGACTTTTTCAAATTTACTACAGAAAGCTAACACATACTTCACAAAATGGCCTGACGTTACCCAAACCGAAAACTTCACTTGTAAATATTCACAAAAAATACTTTCATTGGAAGTATAGTGCTAAATATGTGGTGTTGTGGCAGGCTTTACTAATTGTACATCAGGTGATTTCTTACTTGAACCAAGGTTGTGAGGGAATGGAACCAAAATGAGCAATGGAGAGCAAAACATGGGAGGAATATTTAAGCAATATGAATGAAGAGAAATCCAGTTTTTTTTCAAAATGTATTTCAATGAAGTTAGAGTTATTCCACTGAAACCAGATTTGCTTCTTAAGTGGAATCAGGTCAGGTCCTAATCAGTTCACTGACAGAATCCATTTAGTTTCTGATGTTACCTATGAAAGAAACGGAACACAGTTGTATATGTTAGGGATTGTCAGCAACTTAATCAACTGTAACTATTTTCTTTTCTCTCATACAAAGAAAAATTCAGTGCACCTAACACAGAAAATAAAGGTGTGTTTTGACCTTTGGGTATTTGCATACTCTTACTTAAAACTTAGAATAGACGGATTTCTTAGTCTTGAAAAACTGCTTAGAGCACCAGCTCTGACTTCCCTATTCAACTGAGCACTGAAGCAAATAATTTAAAAAAAAGATGGTCCATTGAATTTATAGGACTTTAAGTCAGCTACTTTTAAGTCTCTGCTGAATAGGACTGTCTTTTAATTAGATCAGTGTTGGGAATAGTTTGGGTAGTTTGTTTCCATCACAAATATAATGAATACGCTTGAGGCTCCAAGGGACAAAAGCTCTCCAACGTCTTTTGACCCTGGAATGTGGCAAGTGAATGGTTTGGGGAAGACACATGCATGGGTCAAGTGCAGATGCAAATGGATGAAGTGGTCAAAATGCTCTATATCTGCCCAGAAGTGAAAGAAAAAGAAGGCAACTAAGTAGGGCAAGGGCCCCATGGAATGGTAAGCAGGACAAATACTGCCTTATGCTGGCTGCTGAAATGTATTTGCTTGGCCTCTGAGCAGCCGCATGTACAAGCAGGGTGCAGATGGATGTTTTTTCTCCATGCTACATGCACTGCTACCAGATCAATGGCACGCCCCCTCAGGTTTTTGTTTGTTTGTTCGGTTTTTTTCTCTCTCTGAAGCTGGTGTGAATGTCATTGAGCACTCCACCCCACTCATTTTGATGATTCTGTTTGGCACTGTTGCCTGCTCTAAGCTGAGAAACCAGAATGCTAGAATTTTTCCTATTTGTTTTTATAGGCCCTTTCTATCACTCCATATTTTTTTAAGATGTCTGACAGGTAAAGTATGCTTCTAAAGTTGCTTGCCCTGAATAATAAAAATATTAGGAGAGGGTTACAAGACACTAAACAGTCTCCATTGCTTAGAACATGCTAAAGATTGTCTTGAATTTTATGAGGTTTTAATTTTTTTAAATTTTATTTTTTGTTAGTGGTTTTCTGTATTACTGCATAGAAACAGACAGTTCAATAACTGTGATAGTGGGAAGATCTGTTGCCTCATTTTTTAAAATAGCAATTGACCTTGAAACATTAGAACAGCAGTATTACAAAGATGAGAGAAACAAGAATGAGCAACTTTAAGGTTTTTGTTAGGTAATGTCAGAAAAGTTCATATATTTCTGCTTCCCCAATACTATTGCATTTTATGTGCGTATTTTGTGCATTAAGTGCACAAAATACAGACTTGTGAGATTTTTTCTTCTCAAACTCTGATAAGTGGCTTTTTATGATTTTGAAAAATTAAATAACACGTGTGAATATGAATATCTGTGAAAGCCTGAAACTTAATTATTCTTAGTAGTTCTATCATGACCTCTGCACCAGAGTAAGGTAAGCATGCCAGGACAAACGTTCCAAAAAGTACAGAAACAAGTATAAAGTAAAAATATACTCAAATTGAAATAGATTGCTTGCAATAATATGACAAAATTTAACTGCAGTGTGACTTTACTGGGCAAAATGATAACAGATTACGTGACTAGCTGTTTGTTTTTTTAATCAATGTCAGGTACTCACAGCAAATTCTGTAGTGATCGGTTGGATAGCAAGGCATACAAGGAAAATTTGGCTTAGACACTGTCTTCATCGTAATGTGGATTTAATTCAAACTAGGCAAAATGATATCACTGATAATTAAACTGTTTTAAAAAAGAAAAAAAAAAAAAAAGAAAAATAGAAAAAACAAAACAAACAAAATGAGTAAACAAAAATCACTGGAGAAATTTGGTTTCCCAGAGATATTTGCACCAGATGAACCATTTTGACTGCAAGGCAGACTACTTCTGGACTCCATCTCAGCTTCTTTTTCCTCATTATTGCATGCCAAAATCCAAACTCTTTCTTAATTGTGCACAGATTTCATCGTCCTAGCTACCTGCAGCTGTTGGTTGTGACTGTGAGGCACTGAGGCTGCTGGCTGCAGTGATTTCTTTGTTGTGTGGCCACTGTGAGCAGCGGCTGCTCAGGCTCCCATTTCACTCAGAGCACCCCAATGATAAGACAGCTGCCAAATAACCTCCTGTGTACTTTGGACAGAAATCTCAGTCTGAAAGTCTTTCTCAGTGCCTCGTTTCTGTTTGTCTTGTCGCTGCAGCAACAGGGAATTGTATTTTTACAGTTCTATTATGTATTCTGTCTTTTCCTGCTGATGACTTAGTGTCCTACTGATGACCTCAAGCTTGTAAATTTTTGGTTGCAGGCTAGCATAATGGAACACAGTGACCTGTTTCATTGAAAATAATTGAACATTTTCCTGACATTTAAAGAAAAATTTAAAAATTGACTGAAAAAAAGAAGAAAAAAGTACCTCTGTATGGGAGAGAAGGGGAGAATGGAGAAATATGCTTAGATTTGCATCTCAGATACGCTGTCTTTATCTCAGACAGAAGAGTCTTGCCAGGAACTACAAAATAATCAGGTTTTATATAATACATAAATATAAAAATACATAAAATACATAAAAATACATAAAATACATAAAATATATGAAATATATAATAAATATACTATAATAAATATACTATACTATACTATAAATATTTAAATATATTATATATAATATTATATATATTATATATAATATTTAAAATATTTTAAAGCAGAGCAAAGAGCTAGTTAGTGAATCATCTCTTTTCTGAAACATCTGCAGATTGGATTTGCAGAAATGATACTTCAGTGTTAACAAGTTAGGAAGTCACTCATTGGCCAGTGTCCCATGTGCCAGCTGCGGGAGTTGTGTTGGTGTTACTCTCACTGATTTATAAAATCTCTGTAACTGCAGATCTGTGGAAATTGACAGCCCTGTCATGCTAGAGGACCTGCACTCTATGAAAGACTGGATGACAGAAAACAAAAAAAACAACCCTCCAGCTACTGTACTGAGCACATTTTTTTACATATAAAAATACGAACAAGCTACTGAAACACATTGAAATAAAAATGGGCATTTAAGTGCTAGAATGCAGACTGCAGAATCGAAGCAAAAGAAAAATTAGGTAGATGAACTAAACTAAATTAACTTCAAAGCTTTCTGCAAGATGAAGTTTGAAAACTTCGTATGTGAAATAAACATTGAAATACAAATATCATGCTGCAAGGAGGAAAGCGCTATGGGGGCATCTCATTTCTTCTGGCCTTCCCTGACAATGCTCTGCTGTGTGGGTGAAGAACTACTAGAGAAAACAGCATGTGCTCCAGCTGGAAGCGAGTGGGCTGCACAAAAGGCAAGGCTGTTTTACTACTGGTATTTGAGTTGCATTATTGTATGAAGTACAATGATGCTTTGCACATGGACACATGGTGACAAGCTCAGAAATTACCATCACATAAGTCTGAATCAGGTTCTTTTCTAATATGTGCACGCTCATTTCTGTAATAGACAACAGTAACCCCTTATTTTCTTCCTTTATATGTGAACGCAAAATGTATGGTGATGGAGATGATATAGCTGGGGTATTTAACATCAGTTTTTAGTGTATCAGCAAAGCAGCACTGAAACATATCTGCCATTAAATATTAAAACCATACAAATAGGCAAAAAATAGTCAGTAGCCTCTGGCTGTGGAAGATTTGGCCTGTATATTAGAAGCAATTTCGCTGCTGTTAAATGTAGAATGCATGCCACACATTAGCTAATTTACTCTAATATTTAATTACTGTAAGAGGGCCCAGCTACTAAAAACATACTGCTGGCCTCGCAAATTTAAAATAAGCAATTTAACTGACTAGTATCTGCTGCCGATGCAGTGCTGCTGTGGGAAGACCTGATCTCAGTGTTTTAAGTTAATATATCTGTAATTCCAGTTTTGTTAACAGGTTAACTACAGTGTCATTGCTAGCGTGTTATGCTAAAATCTGGAGCTACTGTTAGCTCTGTATTTTGTACTTCACTGTAGCAGCTACTCTACAAATAGACAACTAGAGTAAGGCTGAGTGTTGTATGCAATCTTGTGACTTATGGTAATTTTTTTTATGTTTTTATGAAACTGTTAGGCACGATACTTTCATTGTCATTTTGGCTTCATGAACTACTTGAAAACCAAAGCTAGGGTTTTGAGGTAATTAACAACAGGTCTACAGGGTGGGCTGTATAGAACCTTTCCAGCAAACCTCTTGACACAGATAGAAGGACAGCACAAAGTATGCTGAGCTTAGCTTTGGGTTCAGAACATGGGCACACTCTAAGTACCATACCATAACATCCCCATGCAAATATAGTCCCAGCCTGCAGAGGAATAGAGGACAAAAAGCAGCTCCACAGTTTTGAGTGGCTTGATACCATACACACTAGATATCAAGGTGCTCTGCAAGGGGAAAATGTAGGCATGCTGAGGTGAAACATACTGAACTCACAGTGGCTACTGCCTCTCAAACCTTCTGCAGGGGAGATTTGCCAGAGTTTAGCTCTCATTTGTGAATAAGGGCATTCTGTATGAAAAGTGGTGAAAATCTTCCTATGCATGAAACTAATTTCCATGCCAATTGAAGGGAGAATTATTAGCATGTATTTAATAGCTCTTCTCTTTTAATAAATGTTAATGTTGGTTTATTGGGAGAAGAAGAATGGCAGAAAAGCGTATTTTTCCTGTAGATTTCCCCCGAGTAAAACCTGGTAGATGATAAATGTGCAATGTATTTTCCAGACTGATTAGACTGTGTGGTGAAGTAAGAGCTTTTCAATATTTTTGAATGTTATTTCTTTATAACCTTTATCTCCTTCTGTGAGAGCATCAGGGACCTCTTTTAAAAAATAATACAAATGAAGTTTGAAAATAATGATCCTTCACAGCCATGTGGCACAACCTTTGAATTAAGAAGCATTTGAGAAGAGCTGGGACTTGTATTCAGTACAGGCTGCAGAAGGAGTAGGAAATTTCAACAGTCATGGTTTAAAGACCTCCTGAATGTTAAAAACATTATGTGACATAAAATTGTATCTATTTTCTGCCACTGTCAGCTGGACTCAGGAGCTAGACTCGAGATGAATGGTGGATCATCCTGTTACATCTGTGAGCAGACTCCGAGTGTTCTGTTTTCTATATGATGAGCTACAGAATTGGGGCTCACAAAGTACACTCGGCTTTTTGGCGTACTGAAATAGGCACTTTAAGACTTCATTCTTAGTGTTCCAAATTTCCATCTTAGTGCTTTGGGTTGACAGCCAATGTAATGACAGTTTTTATACATTGTGTAGATTGTTCAGTAAAGTACTCAGTTGCACTCTCTTTTTTTAAAATCACACAATCTCTGAGCAAGACACAAACTGTTCAATAACATCTCTTAAACACTGGTCTTTGGCAAAGAGGAGAAATACACAGCACCTCTCTTGAATGACTAGAAAACATTGAGTCAGCGTGAATAATTCATTCCTCACTGAGCACAAGGTAAGATAAAAACCTATACACCACATCTCATCAAAGCAGCTTGATGGAAATCTCCCTTCTCCTGTGACTTGAGCAGGACTTACCAGGAGGACAGCAGCAACAGACTGTGGTGAAATACACTCTGACAACCTTTTCCCTTCCAGCCTTCCTTTTACATCTAAGTCGTGACAAAAGACAGCAGACAGGTATTTCTGCACATCAGTTGCTGTTAGAGAAATAACCTTATTTTCCCAACAGTGGCTAGGCTGGCCCGCTTGACCTGCCAGTAAGCTGCAGAGATTTCTAATGGTAGTTGTCTCCCTACTGATGGTGAGGGAACCTATCAGATGAGGAAAGTTTTCAGTGAAGATGGGAAAATTATTTTAAGTTATTGGCTATGCTGTGCTATTACTAAACAACTGTGTGACTGATGGACCTGCAGGTGACAGCACTTGCTACTGGCAGCAGCAGCAGAGGGTTGAGAGGGACTGAAGAATTCTGAATTCAGCCTAGGTTATGAAATACAGGCTCTCATCTGAGATGCGTTTGTCACCAGCACCAGCTTTCCTTATCCTCTTTGGATGCTAATGCTTTCCACAGATAGCAATTCATTCAGATGCCTGCCCTCACTCAGCTCTCTTGCTCCTCTAAACTTTGTTAAAGGTGCTGTTTCTTCCTCTTCTTTGATCCTTGTATGTGAAAACACAGATAATTTTAACCACTTGTTTAATCCAGAGGAACTGACTAGAGGCTCCACTTTCAGCCATTAAAGTTGGCCTAGATGTTTACTGGAGTTTCACGTAATCTGTCCTCTAACCTAAGAAGCAGTGATGTTATTCATATGCAAAGCATTACCAGACAAAGATGCCTATATTTTTCTCGTGTATGAGAAAACGTCTAGCACATGTGAGGATTTTTCATTTTCAGTTCCTCCAAACATATGAACATGGCTGACTTGAGTAAATAAGGTGTTTTGTCAGCAGCAGGGATATTTCTTGCTTTGTACAGCATTGTGTTACTATACCACTGTTTTGAAGGAATATTTCCCTTCAGCTGCTGGCTGAGAAATTGCAAGGTCCCTCCCACAGCAGACAGTCCTCCACAATCTGCTCTGACATGAGGCCTTCCCATGGACTGCACCTCTTCATGAACTGCTCCAGCGTGAGTCCCCCATGGAACCACAAGACCTGCCAGCAAACCTGCTCCAGTATGGGCTTATCTCTCCATAGGCCCACAGGTCCTGCCAGGAGCCTGATCCAGTCTGGACTTTCCACGGAGTCACAGACTCCTTCAGGCATCCACCTCCTCTGGTGTGGGGTCCTCCACAAGCTGCAGATGGAGCTCTGCTCCTCCATAGACCTCCATGGGTTGCAGGGGGACAGCTGGCCACGTCATGGTCTGCACCACGGGCTGGTCTTCTCCAGTGCCTGGAGCACCTCCTGCCCCTCCTGCTTCACTGACTTTGGTTGTTGCTTTCATATAGTCTCACTCCTTTCTTCAACTGCAGTTGCTGTCATGTAGCAACTTCTTCCCCTCCTTAAATATCTTAGTGCAGAGGTGCTACCACCATTGCATGCCTTGGGCATCAGTGGGTCTGTCTTGGAACCAGCTGGAACTGGCTTGATCAGACACAGGAGAAGCTCCTATTAACTTCCCCTGTAGCCCACCTGCTACCAAAACTTGCCATGCAAATCCAATAGAGGATGACATTATATGTCCCTCTTTCTTCCACCACCCCAAGCAGGCTATGTGTCACATGAATGGGGAGAGAAGGGGAGACTGCTCCTGCTGCAGCAGAGTCAGAAAAAGAGAAGGAGCTCAGGTAGGATCATCAGGCTGCAGAGGACCGGCGTCACCCCCTAGAATTACTGCTTCTGCCAATGGTAGAGAGACAAGAGACTTCTGCTACTGGAAGAGCCCTCCACCTCCCACCTCACTGTCAGCCTCTGCTGCAGAAAGGCTGGCTGGATTAGGGAGGGTGAGACCAAACATTTGGGCAGCTGAGATTTCTCAGCTGGTGGTTCTTTATGTCTGTCCCCAGTGCCTGTTTCTGGCCCAAGACAGGGAAGTGCAGGGCGAATGCCAGCTCTCTTCTGTCAACAATTTGCCACCAAGACAAATTATCCAACTTTTTTTTTTAAAAAAAACAGACCTCCCTGAGCCTTCTGTGAGCTTTTCCTCAGTCTAGATAACTACTGTGCAAAAGTTAGGGATGTAAGGGGATGTTTGACTTCAGATACAGTCCTGTGGTTGAACCTGCTGACCAAAGGAGGTCAGAATATGATGCGTTCAGGAGCACCTGCTTTGCTGACAGTGGCTCTGTAAGAAGCCATTAATACTTAGGTTTGTGTTTAACCTGAAATGCTGGGTCTGTATTTGGTGTATGTGAGTTGCCACAGCAAGATGAAGGAACTTTGCAATGAACTGTGACTGTTCACAAGGCTGAAGTATGAGAACTAGGTTGCAATCTGCAGGGTGAAGGGTGTCTGTGTTGAAATGCAGCCACAACCACAATGTGCTGCTCACATATTTTCTGCAGCTTCTAGTATTGGTTCACTTGGAAGAGTCTCACTGAAAAAGCAGTTCTGTTGACTTCATAGGACTTCTGATGAAAATGAAGGCTTGTTTTTGATCTCAGCTCACTCTTCCACCATCTGGTAGTAAACTAGGTTTAATTTATGACATCAGATGTGTAGTTTTAAAGTCTGAGTTGCCTTCAAGTGATTACCTTCAGATTACCCCTGAGCACATGACTGAGTTTGCAGTTGTCCTGAAGTGGCCCTGAGTCTGGAACTGGGGCTCTGCTTTGCAGATAATCTCTTTGCAATCATTACGACTTGGGTAACACTCTTTTAAATGCTGTTCGGTAAACTATGCCTGTATATGATGTCATAGATTCTTGGACAGCAAATCTAGAATGGTGTTAGCGCTCAGATAACCCCGCTAAAATGCTGGTGAAGACTGAAAGAGGTGTAACATGCTTTTCAGAAGTGGATGGTGCTTTTTGTCTACTACTCTTACCCTGTAAAGAGCTATGTCCTGCTATTCATGATTCCAGATGAATCCTCTGAGCACAATCCCTTCAAGTAAAGAAAAAATAATGTGGATTTTCACTCCATTATTGCCTGAACAGCAAATTGATCATGACTTTTACCTTACATGTGCTGACTTCCATGAATTTTGACAGTATAACTTCTCTTCACTAGTAAATAGCTACCTGGTGTTGTTTTTGAGCTCAAATCCCAGAGAGCATGTCTACTTAAAAATAGATGATCTACGAAGCAACATATGGGCGGGTCATTACAGGGGTTCCCATCATCTAATTGTGCCTTTCCGCACAGTGAACTAAGGCTTGGCTTGCAGCTTTGCTTCTCAGCTCCCCTGGGAGCTTCAGTTCAAATCTGGGCTAGAACTTTAACTGACCCGAGATGACCCATTTCCAGCTAATTCTGCTTCTCAGTCCTCAAGCAACTGGCCCTTCCCAAGTAACCTTGAACCCTGGCTGGCTGGCTGAGGACCGTGTGAGGTCCATACCCCCACTTTGCAAGTCCTCCAGAGCATCCTGCTGGGTGTCTATCCAACTGCAGGCAAGTCTGCTGGCTGCAGAGGCAGGGAGGAAGAGAGGGACAAATGAAGGGAAGGAGAGAAGGAAGGGAAGACATGACAGGTAGCTGTCCCTGGGAGCATGAAAGGCTACCCTGTGGTGTTAATACACATTATATCCAGCTGTACTTGCTTTCTGCAAACCGTTCTATAAAGTGTTTCTTCCTGGTGGTTGAGGTGGCATTGTCCCAGATAAACATACTTCAGAAACTTCTTCTTGTGTCACTGCCAAACAGTGGTTTTGATTTCATTTTGCACAAATTGTCAGTTTTCCAATAGCAGGGAAAGTGGCTAGAATAAGGTGAAAATGTTGGTACTGTACAATTTTAAATGTGGTCCTAAAGCAAGTTAAATCTAGAATTATGCTGATAAAGGATTCAGACCTGAAATTAAAAGCTCTTTCTAACATTCATGCTTTTTTATTTGCTTTTTTAAAAGCCTGTCTTACACTTCCAGTTTTTCAAAACCTTCTATTTATTATGCTTTGTCTGAGTACCTGTTATACAGGACTGTAGTCTTGTAATTTAAAACTTGGAAATACTGGTTTTACATCTGTATCCAACAGAACTGAATAGGACCAAAGCTACAATAACTAAAGCCTAATCATTCAAGAGGGTAGTCTATACTACAGGACTACTATAGTAAAACTCCCTTTCATGTCTTGGTCATGGAAAATTTGTGTCAAGTTTTCCTTATAGCTGGATTGCGAATCTCATATAGAAAAATGAGGAACTCAGACCTCTAAAGCTTTAAAATATTTTTGCAAAATATGTTGCTAATGTTGCTTAAAGAATTTAAAAAACCCACAACAACAGACAAACAAAAAACCAAGCCAAATCAAAAAAACACACTAAAGAAATCCATCCAAGTTTTATTTATTTTTATTTACACAAGCACCAAATTGATATCATCTGACTTATAAATGATTAACTGATATTCTTCCCAGGTTTTGAAGAAAATAAATAAGGCTGTATAAAATTATTTGCAATTTCTCACAGTTAAAGCATCTATTTGCTCTCAATTTTTCAATATGGAGGTGCTTGTTTTCAGTGGCATATATAATGCCTACAATCTGTTAAATCTGAGGGTGGTGTTTTGTCTTTCTTGTACAATTAAGAAACAGAATATTGCAAGATTGTCAGATTCATTTATCCTGCCACAAGTGAGCAGTTGTTTAATTCCATAAGCACATAAGAGATTGAGGCATCTCTCAGTGATGGGAGACAGAGATGTGCAGCATAGGGAACATGATCATGTGGGTTTATCTAAACACAGTTTGTAGTATAATTGTCAAGTATTAAATCTGGATACAGTTCTCTCTGCCTGTATTTAAGCAACTACAGAGGAGCAGGTCCTTTGAGCGCAGTGCTCATATCCAGGGATGGTACCATGACAGTCTCCCAGGAGGAAAACTGCTATGTGGAACAGTGATGAAAGCATTCTCCAGAACAGTTGGCATCTGAGCTTTGGAGGCTTCAGTAGTGTGCCTTGCTCTTGTTTCCCAATGCCTTGGACACCTGACAGCTCCCAGACCTAACTTCCACCAACAGGTTTGTTTTAGTATTCTCAAAGACAGTTGATTAGTGGTCTGTGTAATTATTAGGTTTTTCAGCTCACCAAGCACCATCATCTCTCTCTCATTTCACTTTTAAATGAGACATGTGGGGCTTTTTGTTTTGCTTACACTGAAGCCAGTACTGCCCTTCATTGCCCTGTCTACTGAAATCTGTATTGGCTCTGGCTGGGATGGCATTGGGCTTCTTCATAGCGCAACATATGTATGGTGCCATGTTTTTGATCTGTGACTAAAACAATATTGATAATGCACCATGGTTTTGGCTGTAGCTGACAAGTGCTTGCACAACACTAAGAGTTTCTCTTTCTCCCACTATGCCACTTCAGTGAGTAGACTAGGAGTGTACAAGGTGTTGCGAGAGAACACAGCTGGGATAGCTGACCTAGTTGTCCAAAGGGATATCCCATACTAGATAATGCCATGCTCAACAATAAAAGCTAGTGGAAACACAAGTAAGGGTGGATGTTCACAGTTATGGCATTTTTTTTCCTAAGCAACCACCGCACATGATGGAGACCTGCTTTCCAGGAAGTAGCTAAACATCTGCCTGTCACTGGGAAGTAGTGAATTAATCACTTATTTTGTTTTGTTTCCATGTACAGCTTTTTCTCCATCTATTTACCTGTCTTTATCTTGATTCACATGTTTCTTTGCCTTCTTTCTGTGAGCTGCTGTGTGTGTGCCTGGCCATTGACCGGCGTGAATCCACAGTAAAATCATACACTTGTATTTTTCACAGATTAGTGGCAGGGGCAAAGATTTTTCTGTATGACTCTGCTTTTTGGCTTCCTGCTCCAAAGGAAGACCCTGATGTTCTCAGTCCTAGTCATTGGTGATTGCCTAGTGATCAGTCTTATCACTAGACAAAGAGTAATAAAAATAACAACAGTATTACAGAATCACAGAATCAGAGAATAGTTGGGGTTGGAGGGTCCTCTGGAGATCATCTAGTCCAACCCATCTGCTAAAGCAGGTTCACCCAGAGCAGATTGCACAGGAATGTATCCAGGTGGGTTTTGAATGTCTCCAGAGAAGGACACTCCACAATCTCTCTGGGCAGCCTGTTCCAGTGCCCTGCCAACCCCAAAGTAAAAAGTTTTGTCCTGATATTCGATGGAACCTCCTATGCTTCAACCTATGCCTGTTGCCCCTCATCCTATAATTGGGCACCATCAAAAAGAATCTGGTCTCATCCTCTTGACACCCACCCTTGAGATATAAGCATAAATAAGACCCCTTTGCCCCCCAGCCTTCTCTTCTCCAGGCTGAACACACACAGTTCTCAGAGTCTTTCCTCGTAAGAAAGATGGTCCAGACCCGTAGTCATCTTTGTAGCCCGCCACTGGACTTGTTCCAGTAGTTCCTTGTCGTTCTCAAACTGGGAAGACCAGAACTGGACACAATAACCTATTTTGGTAAAGTAAAAGTTCAGTAACTTATTTTCCTATCAAAAAAACCCCAGAGTTACAAAAGAACAGCACATGTGGTTTCTATACATAACAATTTCTGAATAACATGTTGTTGTTCAGAACTTACTTCTAATCATGTTTTCTTAGTGCAGATGATGTGAAACAGTTCCTTTTCACAACAGAGCACCGTATTTCTATGAGCAGGTTCCTAGGCTATGATTGATATACTGTCATTGTGCTTTAGTATATAGCCTAAATATAGCATGTAGTTAGGCGAATCAGTGATAAAAGTGCTCAAAATACAGTATATGGACAGCAAGCTGGTTGACTTTGGGGATGTCCTGGCCCGGGGTTGCCATACATCTGTGTTCTCTGGTGTCTTGATTCAGGCTGATAGACTCCAATAAACTGTTCATCTATTGCTGGGTTCTATTTTATCTTCTAAGTCATAACGAAACAATGCTATAAAAGCACTAACTGTCTTCAGAATTACACTTCTAGGTTACTGTTGCTATTTTAAATTAAGCCTGTGCTTCAGAGGTGTCATTTCTAGACAGTGATCTTTTTGTTTTATCTTTTTAACATGTTTTGGGGTGGAAAAATAAAAGTTTCCTCATTGATAAAACTTGTTACTGACGCATTTTGTAATAGCATCATAGTGTGCTATGGTGTGTAAATATATTTTAAAAACATATCAAGGATTCATGCTTAAACTGGTTCAGCAGACATGTGAACCCTGAAAAGTTGTTCTCCTACAGTCTGTGAACAAGTTGGTACAGCTTTTCTCAAAACATATTGCAACTTGCTCATTACTGTGTCTCATTTCCTCAAAGCAGTAGGAGCTCCTAGAAGGATGAATAGCACTGGCAGTGAAGACTGAGTCACGGAGAAATCACAGACCATCTAACAGTTCCAGGTTATCTGTGCTTGCGTGGACTCTCTCAAGTTTGGACATTATTATTTTGCCAGTTGACCAAGCCAATCATGAGATATCCTTCTGTTGGCTTTTTAAAGAATCTGTGAGATGTTCTCCACTTCCTCTAGGAATTAAGAAGTGCTGGGCATACTTCTAGGACAGGGCATGGCTAAGACAAGTCCAGGGAGTCCACAACAATGCTCCAAAATGCAGATGTATGACAGTTTTGCTCTAACGAGCCCATTTTGGAATCTTAGTGGCTTTGAGTTAGATAAGGGTAGTGCTATGCATGTATCCTGGAGCTATTTAATTGAAACACTAACGTATTTCAAAAATGAAACAAAAACAACTCATCAGGATGCTAATATTTAGCTTGAACTGACTTGAAATGACTTGTATATGTTTTTAATGCACTTTTTCCATGTCTAGAATGCTAAGATGTCAGGAGACTTATTAAACTACAAAGCCAGATGTCTCTTCTGGGTTTGTGGTGGGTGGGTTAATTAGTCTTGGAGATCAAACAAAGAGACAGATATTTAAATACAATCTTTTCATATATTGCTTTGTATCAGTGGGTGTTTCCACTAAAGATCATATGTCTTTTTCATTTCACACACAGTAGAATTATTTTTTTGGAGGGGGTTAATCAAGCTAGCATTATAATTTAGGTAGAGTTAAGGTGGTATGCATATTCCTTTAGCTAGCGTATGACGAAAGATGACTACTGTATACCTGAGGTAATCCAACAAGGTATTAAATATGCAAGTAGTTCTACTTGTTTCAGTGGGGTTGCTGATGTGCCTAAAGAGAGAAGCTGATGTGAATATATTACTGGCCTAAGGTTACTGTTATCACACACCCGAGACTGCAGAAAATGCTGCATGTGTATTTTCAGGTTGACAATTTTCATTTTCCAGTGTTTACCATGAAGTGGAACATTTTTTAATATAACTGGGATGGGATTAAGAGAGAGCTGCATTTGCAGAGAGATAAATGAGATTGTACTAGTCAGCATAAGGGTCAGTATTTTCCAAGATTTTTTACTGCATGTACCCAGTCTTTGAAAAAAAGGTATCTAAAATGAATATTATGTAGATCACTCCAAGGTAAAGGAACAAAATAGGGAAAGTAGGGGAAGAAATATTTTAATATTCCATTTTTTTCTGGTCTGTTACTTAAAGATTCCTGTAATGTAATAACAATCAGACTAATACTGAATTTAGACTTCTGCCACAAACATTCCATGCAACATTATCATAACAATGTTCTGACACTGGAAACCTCCTGAAAAGAAGCAATTGCTCTAAATCAAATGGTTACTTAAACATGAGCCAGAATCTTCTTTCAGCTTAGTTTTCTTACACGAATATTAGACACTGAGTTTTAAGTGAGTTTTTACAGCAAATATTGCTGAGAATATCACAAGAGCATGAATGGAAGTAACCAAAAGCCTTAAGCACCACGTTTTTGCTTATGAAAGACAGAAGTCCTCTGTTGTGAAAATTGTGAGATAGATTTAATTCTGTCAGCGGGAGTTAATAACTAGGCCCTATTTACAATTGTTTTATTTTCTTCTTTGTGTGTTTAAGAGTGAAACACCAAAACTCAGAACTAATTTCTGTCTCTGGATTCTGCAAGTTAATTGCGAAGAGTAGGGTAAAGAACCACCTGTAGGAGAAACATTAAATTATGTTTACAATCTATCTCTGGTAAAAAGAGCTGCATAAAGAGTAAGTGCAATTTTGTTTTTAACACTAGCCAGAGTGTTCTTTAATTTTATTTTCTGTTTCCTACAGGAAAACAGCTGAACACCAGTCACCCTATGGAAAACTATGATGAGAAAAAACACCCTGAATTTCAAATAGCTTTGGACTGGGATTCTTCAAGTGGTTAAGTAATAATTGATATTTAAGTACTCGCCAGCTTCTACAAAATTACTTCAATGACTTTAGCTTTTTGTTACCTCGATTCAGCAAGAACATCCCTACCACATACTTGGTAGTCTGGTATTTGTTATGCTGAAATGAAGACATTCCTTCTTAGAAAAGTACCCTGCTGCTCTCAGACAGTGCCCTAAAGTAAAAATGAAACAAAAGAAAACAGAAAGCTACAATTGGCTTGTATGATATTTCAGCACTAGGCTTACTGTCTTCTGGCAGGCACGGCATCAGAAGACTAAAGGAAGATCCAGCTCAGTATGGTGATATGTTCAGTGGGAGGAGAAGCACTGGTGCAAAGGAAGATGGCACAACCGTGAAGCAGGTTGGCAGCTTTTATCGATGCATTCTTTGTCCTAGGTGCTTATAACTATTAATGTCACTAATGGTATCTGGTGATATGGGTTGATGCATTTAGTGATACAGTGGAGAAAATCTTGGTTTGAAACACCAAAAGAGAGACTGAGCTGCATTACGCTGTTTTCCAAGTGACCTAGTTGTAGCTAAGGCCAGTAACCTTAACTAAGGCCATTTTTGAGGAAATAATAGACTCATATTTTACACATAAATCCCTTATGCATTCCCTTTTTGCAAGGTTGAGGAAAGAGCAGAAGGTACAGTAAGCTGTGAACTTATTGTCTTTTATTGAAATATTCTCTAGGCACATGAATTGCTTTCCATAGCTTTTTTTTTCTGAGCCAAAATAAAATTTCTAAGTTAAACAGTTTATTTCTTTTGTAGTTGAGTTGATTTTACAGTAGCACAGAAAAAAAGATGATACATGCTTTTACATGGAAGTCACTATGATAAATCGAAGCATTTGGGGAGGAACGTATTTTGCCATTGGAAGCCAAACTTCAAGATATTAGGCTTTACTCCACAGTGGATGCAAACCCAAGGTATTGGCAGGTATAACCATTCAAGAAATCACCTCTTCCACATGCTTTATTTATAATCTTGACAGCCTTTACATGGGATTTTGCCAGTCATATTGCACTTAGTGAAGGATCTGGAGAGACAGCCAGAATTCAGAGGCCAAACAAATCTGTTTGGCCAGGTAAACGTCACCTTCAATAAGATTTGTGTGAATTTTTATTAACTGTACTTATATGGTATGTAGTTTAAATTTACATTAGTATAGCCCATAGCAGAACTTGGGTCCAAATGCCCAACACGAACAAAGTGAGTGTATTTTAATGGAGAAGGCTTTGTCCCATGCTTACTTTAAGCAATCAGTGGATATTATATTGCCTTACAGAAGTTGCTTGTCCCTTTTGTGGGTGCTTATTGTCAGTGTAGGTGTTATTGTAATTATTTAAATACATTTAGCTTCCATGGAATGTCCAATGACTCTATATCTTATTGCACAAGGGAATTTGAAATCTGTTGCTGCCTATGAGGACACAGAACATCTTAAAGTTTGAGAATGTTCATAATTTTCATGAGGCGTATCTGAGGATCATAGAATGTTAGGGATTGAAAGGGACCTCGAAAGATCATCTAGTCCAGTCCCCCAGCAGGAGCAGGAACACCTAGATGAGGTCACACAGGGAGGCGTCCTGGCGAGTTTTGAATGTTTCCAGAGAAGGAGACTACACAACCTCCCTGGGCAGCCTGTTCCAGTGTTCTGTGACCCTCACTGAGAAGAAGTGTCTTCTCATATTTAAGTGGAACCTCCTACATAAGGTCTGAGGCTTAGAACAAGAAAAACTTTAGATTTCTATTTCCATTTCACTCTGGAGGTTTAATTCATGCCATGGTGACATCAATAAAGCATAGGTAATGGTGTAGGTCACTCCTTTTTACACCTCCAGTGTAAAGCTATTTATTTAGTACAGGTATAAGTACCAGCGTTTTGGACACTACTAACTCTTAGGTTTATGAGCAGGTATCTCACTGTGGTTTAATTCTCTATAAAACAAGCATGATACATATTTCTTACAAGGAAAATCAAAATGTGTGCACAATCTAAAAGGCTGATATCCTTTTCTTGTTACGGGCCTCACTGACATAGAGTAGCTACTTATGCTGCAATCCTCACTTGCTCATGACTGTGTGATCCTCCTCATATTTTCAGTAAGCTTAACTGAGCTCTGGTGTTTCAGACTAGATATTGTTTTGAGTTCAGCTGATTACTTTTCTTCCTTCGTTTTAGAGAACTGCAAGCCCAAAATTTTTTTGTTTCTAGATAAAGACATTAGAACTCACCCAAATATATATAGGGTCAAAACATAAGTCAGGTCAGCTAGCTCATTTTTCCTCACAAACTCTCAGAAACAGAAGAAATATTTTCCCTAATATAGATATTCACAAATCCATATAAACTGTCAGAAAAGCATAGAAAGTTTTAACCTTCTGTTTGCCAAAATGAGCCTGTAATGCCAAGGATGATGCTGCCTTTGAAGTCTTCAAGTCCATGCTTCAGCTCCAGCATACACTTTGCCCCTAATTTGCTCTACCAACTCACAAGTTATACCTGGAGAATCAGTGTCACGGAAGCACCCCAAAAATCAATTTAGACACGTGATGAGCACCAAACAGACTTTATTCTAACCTATTCTAATTCTTTAGCAGATAACCAACTAGAAATAGGGTTTATCCAAAATTATTCAGCGCTCCAACATTATAAAACACAGATTTGGGTACTGGTTAGGATTTCAATTAATACACAGCCAGTTCAGACTCAAGGGTTTCCAAGCTCTGGAATGATCGCTCAAAATACAGAACTTCCCACTCATAAAAAGTGAGGACTCTCAAGGGTACCCAGAAGATTGTTTACCAATAAGGCAAGGTGTCCCAGTCCTTGGGGAAATTTCCTTAGATGACATGCCTGTCTAAACAGGATATTCTTCAACTGCAGACCCACTGCTTTGAGGAAGACCAACTCAAAAGGTGTCTCTGGCAGGCTCCATTTATACCCCAGTTGACTCTGAGCTGTGGTCATTCATGGTAGTGGTCTAGAAAATTTGCTCAACCAAGGCATTTCATTGGTTAAGGGCCTTGTCTGTTGACCAAGAGCTGTGTGCATGACCATAGCGGTCTACTAATCTAGAAGTTTCTGGTGGTTTTGAAGGTGGAGGAGAGCGGTGCATCTGCCACAACGAAGTACCATTAATGTTAACAGTCTAGCCATAGATCAGCGTTACAGGGAGAGAATCAGCCAAAGTTGTAGCCATATGGCCTGACAAACACAGACAATGACTCATTTTAGATTGAATTAAAATTGTGTACTCTGCAATGAAGAAGTGCTTTACATGGTCTCAGATCAGAGCATTAATAAACACTGCAAAGCCTCCAATCTTCAAAAAAGCTAACCTTTTTTGAGCTATGTAGATGCACCTTGCTGTCTTTCAAGGCCTCCCAACACACAGCCCTGAAAGGAAAAGAGTCGTAATTAAGATTTAGTATAAATTTCGCTGCAGAGGCATTCAGTCACTTCGAAGGCTTAAAAAAAGGCTTTACATTTGGGAGGTGGGAGAACTATCAAGAACCATCCTCCAGTGACTTTTGTGTTTTCTATACAGTGCAATTTGAGAAATAAAATGAAATGCCTTGTTCTCTGTTCTTGTAAGCCTTTCTGTGTGATAGCCTCTTTTTAGTGTATGTTCTCCATTCTCCGCAATACAGTGCTGGCACATTAAGCTTCTGAAGGGAGGTAAGGCAGTCAGCAGGCAGTTCTGGAGGGAAGAGATTGATTACACCCTGATAATGACACAAATGATTCAGAGGTCTGAAGTAATGAGAACCTGAGGGCTGATGCTAAGAAAGTATGTCAGCAAAACCCTCAAGCAAAGCTTATGTTTCATGACTTCCTCACCCACTGATAAAATAAACTGCATATCTCTCTTAGCCTGGTAGAGCAACCCTCCTGCTTCATCAACCTAGTGTTTACTGTAGCTCTAAAAATGTCACAAAACAGTTTTATCTTTAGGGCCAAAAAAAAAGGCAGATCTCAATCTGGAGACTGTTGGTGAATTCTGTCAACAAAATGACCTCAGAAGTGACCTAGCTGTCAAGTGACATGCTTCAATAAGCTACATGGAAAAAAATCAAATAGAGCTTGATCATTACTTCTGTGGGGTTTGACAATTCCGTTGCTGCAACTTGTCTTCCACCTCAGTCAATAAGTTATAGTAAGAGTTATGAAGAAAATGGTTGTTGAAGAGATCAGTCAATCAATTTCTCACAATCTTTGAAAAGTTATGTATTAGGAATTTTCAGATCTTCATTGCTAAAAATGTTCTCTGGGTTATGACAGTGGATATGAAAGAGCTGCTGGAATGTCTGCCTGACAGGAGTGTCAGGATGGGTATTGGTATCTCCCCAGCGCTCCTGTTCAGTTTGGCATCTTCATATTTATTCTAAGCATGAACTACATGAAGATGGAAGGAACATCATCAGACTGTCCTGAAAGATAATTCCAACTACTCAGACAGTATTCTAGACAACAATTCATGAGTCATTGACACTATTCTACACAAAAGTAAAAAAACCTGTATTTGTTGTAGGAAAGAAGTTAATGGGAGAGAACACTTCTTGGATAAATAAATTTGTATTCCTCCCTAAACCCCATTATGCAGGTTTACCTTTTGAAGTAAATCCTGGTAAAAACTGAAGAAAAACACATAAAAGTGACAGGAGATGGTGGACCAGTTGTGACAGAGGATTGTTTACAAATGAGGCGGTAGGGTGGAAGAAGGAACATTCCAGTGAGATTACAAATTAGGCTGATGTTCAGAAAATTCATTTTTATCTGAAATGTCAGTTGTTACAGTTGGCTTATGGTATATCCTATGGGTTTTCTTTTCCAGTAGTTTGGTCTGTACTACTTTAGCTGTCAGTATCAAAGAAAAGTCAGCTAAGAGGGTCGTTTATCTTACAAGAGTCCTTGTAAGAGGCAGTGACCTCCTGTCTGCTGATCTCAGAGCCAGCACCTGTTTTCTAAAACAGTTCCAATGGCAAAAGAGCTCAACAGTAAATATCAAGAAACAGTTTACTGAAAGTATATGTTCCTAAACAAACCAGAATATTGGAAGACAATGATGTGTGGTGCTCTAGTCCTGTTAACATTTTTGTTGTGTGTTCAAGGCTGATGCTCTTGGCCAGGTGTCTCAGTGTTCAAGAAACTTCATCTGAAGACACCAGCATCATGTCTTCCACCATGATTATGGCTTACCAATATTCCTAGTGTATGGCTTTTTAAGGCAGCCATGAAAAGATACTCATGACATTTAGTAAATCCAAATACCATTTGTCAAGCACTTGTGTGTAAACTAACATATTCAAGACTTGATCTATGAGTCACTGTTTTCTCAATTTTTTTTTCATTAAGTTTTTTTCATGTGTTTTGGTATTAGAAGACATTTACTTAAAATATGGAACATTTCCAGAACACAGGGGGTTAGGGTAGTGAAGCTTAGCTGAAAGAACTTGTGTCCATAGTCAACGTTTTGAGTGCATAATCCCAAACAAATGATTGTTCTTTCTATTGAGTAAACCAAAAGGCCTCTTTGAATATTTTATGACTAGCAGCTACTTACAATTTGTGGCTATTCCTTTGCCTCTTGTATTCCAAAGTCCACATGTAAGACGGGTTTTCCTCTTCTACAGATGAAATCTCCTCAAGGTGTTTGTTTACTTTTGCCTTGTAATTTTCTGAAAAATATGTTTGCTAATCTAAAAATGTTTTAGCTGCCAATTGTCGCTATTCTTTTTAAATAAAATCTTACAAAAAATGGAATAATTTTTGAAAGATTTTCACTACATCATGCTGAAACTTTGTATTTTTATGTTAAAACATCTCTTCTCTAAACTGACAGAAAAAGAGCCTCTCCCACTCAATCTCTTCTCTGTCTGCAAACATAATTTTATGAATCTATTGGTGCTGTTCTTTCTTCCGTTTGAAACAGCATATTAAACCTCTGATTTTCATTTTATCTTTGCTACTTTATTTATTTCATTTCATTTCATTTCATTTCTTTACACCAAACAATCACTCTTGTTATGGAAATTACAACATAATTGGCCATCCAGAGTTTGGAGGAAAAAATATTCAGCTCCTATGTTTAGGTGTTTTTAACTGCTAAAAACCTGAAAGTTGAGTGTTACTTAAGTTATCATAGGTTACTTTAAGGACAGGTGCATCACAAGGAGAAACTGTCAGACACAGACCTTCTGATGGAGCAAAACTTCTGTGCATTGGACCTATGATGTCTCAAAGCTGACCTGCAAAAGCACTGGAGGCCTGTGTTTGTTGCTACTTGGGAACGTTTCCAGGACGACAAGATCTTACTGTTGTTGTTTGGAGATAATCACTGAGATTAGCACCTCCTATGACTGATTTATCTCAGGCTGGGATGACTAGCTCCTGAGTATGATGTTTGCCAATGACTAAACTGGGAATCTATCTGGGTGGTTAGCTTCCTTTTACACAGCTGAAGTTGGGTAAGATCAACTCCACTCCTAGTGCCAAGTGCTGGATCTAAGAAATCCAACCTGCTAATGTTCAGGCTCTATAAACCTGAGCCACATGTAACTGGGATGCCACTGAGGAGAACTCAGTACTAACCCCTGAGGTGTGAGCTGCAAACTATTAGTGCACTTAAGCCCTATGTTAATGTACAGTTATGTTGCCACAGGGGAAATGGAAAACCAATATGGTATTAATGCGGAGGAAAGACAGACTGTACAGTAAAAAGTAAGTCCTAAAAAGAGAAAACAGCTGGCATCAGCACTGAATACCTCAGTACCTGCTCCTTCATTTATCTTTGCTGTTATGTTCACACTGAATCTGGAAAAGAGGCTGTCATCAGTCATATCATAGCTCAGCCTGTGGCCTGCACTCAGTGGAACACAAATTCTTTGCCATAATTTGACAGAAAACTGGCTTTAACAATCTGAAAGGTTTGATCAACATCTTACACGATTCTGAGGCTTTATCTGTTGCCAGTTTAACTTAAAGAAGATGGGATTTAGTGCTAGATGGATACAGGTTCTGGTATTCAGGTCAACACCAGGGTTTGTTTGACTGTAGATATGCAGATTCAAAATCTCCAGTATTTTCAGTAATAAATGGTGGTCTGGTGATGAGTTGATTGTGGGTGTCCAAAGACTTCTTTGTTTATTCTGCTAGGTAAGCATTGAGTTAAACAAATGATGAGATAATTTTGGACAGTCACTGTGTCTTAGTTGGGACTGCTTGTCATAAACCATCCAGTGACTGTGGCCTTGACTGTCTGAATCAGAGTCCAAGAGCTTCTTTTTATTGCTGCTAAAAGAAGCATTTTTGTTCATGAAAGATGAAGGCAGGCTGTAGCATTGACTTCAGGGAACCTGTTTGATCCCACATTTTTTCTTTGCAAAGGTCATCTGACCTTGTTATGTTTACCATGGTTGACATAATTCAGCTTTTGACTCACTCAGAAAGGTCAGCCTTAGCTGGATCGCATCAGGAAGAGTCTCTGCGGCTGTGGTGCTTGCTTGGAGGCACAGGCATCATGTCAGCCATGTTAGCAGGGGCTGTGCTGTAAAGCTTTAGATAGCAACTGTTCTCTCTGCAGAGGGCTGAACACTGTTACCACACTGCAAAGACCTGTAAATCAGACTTACAGGACAGCAGGGCTGCTGAATTTCACTGGATAATATTAATGAAGTTTGTCATCAGAAAATATCATCTGTTGTCACTAGCTAGGTAGAAGGCTGTAAATGTCAGAGAGACCTACTGAAAAAACAAAACTAGTAAGCCAGTAACTTGCTTGTAACTTGTGAGCTACAAGAAACTCCCAGAGAAGCAATTAAAGATAAATTTCCTAGGGAGTCTGTGGATATGCCCAAGAGAGGATAATCTTAAGGGTGTGTTTATGCCACTGACAGCAATGCTACTTTGCCTCAGCACCGCTGATATCTGTTGAAGTTACTGTAAGAGTTCCTACACTGAACAGTACAGTTCCAAGCAGAAGCACATCAGAAAGATTCAGCACGTTGCTGAATTTCACCTTGCACATTTTATGCTTTAGCTAGACAAGCTGGTGGGCTTATTTGCATGAAAAACCAATCACAACATAGCAGTGAGTGAGAAGGGCAAAAGAAAGTAGTAATAGCGTGTGTTCAGGCTGTAATATGAATTAGGGTTTCTCCTTTGCAGCTTTAACTCACTATGTGTGATGTATCAAAACATTTTTAGAAATGAAAACAAAACAATGTTTTGTAGTGTGTGTGTGTGTGTATATATATCTACACGTGTTACAAGAAAGAAAGGGACCTCAAATGAACTTGCTCCTTCCACCATTCTGGAGAAAAGATATTTCCAAACAGATAAATAACTTCTTAGTAGAGTCAATGGGACTCTTTAGAAGCTTATTGGTGAACCAAACTTATAAATTCATTTGAAAAAGCATATGACATATGGTATATAACCTGCCCATCTAAGGAAAACTGCTTTCATTGCACTGTAGGACACTGGCACTAGGAAACGTTGATCACAGATAATAGCTCAATCTTCTTAACTCCGGGGCTGGACACTCAAAACATGGCCAAACTGTACTTAATTTCTTCAAAAGCTGAGGAATTCAGCTATCACACTAAGGAGTAAGCAAAACACTTCTTTTTTGGTGAGCCATCTAAAGGCTATGCTAAAGAGTGTTATCAAAATGCTGACTACAATTATTGCACATCCAGGTAAACTGCTAGATCACATAGCCCATTCCTTCCTCCTACCAAATGGTTAACATTTTCTTATTTACATTTACAGATTTTTTTACTCTTAGCAGTATTCAAATATGTTCAGCATGTCTTCTCCTCACATTCAAACCTAGTTTCTTAAAGTATGAGACTTCGTAATACCACAAATTAACATGAACTTTTAAAATATCTAGTCATGCAGTATCTTAAATGATCCCATGAATAATCTTAATGGCTTCATACATGAAGGACTCAAGAACTTTCAGCTCCAAGCTGAAGGGCCATAATTCTTCAGTAAAGAATGTCTGCCGATCGGTGCTGGCATACTGCATGGTTATGGGACAGCTTTCCTACAAAGCTGACTTCTAAAGCATTGTATGTCTGATAGCATGTGGAGAGCATCACAGGTTATTTCATGTGGACAGAACAAATTCAGCTAGAATGGAAAGGAAAGCACTTTAATAATCACTATTTGTAATAACTTGCCAATCATATCTAGAAAAATAGTAAATAGTTCAGGAGGGTGCCATTTAGGAAATATTGACCCTTGGACATGTTTTACAAACAGCAGGTTGCCAAGAGGGTAGTAGAAAAGGGACTGAAGGTTAGACAACATCACCCTACCATGTCCCATCTCCCAGTCTGATCAGAAACCCTGACCTATGCTGAAGTCAAACTAAGCTAGGCTTCTGAGTGAGCATGAACAGAGTAAACAGGGACTTCCTCCACTTCCATGAGCAAATTATTTGGGTATCAGCTGCCACTTCAGCCATAATGTTGAAAGCCATAGAGAGATAAGGTGAGTGGGAGGAAGAACAATGGGAATGTAATGTAAAATTCAAGTGTTCATGCCCAGGTATGTGGATCACTGAACTATGAATCACTGAAAACATACTTTAAAAGACACCTATTGTTCTAAGTGTCAGAGTTCAATTTTCAAATGAACCAACAATTCAAAGCTTTAACAAATGGAGGTAATTAGTTTCGGTAGTAAATCCCTTTAAGTTTCTTCCAGCACTAAGTTTGGAGGAAATTTAGCATGTCTACACCTCCATACTATTTGCTACTGTCAGCCTTCCTGAGGAATGTAGTGGGCAGCTGAGAGGAAAGGGGACATGAGAACACAGTCCCACTGTATCTGTATTTGCATATATATCACCTTGTGTAATGAATATTTAATATATTATGCACATGTACCTCTCTGTCTGTCTGTCTCTCTATCTATCTGTCTATCTCTATTCATCCATCTATGTTCTTAAAGCAAAAGTCAAAGAAGAGTTTGTCTGCTCCAAATAAAATCAACTCTGAAGGAAGATATAGCTCATTATCTTCTTTTTCCAAGCATTTCATTCTATACTGAGCTGCATATTTCCAAAGGAACTTTGATACTATTAATCAGGATGTTCCACAACAGATCACCATCAGATGTTAAATGAACTGTTGGGGTGAAAAAAGAAAAGAATATAAACTACCATTGCTTAAGTGTTTATTGATCATGCACAAACTTTCCACTTTGCTCTAATAAATAGAGCTCCAAGACAGCTGAAAAACACTGATAAATGCTAACATTAGCTCTTCTATTTCACCAAACTGTAATCTAAATAAATGAGACCAAACCAGAAAACAAGGTTGTGTCACTATTGCCAAGGGTTCCAGCATAAAGAACACTACACAACACATAAATACAGACACCTGAGGAATAGAATAATTATTCTGCACATACAGAACTTTGACTACTCTATGCATTTCTGTAAAAGTTGCATACTTTGGCATTGAACATGAAAACTGTAAGCTAGATAACATATATGACTCTGAAGATCCTAAAAGCAGAATTCCTTATAAGGGGCTAAATGATAAAACTGCAAACCTGCAGTATGGCATAGATATCCAATGCATTTTCTTAGTGTACCTAGCAAACAAATAAAACTAGCATACACCTGTGTCATACACATATAAAGCAGATTAAATTAAAAAAATAGATCTTGTTTTTTCTCTTTCTCCAACATGGTCAGCATAGCTATTACGCACTGTTAAATGTGGTCATAAATATCGCAACGAACAGTGATGTTAATTTGGGTTCCAGATGCTCCATTTTCAAAGAGATGCTAGCAGGCTGAATGGAAAGAGTAAAGAGGAGCACTGGCAAAACTAATCTGAAAGCAAAGTAGACAGTTTTGTTTGTATGTATCATACTGAAGTGAAGAATAAAAGGAACAGAAAAGTAGTTACAGATCAAAATCTATGGCTTAGACTACCCTTTAATTGCCAGAAAATGTAGATAACTTTTTTTTTTTTAACCCCCCTTCAGGCTTCATTTTTTTCTCTACACATCTTCCTAGTCAAATCTGGTCCTTAGAGACAATTACATAACATGAGGGAGGTGAGGTGAGGTGAGGAGAGGGGAGGGAAGGGAAGGGAAGGGAAGGGAAGGGAAGGGAAGGGAAAGGAGAAAGATTAAATAGCAACAATGTTAATATGGGCAGAATTTAAAGATGTGTTTTTATTCTAACTGTTTGGGATTCTAAACCAGAAACATGTCTAGGTCTTCCATGCCTTTGCATTTATGAAGAAAGAAAACACAAAGTTGCATGCATGTTATACAAAGAAAAAAGCTACTTAAAAAAAATATGGCCAGATTCAAACTCTGGCTGGCTTGTCTCAAGTTGATGGTTATGAGAAATGTTATTATAAAAAGATTTTTTTTTACTTTTGAGATCAGGTGTCCTCATGTTGCAAGTAACAAGATTTTTCTAGCTTTCATGTATTTGATTATTTATTTTTTTCTTCTCAGGTGTCAGAAACATTTTTGAAATCATTATGAATTTGGCTGGAAACTCTATTAGCAGAACTTCTATAATGTAATTAAAAACATTTTTCAGGGCCTTGGTAAAAACAAATTGAAACAAGGAAGCCAGTGATTCTAATTAATATCTAATCACAGAAAGTCTCTTTCTGTGATCAGAAAGGAAGATTATTTCATTAGCCGTCTTTGCTAAAGGTAAATGACTGAGAAAACAAAACAAAACTATTTTTAATAGACTCCCCAGTAAAAAACTGATCTTTGGTATGACTACTACTAACAGCTGTAAATATCAACATAAAAAGTTAGTAAGAGCAATTGTTGGAGTCTACTGAAAGCCCTAAATCTCTTCCAATGCTAATTTAGAACAGCTGGTTCTCATTTAGCAAGTATGTCCAGCAAGATGCCCAGCTAGCTTCATCTTTTATAATATTTTTCGAGAGACTGGTAATTGTTCAAAAGCCTGAACGCTTTCAGCCCTGTTACATTCTCATCCTCCCTCTCCTAACCCCAAATATAATACACCTATCCACAAATAAAACTGATAGGTTGATCTTACCTTGTTATGATCCTTCCAGTGTGCCAAAAACTAAAATGATTTCTGTATCAGCAGCTTGTGGGCAAGTTAATAAGGCAGAGACTAACTCTCAAATTTACTTAAGTTTCTTTAAGCAGAACAAATATTTTTCCCAGATTTGATACTGCCTCCCATTTCCTCCAGTGTCATGTAGATACCTTAGGGAATGTGGCCAGCTGAGTAAAACTGCAGCTACTCCGCAGCTTCACCGACACGTGGTATACTGATTCTGTGCAAGAAGGTGTAGTCACCTACTAAAGTATAAAATCTCTGAGGAAAAAAGGAATGCACCCTGTTGGGTTGAAAATCTCCCCCACACTACTGCAATTTGCTGGCTGAAATCTTCACAGTGTATTGGCAGAAGTTTGTCTTTTATCTCTGCAGTGTGGATGTACAAAGGCATACATAGCCTATTTTCAGTTCCCCTATTTACGAAGCTGAAGCAAAATATTAAGCCTGTCCAATTCTGGTGCCCCTACAGTACTTAACACAAGATACTTTCAAATAACATCTCTTGTTTTGATTATATATTCCTCATAGCTATTTGCTCTGTTGCTCTGCTGTACATCCCCTCTGTTCTGTTTATAGCTACAGTGATGCACACTGAACTGGAAAGCATCAACAGTCAAAATACAGATTGTGTAAAAGGCCAAATCTATTGTAGTAGGACATCAGTGTTTGCAGAGACATTGTCATGGAAAACTCTGTAACGAGACAAAATGCTAAGAGAATCTGATCTGTGATGAACTTGGTGACAAATAAAGCTCTAAAGTGTTCCATTAAAAAAAGTAGTCATGAGTTTAGGTAAATACTCAAAAAAGTTTTTGTGAGTATGTGCAGAAATCACTGCAGTTGATGGAATTGAATACAATATCTTGTACCCCAAAATAAATACATTAAACCAGACTGAAACATAGGAGGTTCCATCTGAATATGAGGAGAAACTTCTTTACTTTGGCAGAGCACTGGAGCAGGCTGCCCAGAGAGGTTGTGGAGTCTCCTCCTCTAGAGACATTCAAAACCCTCCTGAACACATTCTTGTGTGATGTCGTCTGGCTGAACTTGCTTTAGCAGGTGGGTTGGACTAGATGATCTCCTGAGGTCCCTTCCAATCCCAAGCATTCTGTGATTCTGTGATTCTGTAATATCTATTATCATTTGCTAAACAGGTGGTGGTTGATTTCAGAGGTGATGGCTTTAGGTTGTAAATATTCTGTAAATATCTCATATCATAAACTCTTTGTCTTCGTTCTTAACAATAAAATCAAAGGTGTCTTAACAGGATCATGTATTAAGACAGATTTTTTTAGTGCTAAAGATCCTTTTATTAGGCCAAGAAAGCCTTGAGTGCTAATATTGGGTTAGTGTGCTTGGATTTGGTGGTTCTGTGGATGAGAAAGGACTACAGAAGAACGGACATTTTTTCACAGAAATATTTTTAGAAATCATAGAAATCTCTGGTTCACCAGGATCTGCAACCCTTTATCCTACATTAATGTTTCTTTCTACAAGGAGAATACGTAATATAAAATGGAAATACCTATGTTAAGCAACTTTAAAATTAATTGCTTTTGTGAGCAGAGAATCAAGATTTCTTCAAAGATGTTTATTGTGGAGAAACTTTACAGAGTTTATTCATATCTTGCTTCTACCCAGACATTTGTTTCTCTGTTTGTTCTTTCACTACTGGCTGACATGGAAGCAAAGCATTTCATCCACATCAGTGCTCTTTCAGCACAGTAATTGCTGCGTCCTAGATTCTGGTTCTGCTACTTTCAATGAATGCCCCACTTTTTTTTTTTTTTTTAAGAGTATTAGGAAAAAAGCTCTTTCACAACAGATGCAAAACTTGGTTTTTGCCTTTGATTTTCCAGCTGTGACAGCTGAATATCCTAATCACCCCAAAGTGGAAACAGGACTCATCCACATCACCATTTTTATCCCTTTTAAGTCACTTTTATCCTGACCTCAGTGATTAGCTTTGTGCCACTGAACAGTGAACACTAAGTAGGTGAATTGTATATGTAGCTATAATTTTAACTATAATAATTAAAAGTTCACTTAACAATGTTTGCATTTATTAAGCCCAGAGTAGACAAGTATGTACGAAAAGAGTTAGAGAAAACATTTCTGCATGCAAATATTAATAAAAGACTGTTTATTAAAGGATGTTACTCGTGGGAATTAGAGAAGATCACAAAAGAAGAAGGTTGTTTTTTAACACTGTATACAAAGTATGAGGTCACAATGGATGGGACTTATTCAATACATTTATTATAGGATTAGGTGCTTCCCACATGTCTTCATCTGAGTTCGCCCTAAAGTCTTTCCCTCACCAGCTGTCAGGCAGAAGAAGGGCATGATTATTGTGCCTTTTGCTGGAGCACAGAGAGCCAGGCCATCCACAGCAGCTGCCAACTTCAGTTGCCAGTGCCTGTCCTGCTTCATGCTCTCCAAGTCCGAATGAACCATCCTCCCCTTTCCCACAACATCACGGTCAGCTCTCTGAAGCCACGGCATTTCGGCTCCTTCTTCCTCGTTTCTTAAATTGAAAGTTATTTGATAGTTCCATGAGCCTCAGACAATGTTCTATGAGCCTCAAACAACCCTTTCAGCCTAGTTTCAGCTCAGTGCAATAAGAAAATACCCTGCTGTGTGCAACCACAGACTAAGCTTATTTTTTCAGACAGACAACCTCAAGTGACAAAAATTGAAGTTTTCTTTGGCTTACTCTTTTATTTCCCCCTTTCCCAGACACTGGAGATTCACAAGTTTAGCCTAGGTTCTGAACCGTCTTGGAAATTTTCCTCTGTTTTCCAGATTTTAGGGAAAATAGAGATCTCTGACAAATGCTACATCATAAAAAAACCTCATAAAATTCAGGCTTCTCTCGAAGTCACAGTGATGGAGAAACTAACTATGTCACATATACCTAATTTGCAGACTGCAAAAATGTCTTTATATGTGGAAAATTCCACGTTTTTCTCTCATGTAAACTGACAAATCTGAAACTTAATCTGCTCAGGAGACACAGATGTGCCAACACATTGGAAAATGGAAAAAAGTGAAAAGGGCAATGTTAGGAACCTTTTATTTATTTCACACACGTCTGATTTATTTCACACACGTTCCTATTGCTTTGACTGTTGTTTTGAGAAACCTGGCATCAAAATTGTTCTGTTTTCCTTCTATCTGGAAATCTCTTTGACAAACCAGTCAGACAGACACTGTAAAACTTAGGATGGATAAGCTTCTTCAGCAGTGGCATTTCTGGTATTTCAGTGTTTATACAGAGAGGAGTTTCAGTCTGTGTGATTCAATGGAAAAAAGTACCAAGGCCATGTGCTTTTCAGACTTCCAGTTTCCCACAGTGAACTGTGCGTGTTAGGTATCTAAAAGCAGAGTATGAAGAAAGAAACAACACATTTATCCTAATGACATGAGTTTTTTTCCTGTCACCTTTCAAGCCATGAAGCTAGTGCATGTCCAAACAGCTAAACACAGTAATACTTTTAAGAAGTCCTTAAAGAGTCATTTGCTGAAGATTTAAATTGCTAACACTTGCTCAGTCTTTTTGAATATAATTTACATTACTACGTGTTTTGTGGAATAGTGTGTGGCTGTGAGGCTACCGAAAATGGAGAAAAAAGGAGAAGAAAATATGCAAGAAGTGCATGTGAGAGCTCCTTGAAGTCACTTGGAACACTTCATGGTGCAGTAGTAGGAAGATGGGCTTCATGAGGCTGCAAAGGGAAGTTACTCAGGCATGGTGCAAAGCTTTGTCTTAGAGGAGGGCTTTTTTATGTATAAATCATAAAATAGCTTCAAAATTAAAGGAAACTTTGGGTGCTTTACTCTTTCTGCCCAGTTATCACTCAGTAATTAAAGGCCATGCCTACCCAGTGTTTAAATATTCAAAGACGTATCTAAGTGGATAATGACATTTTTTTTAAATGTGTAGCCTAGCTTCAAGAAGGTGTACAAGTTTACCTTGATCTTAATGTGGTCCTTAATTTCACTTGAATATCTTAGAAATGCATTCCAACGTGCTTCTCAAACACTGGCTGGGGGCCTGTAGGAATCCTCAAATACCTAATCCATTTTAAACATGTAAATAAATCTACTTGTTTAAAAATTACCTTTCTTTCATATTATAAAGGTACAACTATGTGCCAGTGTTCTAATGTGCCAGCAGTAATCCATCTGTTTTTCCTGTGTAATGGCACCAGTATCTTCTAAGAGACCCTACAAACATGAAAATCCCATAATCTTTGCTACCGGCTCTTGAAATCGTTATGGCCAACTCTGAAGAAATCCAAAGAAATAGAAAAGGTTGATAAACATTAATGTTAATACCAAACAATTTTTGTGAAGGTTAAAGAATCAGTTTGAATCGTAGCATGGAAACTAAAACCTTGTCATGCTTAGGTACAGATCTGTCTTTATATGTGTAATAATGTGTTCTGAAAGAAATAACAGTTTTAATAGGAGGTTAGACTTTTTTTTCCCCTGATTATATATTTGATTCTGAAGGGAATATTTCAGTCATTCTTGTCTAGAGGGTTCCTGGGTAGGTTGATACGGAGACATTAGCAGTGGCAACAGCAAGCATCACATGGAAGGTCACAGGATACTGAGGAAACAAATAGAATTCTGGAGTATTTTAAATGTAGATGTTTTGCTGGAGTTTACAGATGAAGGGTAGTTTGCCTTCCACAAGTACTGTAGTTATTAAAAGAGACAAAACACAGTGTGCATATAAGGTAAAGATTCTTGGCAGGACTAGAAAGCAGTAAAACTATATCTGAAACACAGCTAGTGCTTTATAGCATTAGTAGTTAGGGCAGGCATCAATTTTTAGTTGCTTTGGTCAGTTTTTCTTCTATCTCTCTTCTTACCTGTTACTTCCAGAATCATGATTACATTCTTCATTCCCACATCTAGTTCATCAGAGTAACTTTTATAATATCTAAACCAGCAGGTGAGGGCTATATTACAAGCAAGTATAAGGGTGCTATACTTTTAAATAAATACACCATTCATCGATGATTTTAACAATTTACTTAATCTGATACTCACTGATCACTAATGACTGTCCAGATGAGAGAAAATCTAGAAAGTGCTGTACCAAGCTACTCATTATGCTGTACTCATAATGAAAAGCAGCAAAACTCTCCACGTGCATACTATTACTAATTTGAGATAGAGAAAAGACGGAAGTGACATTTGACAAAGACCAAACTTCACTGGTTACAAAAGTAAAAATCAGATAGGAAAACAACTTGGTGCTTGCAAGTCTGAATTCTTAAAACTGTATTGCTACAATAAGAAAATAAACATCTTTTGCAGGAAAAAACAGCCTAGCAAAGTTTCCTGGAGACTGAAATTACATTTCCAAGAAGGATCCCTCTCCTAAACAAGGGTTATTTATCACAGCCAAAACGTAATCTGTGATTTTGTTTTTAATCACAGACCATTTGACTCAGATGGATTGCTAAAGTACAGGTCAAGGTATTCTTGTTTATTCTGTAGAGGAGAACTGTGAGGCCACATCTTCATGTTATCATTGACTCATCTGAGTCTAGTGACCCAGGGCTCACAATTTAAGAAACTGCAAACAACAGAAACTTTTAAGAAAAAAAGGTTATATTAAAGCTTGGTGAACAGGAAAACAACCCTGTCTTGCCTTGAGATGGATGAATAATTCTTACTTATTTTTAAAGTCTTTCATCATGTCATTACATGATGGTCTTATGAAATATGATGTGTACAGATATATGTAAGAAGCAGAAGAGACCTGTGGCTCTTTTTATCACTTAAAGAATCTTGTTAGTCTTGTAATTTTTTGTATTTCAAGAACTTGACTCAAATATGTACTATGACTAGAATTTCTAACATCGTAAAATTCTTTGAATGAGTAGCAATACATTATGCTTTAGTTGTTATTCTTATACAATAGACTTATCCTTGTGCAACATTAGAAATACATATCTTATTTGCCATTTCACGAGGCTGGGGAAATAAATACAATTTTACAGCTGATAGGTGGGTGACACATGAAGATTCAAATATCCAGCCTTCCAGGGGATGATCAAAATCTTTTGAGTTTTAGGAATGAAGTATAAAATGTAAAATATAATAGAGATGCATTCCATATGCTCTAAAAGCAAAGATCAGTGATAAGAGCAAACCCATTCTGGTTTAAAAGTTGTGCGGGAAACAACATTATTCATGTTCAGTTTCACTGTTAGTTCACAAGTATGTTGTGTTACAGTTCATTGGTCTACTCAATCTTTTTGATTAAAACTACTTGCTACCCCAGGTTTAGGCTAATCCCTGAGAATTATAGGTACAAACAGGTATATAAACCAGAAGAGAGAAATTAGTTACTGACAGCTACTCAGGGAGAACAAATTTGGGCTCTTCAAGTTATCATGTGTGAGTTTCGGAAGTGAGGATTAACACAAAGGTGGGCACCCAAGATTTTGTTTCAAGCTGTAATAAAGCAACCTCAAAGCATGAACGGTCTGTAGTTTCTCTCTTGATTTAGATAGCTACAGTAAACCAATATAAGGTGTTGAGGGGGTGTGAGCGGTTGTGGAGGAAGCAGGAAGGAGGAAAGTGAGGCAAGGAGGGAAAGGAGGGAAGGACACTCACTTAGCTGCATGTTCTGTCTTTGATATTCTCTTTATTAAACATTCCTAAACACTCTTTCTCAGGGTATAAACAGCCCTGTTTCTGTTCAGGGCTGCTGCAGTTTGCATCGAGGCAGATAAAAACACAGTGACCATTCTGGTGGTATGTTTCATGAATTTTTAAATAATTATGATTTCAGATTTGTTCTGCTTCTTGCAAATAAAAACAAAAAAGTCAGTAAAATATCTATGAAGTCTAAATTGCCTTTATTACATAAATATTGTAAACGGAAATGTGTTTAAATGTCATCTGACTACCAGCATTAATCCTTTTAACCAGAGTTATACCAATTCACAGCATAATACTCTCTACATTAAAAAGCCTTAGTGACTCACAAATACAGTAAGGATGAATAGAACAATATGATGCAAGGAAAAAGTGGAGCAAGGAACAAGTAATAAGGTTAGATACCATTTATTATATATTTTAATATCTCCAATCCTGTACCAACAACTAAGATTTATATGACTACTCCCTGCTAACGAAAATCACAATACTCTGATAACCCTGTCCAGTTTCACAAGTTGCTGGTAACTCTTTAACTGAAGTGGACCAATTCAGGGATGAAGGTTGTAACTTTCAGGCCATTGGGTCATATATTGTACCTTCTGAAAAACCCAGATATTGTTTCTAAGAAAGATTCAGAACAAATTTATTTATAATTTTAAATTCCAACAGGGAAGGCTTCCATTTCTTCAGGAAATGAAAAGTTGTCTTCTAAATTACTCTTATTCATGGCTCTGTCTTTATTGCAAAGCACATGGCATTCAGGATACTTGCAGGGTGTTGTTTCTTTTTTCTTATTTTGAGGTGATGGGGGATGAGATATGTAGCATTATCTCAAGCTAAGGTTGACTTTAAAATTCTCATGTCATCTACATGTGTACTGTGAGAAACATAAGGTGGACTGAACCACAGGTATGACTATAATGTTCACCACACCTAGATGTCTCCAGTAGTTTGCTCCCCAGGGTTTTTTATGGTGACAGAATTAACAGGCATGGATAATTCAAATGTGGAAAGGGAAGAAAGACCTAAATTTGTACAACCGCTTATTAAGATGAGGCTTTGTTTTTAGTTTTGAGCTAGCATGAAATGAAACCACTATGCATATTTGTAAAAATCATCTAAAAACTATACCTGTTCCTGTCAGTAGAACACAGACTAGGGAAGAAACTGTTTATGAGAGTGTGGCCACTTCCTTTCTTCTTTTCTAAAGCTATTGTTGAAGAAAGCATTGTAGACAAACAACTGATAAATGGTACAAGAAATGGAGTTGCCCTTGCTTCTTTTTTAGATGGCTATCAAAGAAAAGCTTCTATATCAGTAAATAACTTTTGATTCTCTACTGAGTTAAGACGAATGGCTTCCGTAACATGTCCTCTAAAAAAATTCTTTATCTGATTATATGTTGATTAAACTTGGAACAAACTAACAGTAAATTTTTTCTTGTTCCTTGCCAATGCATTGGCAGAAAACAGAAACATTTGTCGCTGTGGAAGACAAAGGAGCTGCTAAGATGAAGAGTTATTTCTGTGTTGTTTATCTTCCTGCTCTGCATAAGATACTTTCTTTTTTTTCTTAATGGAGAGAAAGACAAAGTAAATCTGACATCAAACCAGTTAAGACCGACAGATAGAAAAGATAAACCTTGAAAAAAGAAACAGTAATGCGTTAAGTACCTTTATGTCTGTTCCCTGTCTAAAGTAACCATGCTTAAAATCACGACTTCCATAAGACTGAAAAAACTCTGTCTAGGACCTTGGAATGAAATGCACCTGGCTTGTTTAGCTCATTCACCAGCCACTAGGATACTAACTTTTGATAATCATACTTTATTAATTGAAGGAAAGGTCTTCTTAATGTTCTCTGATAAGCAGCTGTGATAGCAGCCTCATGAGACCACAGTTATCTGGCAGTCCTTCCTTTCTGTTCTCTATGTTCGTGCTTGCAGGTGAAGATCTGGTCTACTGACTTCAATCACTGCATATATCAAAGCAATTTACAAGCAAGCATTCATTAACAAGGAACAAATGAACAGGGAATTATGTATTGTATTGTATTGTATTGTATTGTATTGTATTGTATTCTATTCTATTCTATTCTATTCTATTCTATTCTATTCTACTCTACTCTACTCTACTCTACTGTACTATACTATTTTTTAACATACTTAGTACTGATTTGGAATACTAAACCAACACCAAGCACATATGAAGCCACAGTCAAATAGAAATACAGTATTAAGGCACTATATACGTTATTAATTCATTCACTGTCCACTATATAATTAAAATTATCTATGGACTTAAAATCCAGCACACTTTAGAAGCAATTCAGTAAGTCTTACTGAAACATTTGACTCTCTTCTAGTCCAAACTACTACAAAGATAAAATCTTGAAACATAAACATATGAAAAGAGGATTAGGTGCTCAAACTTTTAGATAATAAATACTTTATAAAGGAAGAGATATAATGATTTTATATATGTATAAATATATATATATGCCTTGCCCATGCAATAGTGTCTTTCAGAATATTATTATTTCAGTTTAGTAATTTAGAAAGACCATCTGGACATAGATAAATATATATATATTAATTATATGTAAAATTGATTCATCAAGATTAGTTGTCTAAATGATCTGTATTTATACAAAAAGCCAAAACCAGCAGTAGCTGAAGAAAGCTTTTACAGAGTAACAGCTTAGTCTTTCTAACACTCGAGACAATATACTTCATTATCTTTAGGCTCTCTACTGATAAACGGAAAATCTCTGACAGGTAATACAACAACTGTTTTTGTATCACAACGGAGGGTTGTTTAACATCAGAAATGTCCTAATTCTAGAGGAAGAACTGATGATAAATCCTCCTGAAAGCAGCTTAGGATCCAAAGGTTGTTCAAAAGGCTAAGACATAACAGGAGATATCCATTGCTGGAGAAATAAATAGCAGTTTGAGAAGGACACAAACTCTGGGTTATAATGCTGCTGTTATTGCATAAATCATGGTTTTCAAAGTTCAGAGCAGCTTTTCCACAATTTCACCCTCATTATCTCTACTTTGGTGAATACAAACTTGAATGACCTGAGACCTAACTCTTAAGGTTATCTCCAGTTCAAGACAGCAAAGTCCATTGGATGTCTTAGTACCTATAATAATTTCATATAGCTTGATTGGTCTCTCCTTCTAAAATTGGGATATGCCTATTAAGTAACATGTCAGAAGAAAAGTGCCCAATGTCTGTGTTATACGTTCAGTGCCAGCTTGTAGACATCAGAAACAGTACTGTGCATGAATTCTGGCCTGTGCCATTCCTTCCTGAGTTATCTCAGGAGTAGTGAAAGTAAAAAAGTAAAAAATTCTCAACCACAGCCTGAGCTCTGAAGTACAATCTGAAACTTTTCCAGTCCGGGTAGGATGAAATAATTTCTAAGCAACTGCATCGCACTAGGAGTCTTGCACTAAAACCATAATTTCTTTTTTAATTACTGTATGTATTTTGAAAAGACAGCTTTTATTGATTTAATAATTCAGGTGGCACAGAATGCACTCCACTGTTAATATAGTGCTTTCTTTTTAGTTTGCATTCACCTCCACCAGCTTTTTTCTCTTGATCTCTTTTGTTTTTTCTTTTTCTTTCTGCTAAAATCTATAAATCTGTTTCATGTAAATACTTTGAAAATTAGAGCAAGTCATGGGCTAACATCCTGTTGGATTATTTGATGGATTGATATCTTAAATCTTCCACAGTAGAAAGGTCTTAAATTTTACCCTATATAGTCCATTATTCAGACCTCAGACCATCTCAGCAGACCTTTTCCAATTTTATGTTAGGTTGGTGCAAAAGGAATTGTGATTCTTGCATTGTTGAAATTTGCTGGCATATTGGAATAAATTCTTAAATAAATGTGGTTATGTTATATATAATTTTAATGCACTTTTCTTGTTTTAGGATTTTTTGCTGATGACTTATTACTTGCTGTTAATTTATATTTATTTTAGACTATGGAAATGATGTTAGACAAAAAGAAAATTCAAGCAATTTTCTTATTCGAGTTCAAAATGGGTCATCAAGTACCAGAGAAAACTCGCAACATCAACAATGCATTTGGCCAAGGATCTGCTAGCGAACGTACAGTGCAGTGGTGGGT
>VWYH01001524.1:0-23968 GCA_013399365.1 Pampusana beccarii
TCACCGAATGGACCGTGACACCCAGGCAAATATGTTATCTCTTCGTTGGTAAGTTTATGAAGAGTAAATTACGGAAGAAAAAAAATAAGAAGGTCACTCTCCCCTTCTGCCCATCAAGATGTATGAAGTACTCTTTTATCATTCTGCCACTCTTGATTGTGTTGAAGGAATTTAAACTATTTAACAACAACAACAACAACAATGAGGAAAAATACCAAGCAGCCAGGAGTTACTCACAGCTTTTACACATCTTGAGATCCTGGAAAATGCAAAAGTGGGTAGGCAATTATATCAGCCAAAAATTAAAGGAAAAAGGGGTATTTTCAACCAATTTTTTTTGGAAGGCAGTTATTGTCAAAGGATATTAGTTCCACTAACATTTCCTGGTATTGCACGTGTAAATATGGATGTGGTTTATAACTGGATATATGTACCATATTTGGCTTTTTTACAAAGCTTTGAATTTATTGCTGGACAATGCCCTATTTTTAGAAAGGGGCACCAACTAAAGTGGATGTCAAGCGGATTAAGAGCTGGCTGTCAAATCTCAAAATAGCCTATATGGAACAGTTGTTATCTAAGAGGAACAACTGAAATGTCTCGTACTCTTCAGCTGTGGGAGAAGATCAGCAGAACTGAGATTTGATCAAAATTTACAGGATCATGAAGATTAAGCTGAACCCAGAAATGTTTTTCCACCAAACGTCACAGTACTAGAACTAGAGAGAAGCTAGTTGGATATCTGTATAAAACAGATATAAGAAAATGGGTTTTTTTATAGAACGAAAAATAACTTACTGAAGCTGTTACCAGAAGAGACTGTTGAGGCAGAAAGTATTCAGCATGTTCACAAAAGAAACAGGCAAATTCTTGCATGTGAATTCACAAACAGGAGCAACTGACAGGGATATGCCGCTTTAACTTTCCTGTTCTTGTGAGAAAGAGTGAAACTGATACACCAGTGCATTCGCCTTGGATAACATCTCCCACTCCTCAGAGACCAGTTCTGTGTTACGTGTTACACTGATCTAACACAGTAAAAGATTCAGAATTTTCTATCAGTAAATGTTACCAGATGGATTTCATACATATCAGTTCTGGTTGTGGATTTAATTGTATTTAGTGAATTTAATGGTTTTCATCTAATTTTGGGGATATTTTTAAAATATAGAATGACTTATTTTTTAAAATTACTTTTAGTTATTAGTCTTTATTTTCTTGCTGGCATAGAATATATTAATTGGGTAAGTTTAAATTGCTCCTTTATCTTGTATTAATATAACATGATACTGATATCAAAATAGCTGTGCTTTTAACAATATAATAAAGCTGTGTTAGTGAGTGGGTTAAAGGAATAAAAGTAGTACCTGACACCCATAATTTGCTGTACTCCACTGGCTGATTCAGGTGTTAAGTAAATACAGAGTTTATTGAATTTTGGCAAAAAATGTTGTTGAAGATTGATTTGACAATGAGCCACACGCATCACAATATTGTAGAGCATTGGGAAAGGCTAAAGTTAAAGGCACATCATTCACATATAAAAAAATCAGAGATGCAGATTTTATCACATCAATTCCTTCTTCTTTATGTCAAAATACAGGAAAGAAATACAAGATCTTTGTTCCCTAAATTATGCAGAAATACATTTTGGAGACATAACCTGAGTGTGGGTGTGAAAGTTGTACCTTCAATTGCTGTGATTTGTTTTATCATTATGATGTAAAACACTCCCCAGAAAACACTTAATTTTGCCTGAGGTGTACCTGGCCTGTATTTATATCTGTATTTTGTACCCATGGTAAATCTGAGTAGTGTCGTTAGACTTGTAGAAAACATGGAAAATACAGTTTGGAAACTGCTTGTATTAACTACAATATTTTTAGTGAGATGATTCAAATGAAAGCTAAAGTTCTTTACTCTTTTAGCTTTTTAAGTGGCATGAATGTGATATAGAAGATATTCTTCTTCTTTGAAAAAGAAGGAATACTTTTTCCCCTAACATATTATTTCTCTTTTTTTTTTTTTTCTACTAGTGCTTATACATCCACATGTCAGCTCATCTTATGCAGAAAACACAAGTATTTGTTGTTGGTGTTTTTTTTAAACAAAACGAACAAAACCCCAAAACAAACAAACAAACAAAACCCAACCAAAAAATATTTTAATAATGGAGCAGTAGGATAGAGGTATGTGGATCAGCAAAGGAAAAACCACCAAAGATCACAGTCTGTCATGAAATTTCACTGAATTTATTGAAAATACAGTAATGAAGAACTGAAATGTGGATATTTATGGACATAGTGTTTTAATAGTAACCTTCTGACTAGGAAGTTTATTGATCAATCAGCACTGATAACTCGTTTATATTTTACTCTTTCTCTTTTTAAGAGTTCAACAGTCATCATATTTTGAAAAAGGAAACATAAAGGAACTCTGAAATGGCTAATAAAATATTAATCTTTTTAGAGGTCCATTATAGATGACAGCTAACATTTTACTCTTCTCATTCGTTCTGCTCAGCAGATATTTAATACAGACTCGTGCCATGCAGCCGGCAAGGAGCAAATACTTTCACATTATACTGCATTCTACTCTAGAGTTATAAATGTGATGTTAATATTGAAGTGGTGGTTCATGCAGAACATGATACTTAAGGCATTGAGGAGATTTGTGTATGAATATACGCACACTCTATAGTTAGCATCGCAATAAAACTAATTTTGACAGTAGTCTAACTAGATGGGCCCTAAAATGACAGTAGTACTATTTAAGAATGCTAATGTATGATGTTATGTAGTTTGGTCAGTCAGGTAAGAAGGGAAAAAAGGTACATCTCAGGAGTCTATTATCCATTGGAAAAACACACAAGCAAACAAAAGAAACCAACCAATCAAAAACAAACAAACAAACAAACAAACAAACGAAAAACCCTGACTTATCTGTGTCAAAAGGACTTTTTTCCCACATCTTAACATTTTGCAATACCAAACCTGTGGCTAGCTTCCTGTAGCTTGGTAAAGAATATGTTCCAGACTGAGTGGCCTAGGTTTATCTGAGTTAGATTCTCTACAGGGATTTTTACATATCTACTCAGATTTTTTACCTTCATAAACACATATAGGCCTAAAATCATCAGTGTCATCCAGATGTACCTTGCTTCTAAAACTAGAGAAGCTTAAGAGTAAAACAAAGCAGTCAGAAAAAGGTTTTAGATGCAGACTACAACAAAGTTTACAAGTAAACTATTTCAAAATCCGGTCCCTAAATTTAACTTACCAGCAGTCTATCTTTTTCTCTTTATTTACACTCCTTTCTTTAGAATTCAGACCTGGTGGTTAAACAAGGAACTGCTAGGTAAGCTCAAGTGGAAGAGGAGAGACTACAGATAATGGAAGGAGGGGCTGTCCACATAGGAAGAATATAAGGCTGTTGTCAGAGGATGTAGGGAGGCAACTAGGAAAGCTAAGGCCTCCTTAGAATTAAACCTTGCAAGAGGGGTCAAGGACAACAGAAAGAGCTTCTTCAAATACGTGCAAGATAAAACTAACACCAGAGGCAATGTAGGCCCACTGATGAATGGGGTGGGTGCCCTGCTGACAGAAGACACAGAGAAGGCAGAGTTACTGAATGCCTTCTTTGTCTCTGTCTACTCTGCCGGAGGCTGTCCTGAAGAGCCCTGTACCCCTGAGGCCCCAGAGGAAGGTAGAACAATGGAGGATATTGCCTTAGTTGATGACGACTGGGTTAAGGACCAATTAAGCAATCCGGACATCCATAAATCCATGGGTCCAGATAGAATGCACCTGTGGGTGCTGAGGGATATGGTTGAAGTCACTGTTGGACCACTCTACATCATCGTTGCCCAGTCCTGGGAAATGGGAGAGGTGCCTGAGGACTGGAAGAAAGCAAATGTCACTCCCGTCTTCAAAAAGGGCAAGAAGGAGGGCTTGGGTAACTATAGACTGGTCAGTCTCACCTCTATCCCTGGGAAAGTGATGGAACACCTTATTCTTGGTGCCATCTTAAGGCATATCAAGCATAAGAGGGTCAGTAGGGGCATTCAACATGGCTTCGCCGAGGGGAAGTCATGCTTAATTGGCCTCGTAGCCTTTTATGAAGACATAAGGAGGTGGATAGATGATGGCAGAGCAGTGGATGTGGTCTGTCTTGACTTCAGTAAAGCATTTGACGATGTCTCCCACAGCATCCTCACAGCTAAACTGAGGAAGTGTGGTCTGGACAATTCGTTAGTGAGGTGGACTGCAAACTGGCTGAAGGAGAGAAGCCAGAGAGTCATAGTCAATGGGGCAGAGTCTAGTTGGAGACCTGTATCTAGCAGAGTGCCTCAATGGTCAGTACTGGGGCCAGTATTATTCAATATATCCATGAATGACTTGAATGACGGAACTGAGCGTACTATCACTTGGTGATGACACCAAGCTGGGAGGAGTGGCTGACACGCCAGAGGGCTGTGCTGCCATCCAGTGAGATCTGGACAGGCTGGAGAGTTGGACAGGGAAAAATTTAATGAAATATAGCAAGGGAAAGTGTAGAGTGTTACATCTGGGTAGGAACAACCCCAGGTTCCAGTACAGGTTGTGGAACGACCTAGTTGAGAGCAGTGTAGGGGAAAGGGACCTGGGGATCCTGGTGGACAGCAGCACGACCATGAGCCAGCACTGTGCCCTTGTGGCCAAGAAGGTCAATGGCATGCTGGGGTGTATTAGAAGGGGGGTGTTTAGTAGGTGAAAAGACGTTCTGCTTGTCCTCTATTCTGCCCTGGTGAGACCATATCTGGAATATTGTGTCCAGTTCTGGGCCCCCCAGTTCAAGGAGAACAGGGAACTGCTGGAGAGAGTCCATCACAGAGCAATGAAGATGATTAAGGGAATGGAGCATCTCCCATATGAGGAAAGGCTGAGGGAGCTGGGTCTTTTTAGTTCGGAGAAAATGAGACTGAAGGGTCACCTCGTTAATGTTTAAAAATATATATGAAGGGTGAGTGTCATGAGGATGGAACCAGGCTCTTCTCAGTGACAACCAACAGTAAGACTTAAATTTGCGAAGAAACTTCTTCTCAGTGAGGGTAACAGAACACTGGAACAGGCTTCCCAGGGAGGTTGTGGAGTCTCCCTCTCTGGAGACATTCAAAACCTGCCTGGACTCCTTCCTATGTAGCCTCATGTAGGTCTTCCTGCTCTGGCAGGGGGATCGGACTAGATGATCTTTTGAGGTCCCTTCCATTCCCTAACATTCTGTGATTCTGTGAATTCCCAAGGGACATCCAAGTTTGTTGCTAGAATGCTAGAATTTGTAGCAAAACTTCTTCCTATGTTACCCTCAGTTTTTCCATTTTTCTTCAAACAGATTAGGAGAAGCTCCCCTGAAATTCCCACAGTAATATGTCTGAATGTTATTTTCTTGGTCTTTAGATACAGTTCAAAAGAAATGCATGCCTCTAATCTTAAATCACATTGTGCCAGTTCTGAAGCCTAGTCTTTAGACCATATAGTTCCTACCTAGTTTTTGACTTCTGGCTAAATGTTTCAACTCAACCTGGCTGAATCAGAATCCATAAACTCAGCAGGACTTACTGTTTTGTCAATGTCAATTACTATACAAGATAATGGGTTGCCTATATTTTGTAAAGCTCATGAATCCTGCAGTAGTATCTGCCTATAGGGACCAGATGCAATGCTTTTGGACATAAACACATCAGTGAACTCAACGTATCAAAAAAATATTCCCAACACCATAAATTAGCTAATTTTTTTAGTTTTTATCAGATCAGTTTTCCTCTTCCTTATGTCAAAATACCTTATCTTCTCTCTCGTGGCCCAAAAGTCTTTTGATGACATTACCCACAAAATTCAAAAGAATTCCAAAGAACTGCTAGCAGTGTAACATGTCATATTAGAGAAAACAGGTTGAAATACAAAATTTCCTTTTGCCTTACCTGTGATCATCAAGCATGCAAAGTAAATCATGACCCATTTAGAATCACTGTGGTTTCTACATTGAGGGTAGATGGTGATTATGACTTTTATATAGTCCTTATGCATACGTTTGTCATCTTGGACACGTGACATGTGTCCATAATCACCTTGTGTGCAGTCCTCTGTGTGAGATTGTTTGGCAAAAGAAGGAGTAACATCTACTGACACCAGAACTACAGTAGGTCCGTAACTGTGTATTTGTTTACTAAGAAAGTGATAGTATGGATCATTTGGAAAAAAAAAAAAGGCTATTCGCAGGACAGATGCAAATAAGAACAGTACTGGGAAAGAGCTGCATCATATTTGTTGCAAAAGGAACACTTTTTTTCTGTCAAGAGTTAAGTATTTTCTTTGCCCTGCTGAGTTACTTCCAGAAGAGACACAGTTTTACAAATGAACAGATCAATGTCACATCCTTCTTTTATTTCTGCATAAGACAGTTCCTAAGACTGTAAAAACAATAAAAATACTTTATTAAGGGGCATAAAACTATATGAAAAGGGGGAAAAAAGACCCTCAAAAGATAGAGGGATTGTGGAATTTCTTTAGTTTGTATATCTCAAAAGAGTTAAAGTCTAGGAAACTGTGGAGATAAAAGGGAATGAAGCCTAGAAACGGCCTGTGGCTTACACTTACCCTCTAGTTACAGAAGTCTTTGAATCCTCCAGACTATTCCCCCACACTTATAGCTCCCTATCTTGCAAACTTATATATCTTTAATATTGCAATATTCAGTGCTACTGGTGAATATTTTCCATTTCTTTTTATTGAAAAACATCAAAAGAGAAAGAGAAGTAACACATTGGAAGATAGTTTAATGTCAAAAGGAGCACTTCTACCGAATTCCACTGAATTAACATGAATTCTTTTGCTGTAACAGAAATACTGGGAGGAAAATATGAGGTTATCTTGGAGAAAACACTACTTAATGTATCTTAAGACAAAAAAAATTACTGAAAGTAATCTGAAATACAGATTTATGCCATAAAAATGAAGTATTGATGGGTGACACAAAACAAAGGTGAATAGCAGCTCAGTCATCAGTTTGCAGTGAGATGAAGATTCCCCAACTACGCAAATGTTGGCTACGCACAGCACAAAAAACATAATATAAATCTACAAACAGACGAAGTGCTACATTACTTGATTTTTGGAGTTTACAGGTAATTTCTGGGTTCTTTATTGTGAGAAAACTATTGACTGGAGTGATTTAGGAGAAGGTGAATAAAGGTTGGGTCAGGGGGTGCTGAAGAGGATTTCAAGGTGCATACTTTGGCAAGAGGATCAAAAAGTTTTATCTTCCTGAGTCACTTGTTAAAAGTGTAACGAAGTGAAAGGGAAGGTTTAGCTAAAAAGGAAGAATCAACAAAAGGCTAAGGTAGAAATCTCAAACATTTGAATCATTTTATGCTGTACAACTGTTCAGCTGCTATTAAATTTATACAAAAGACGGCAAATGCATGAAAATAAGGATTAGTAAGGGCTGGAGTTCTATCTTTTCTGTATAACTCTACTCTTTGCAAATCACGCTGTCATGTTAAAAAAAGAGCATCTGCATAACTACGTTAGTTAAGATGACATGAAGACCTACAATCAAAAGAATGTGAAAATCTTTTATTTTACTCATCACTAGTTTTATTTTTTGCCTCTGTATCTCAAATTTTCTTTTTTGATTTTTTTAAACAAAAATGTTTACTGGTTTTGATAGTACAGAATACTGTGTCAGAGACTTTAACAAAGGATGCTTGCCTATGCAAACCACTACATTTTATACAGTGTTTCTCAAATGATTTGTCACTTCTACAATTTTAATGCAATTTTTATATTATTAAAACTTTACAAAAGGAGGGGTTTTGCAAAAAAAAAAAAGAAATGAAGACAACTTCACAAAACCAAAGAAAGGACTGTATAACACGATATTTTTAAAAACATGAAAATTCATAATTTGGAGACTTTGATATATAAGTGAAGAGAAATATGTTGGTTTTCCACAGGTAATTTGAAGTAAGAGATGATTTCTTATGAGAAATCAGTGTACCCAGTGTACAGTGAACGTTAGTGTTCAGGTACTTTTCTGAATAGGACCTGAAAATTCTTCATTACTTGAAAAAGAAAGTAAATATCTCCACTGAAAAGATAAACTTGCATTGAAGATGAAAAGTGATCAAAACAAAGTAATCTTCTGCTTTGCTTAACAAAGTTTTGTGAAAGAAAGAATCTACACTAATATTCCATCACCTGATGTGAGCAGTACTTCAGGAAAGATATATAGATATATACAGACGTATAAAAATAAGAAACAATAAGAAGACAACAAACCAAAAACTAAAAAACACAAAGAAAATTGCCCAAGAAGCAGCTTCTAGATCTTACAAAGGTACATCTGCTTACCTAGAATTGGTCTTATGTTTTGAACATCTCTTTTCATTAAGTGTAAAACATGGTACTTACTCTGGTTTTGGCACTTAAGAAAGAGCCCAAATTGGTCACATTCTGGTAGTAGAACACAACTGGAATTTTGCATGTATATAATGCTGTTTACTGTAAACCTTTTTACTACCCTGCTCAGTATTATTCCTAGGCTATTATGTAGCTACTTTGTGTTTAAACATGTATAGCAGCATACTGAAATGCAGAATTATAGAATTTCCTTCAGAAAGAGAGTCATGGTTTTCCTTCACTCTGTCTATCTCAGTAGTTGTACACTTCAATGATTCCACTGAATTCCACATAATTTCTTTTAGTACATACCTGTTCATAGAGAAGGTAAGATTATCGGTGACTGTAGGAACATTGATGGTTCCTTGAGACACCAGTAGAAGTACTCATCTCTTCTATTGGAGACAAAAGACTCTGTCACGGTCTTTTTTCTTGAACATTCCAATGTAAACGATATATTTTTTTTTTTCCACACTCTTGGCCTAGTATAGAAATATTTTTAGTTTTTTTTCTTATTGTATTTAACCTTTGCGATTGTGATTTTTGCCACCGTCATGCCAGACAACAGTTGATTACAGCCTTTTATAGCAGAATAACTCTTTAGATCAATGGACAAATGTAGCTTGAACTGACAAAGAGAAAGTAGATATGAGTGCTGTCATAAGTCTTCTGACTGCTGGTACTGCCTTGGGTTACCTCAGAGTCGCATGTCTAGAGCTTCATGATGTCAGGAACCTGATGAAGGCCTGTTTCAGAGACTGACACATTTTCTGAGACAAAACAAAATGTGACATTTCACTGCCCTTGTAATTAGAACCAGAACATTATTGGTAATAGACGCTAAACTCTGATACCTCTACTTAATCCAAATCCAAATCAACACAGGCTTTTTTGGAGTTAGTGGAAGCAATATTATGTTAGAAATGTTTTCTCTTAGCTATGAAAAATGCAATGTTATCACGCAGCATTCCTCTGGGGGAAAAAAAGAATCCTTAAAATTAATCATACTTTAAACAGCAGAATGGAAGAGCTAATGAAGAAAAATACGTGATTCTTCCGGCTGGAAGCCGATATACTGAGAATAAATCTATTACAGTCTCATGTGAAATTTTATGAATACATAAATACATGGGTGTGAAAAGTGTTCATTTTCTTATCTTCAAATTGTGTTACCTGGTCAGAATATTTCTTTCTCTTCCTCAAAAAATTTTGGGCAAGAATATTTCTCTTGTTAATATTCTCATCTGTAAATAGATCAATCTTTTTACTACAGTATTTTACTTATTGGCTGTCTTTGCCCAAATGTTGATTTTGTATTACTATGTACTACTTTTATTCATTCATCTCCCCATAAAATGAAGTATGCATTAAGCTGGTAAATTCTATTAAAGACCATGGAAAGACCCAATAATTTTGTAGAGCTGTCTAGAATGATGAGGATTTCAGTTAGTGAAAAAGAAACTACACTTTTTGTTGTAAATGCAGACTTTTTACATCTCCACATTGAGCTACCATGTGCTTTTTGTGACTCTATTGAATTCACCCTGTATGTGAATTCACCCACCATGTGGGTGTCATGGACAAGTTGTCAGTAAAACAATATCAGTACTACTACATTTTAATACAAAATTAATTGAGCAACTATCTATTGATTTGATGGATTTAACGCAGTTAATGTTGTACTTCATCAAGAAATTTAATTTATTTTGTATGATGTACAACTTCTTTGAGTTTTTGTAACAAATTACAAGAAAATGCAAAGGAACACAGTTTTATTCCAGAAAAAAAATACAAAGAGGTAAGATGAGGAAGAATTTACATTTCAATCTTCAAATATTATCACAGTGAGCGTGTGCTTTTTCTCTGTGTGTTTGTTTTGTTTTGTTTTGCCTTTTTTTTTTTTTTCTTTTCTCAAAGGCCCCCTGTTATCCTTATTCAGGTTAATAACAAAACCAAATCAGGCTAGTTAATTTAAATATCTTGTGCTGCTAACATGAAGAACTACACCAGCATTTTAAGACAAAAAATTTTCAAGATTACTGCTGTATGCATAGCAAAGCACAGATTTCTTGCAGCATAATTTAACTTTGGTGGTACATAGCAGATAGTCTAGTTTTAGTATTTCTCTAATTGGTGACTTTCCATTAAGACAGTAAAATCTGTAGTAAATCTGAAGCTTTGTGCATGAAAGTCTGAATTTGAAGCTACTCTATATTTAAAAAAAAAAAAAAAAAGAGAGTGCACTCTTTGCCATCTCATGGTAACAGTAATTATACGACATTTTACGTAGAAAAATAACTATAGATAACTTTCAATTCAGATCTGAAAATTCTGTTACTCATTTTTTGATGAAATTATTCCCTCCTGATTTGGAACCAGGACCTTTAGCTTTTCTCACAGTCTCTACTGAAGAGGTTGGGAGAGGAGGGCAGGGAAAAAAACAACTCTGATACCTTGGAATTTATTACATCCAAAGCTAGCAGGGGACAGAGAGACAGGCAGTGTTTGCTTGGCAGAACTCTATTTAAGATAATATCTTGAGATTTAGAAAATTAAGCAAGGGAATGAAAATATCAAACAAATATTGGTAAAATTGCTACTGAATGCTTCAATGCTTTTTAGCTTTAATTCTGAAATACTTCAGCTTTTGTTCTGGTCACACAGTTCTCTGTTGTAAATAGTTGTACTATTTTACCATCTCTATTAAGGTACTTACGTTTAGCTATCTCCAGCTCTTCTTGTCTCATAGGAATATACTGACTTTGTATAAGCATCATGTCACCCTGGACATTAAACCAGGGAGAGACCAAAGTTTATTGTTGTGTAAGTTGTGTTCAGGATGATTTTCCACCTTTTGCCTCCTGTGGGCATTGTATGCACACGGGGTCAGTCAAGCACAACCTCTGTACAATTCTAGGCTGCAAGTCTTTACCCTCATCTGTACTAATTTGTTTGTCCCATACATCAAAAAGTACCACCCTCATTCAGAAAGTTCATATGTTACCATGAAATGATAGAAATTAAGAATACAATCTTCATTTTATTAATAAATAATTTTAAGTATTAAACACACATATTTTTGTGACTATTAAGAATCTAAATAATCCCTATTTAATTTTTTCTTCATGCATTTTAATGCATACATTTGCCTATTATTCATAAGTGCTTTTTGAATATTTCACTGATATCATATACAATTCTGGAAAAGTGTCCTGATGAATGTAAAGTTTCAAAAGTGGCTTGAAGAGTACGATCAGTGCCATAGCTACGATATGTAGACCACGTAAATCTGGTGCCAGCCTACAATAAATTCAGGATTTTTTAGAAGCAATAAAGCACTCTCCTACGCAATCTGAATAAGATTTTGTACCTTTGTTATTCACGTCTCACCAAAGTGAATAGTTATTTATTTTGGTGATGACTGTCTTAGAGGTTTGTTGTTTGCACTCCACAAATATAAAATCATTCTAATTTTGTCATAAACTTTCCTTGTAGTATTGTGAAAATTAAAATCCAACCTGTTTGTTGGCAGAATCAAAATACCTCGACACAGTAGGCTGTTTTGAATCAAGGTCACTGTGTTTTCACCCATATTTTGATGCATACATTCATTTGACACCTTAACAGCAAACAGTGTGAGACAGGTTGAGCTCTGTGATAAATTACAGAGGGTCTTGTTTTCGAGAAATGAGAGAAGGAATGTTTACTATTAACAACCAGAGGAAAAGCTTTGATCAAAACCATAGTATAAGAGCACAGCACAAGGTTTACCTGTGAGGTAGTCTAGTTGATGTTCAAAGTGATTTGAGCTCGCCTTTCATAGTTAGAAATAGGAATGGAGACCTCAAATTCGTTTGATAATAACAAAATCTGTGTTCATATGCTTCTTTTCTATAACGTAATTTCTTATGTCCCTACAGCAACTGTGAAGGTTCTTATTATTTAAAAAAGAAAACAAAACCAAAAATCCACAATGCAACAACAAAAACAAAACCACTGAACACAAAACAACAGAATAAAGTATCATTTGTTTAGCTTTGTTTGTCTGGTATAAAGGACATTATGAAAACCCTGACAAAAAATACGTTACACATATTTACCTTGTAAGTAGAAGTGTGAAATCGCTGCGAAGCAGAACCAGACAGTGTAGTGTGTAAAACACAGAAACTGCAGAACCTCCTTCTTAATATGCTCTTTTAAGTAAGTCTAAATTTTCATCACTGACCTGAAGATTGCTTGGAAGGAAGAATATCCTTCTGTCTTATTATTTTATTTGAAAATTATTTTGAAAGCTGTCACTGTCTAGCATGTATCCATAACAGTAAAAATATATGTAAGCTCAATTCTGTAAGGAAGCAATGTTGCACAATACTTCTTTCAAAACATCTTATATCTTTATTTGTCAATCATTTTCCTTCTATAAGCCTTAAGTGAACACTATAGCTGCAAAATTTAAGAATATGGAAGTGTCTACACTTCCGTGTACACAGACATACAGATAAAGTATAGTTTGTAAATATATGTGTATACGCATCCACATGCATGAGAGTGTAAATCTGTATCACATATATAGATATCCACATACTTACTGCCTAGTACCACCTATTTAATATTTTAACAAATAAAAATCTAAAAAAAAAAAAAATTGAAATTAACTGTAGAAGATACATAAATTTGGCTTAATCTCTGACTATATAGATGGAAATCAATTGAAATGGAGGATGTTCCAGCTGTTTCTCTCAGAAACTGTAAGAAAAAAACCCCAACATTATTTGAAAAGAATAAAACTTTAATGATATAACAAGCATATGTGAAGAGAAGTACTAGAGAAAAAATTCTGACTGCAGTGCAATTGTATGTTTTCAATCTCACAGTTAGAGTTTTCACTCTATTAATTATAAACTACCATTTGTAACCAATTAGATGTGTGAGAGCTGTTTGAGACATATATTCTTGTCTTTGTGTGTGTCTACTGTAATTTACTATGGATCTGAAAAATGAACATAAGTGTGCCCCTCAATTATCTCCTCTCGAGTATTTCCGCTTTCCAAAGCTTCGTGGGGTCATTTAGGAAGCCAGGACATCCTTATAATTAGATGGTGATGAACAGCACAGTGTATTATAAATAAGTTGATCTTTGAGATTATTTTAAAGTTACGATTTTATTTTTATTCTCTTGTGTAATGATAACTTAAAATTTGAAGTGTCTCATCTAAATTATCTGGTACATGCCTGCTACTGGAGTTGAGGGTGACCGACCATTGTTGGTAGGTTTAATTATTGGTAGACTTTTAAGACTACCTTTTCTGAAGTGCAATCTTGTCCATGTAATTTTTCATGACCAAAAAAAAATTTAAAAAATCTTTTTTTTGTATATGTCCTCTTACTTTTATTATATCAGAATTCTTTCTCATTTGAATTTAGTATCTGTGTCTCAAAACATAAGAAGTAAACATAGTTGCTTTTTACCTATTTCTTCAGGAATACAGTGCTTTCCCTGATTATTCAGAATGAACTGGTGATACAAGTTTGATCTAAATCTCCCTGGGTTCTCAGCAGTAAAAATATTACAGTTTTTATGTGTTTTATCATACAGATTTTATCACCTTAATATGAAAATGGGTCATTCTCCACTAACCCACTGCCAAAGCATGACATTTTTGCTATCACTGTTACCTCTGTAGTGCACTTAAGTTTGATTTATGAGAACATTTTATAGCATGTGTGTCCTTAGGAGGCTCCAGGAAATGAGACAAAGAACGTGACTGTGAATTGCTTAAAACAAAACAAAACAAAACCTTGCATGTTGGTTGCCTACAGATGCAACTTCAATTAAAAAAAAATCAGAACTTAATGAAGAGGGAGCAAAGAGAACTCTTCTTTTCTGAGGTGTTCTGAACTGCTGAAAAAAAAAAAAAACATAGGGAAGAGATGAGGAATGAAGTGTCTCCTTCAAGCACCTTGGTACTTTCAATGTAGATAAAGAAACAAAATGTGGGAAAATCTGAAACAATAGCATCAAGCACATTTTTTATTAACTTCTTGAGTATTGGCCTTTAGTCAGACATGCTAAGATTCGTGCTTTTACTGCTGGTCTTTTTCCAAATGAGGCTGTCAGAAATTAAGGCTATCTACTGAGTATTCTACACACTCACATTTCCTCAAGTCACCAGTGGTTTTAGATGGCTCAGGTTCTACTGTTGAACTGGGGATAGCTGTGAAAGTGAATTAATAACTGGGAAAAAAAAAATTTCTTGGTTTCATCTGAGCATTTATTCCTTCAATAGCAAGGTCATTATTTAATACTTAGATACATCCCACTTTGTGAAGAAGGAAGCTAACTGTTCACAGTCTCTTCACTTGTAAAATTTTGGGTTATTTTGGAGGTGTAATAAATATTTCATTTACATTAGGGTGTGTGTCTTCAGGGGAATCTGTCTGGAAGTGGATAGGCAGTTCTTCTTCAGTTTGATCCTTCGACCTTCAAATGCCATTAAACACTTGAGTTATGATGTCCAAATTGTTTTACTTATTCACTTTGGAAGGCAGGACATTTCGGAAATTTAGACATTAAATAATGGCTGTTTTTTTCAATAGAAATCAGGAAACAAAGGCTGTACTCAACTGAGAGGTTTTCTTTCTCTTTTGCTTTTTATAGTGTGACTTAGTATTCATAAAAGATGCCATTTAGAGCTCCTAAGTCCATTGTAAGTACATAATCAGGTTTTTTTCTTTAAAATATCTTGCTCAGTCAGTATCTAGCGTTTAGAATATACAGAACTAATTGTTCCGAACAAATTAATGTCATGTAAAATTAAAAAAACCAAAACAAACGTATCTGTGTAGCTTTCAAGATGCTATGTATCAAGTAATAAACAACAATAATCTGTTGCAAAGCTGAGGTCTTTGTTTAGTCAGAGATCCTGTCTTGTCTTCCACAGAAGCCCTTATGTTTCTTTCTGTATGCTTTTAACAAGTATATACTCAGTATCTCCACCAAAGTGCCCTTCCACCCCCACAAAACCTTTGAAAATCCTGATCGTTTAACACTTACCATATTATGCACATTCTTTCACCAGGAATTTCACACTGATTTAAGAATAATATATCTTTTACTTCAAGAGCCTATAATTCCAGTATTTGAGGCACAATGAGTCTACACTAGCTACTAGAAATTTGAGGCCTGTGGTAAGGCTCAGGAGTTTTTTCAATGTTGCCAAATAGGTTGCAGTGATGCAGATATTCTGGAGCTTTAGTCTGCAAACATTCACCCTTGAAATGTGCAGTTACTCCTGTTGCTAGCTTAAATTGGTGATCTGGAACATGGACTACTTTCGTGAATATGAATTCATGCAGGTTTGGGACAGATTTCTAATGTGACATTTTACTTTTTTTTTTTTCATGTTTATATTCTTCGTAAGTAGTAGATGTTCCAATATACCTGAAAGGCACTTCGCAAGGTATCAAGAACATTCTTGGTTAATGAGTATCTAGTCTGTTTGATACTAATGCAGAAAGATAATTTCACAAATTAGGAAGGTTGTCTCCTGTTGTTTCTACAAGATTTGTATCCTTCTGGACCTTTTCAGCTGTATTATTCAACTTCATTTTGTTGTTCAACAGTAACAGGTGTAGCAGAGAGGAAAAGAATCCAGAGAAACCCATATGTGTCATGACCATTGTTCACCTTACAGGTTCTGACAATTTTGATGTAGCTTCCATCAGCAAAAGTTTCCTGGTGTTTTAGTGGAATTCTGGTTAACACAGAAGAATACGTGAAATATCTTTGAGCATGTTCCCTTAACAGCAGAAAAATTACCTTAGATATGGAAACGCAGTCAGTCAGCAAGGCACTCAGTGGTAGCAGCGGCTAGTTCCCATGTCTGACCACCAGATCAGCTAGTTCTTGCAGCTGAGCATAGCAGTTTGCACAGAAAGGTGTGTGGCAAGGGCAAGGAAGCTCTGCTAGCTCAAGAGATTAGTGCAGTTAGTGGTCATTACCCTCATAGGAGGAGCGTAACGATGGTAACCACTGGAAGAAAGATAAGTCCCCTGCATTTGCCATGAAGGAGGCATAAAACCAGAAAGAGCTGCCAAGGAAACAAGAGAACAGCTGTGTGAGGTGTGAGCAGGTGGATGACCTGCTCAGCATGGTGGTGGAGCTAAAAGACAAGGTAGAAAGGTTGCGAAGTGTCAGGGAAGCAGAGAAAGAAATAGACTGGTGGGATCAAGTCCTGGCCTCCCTGAGACACAAAATGCCCCCACCAAGTAACCAAGAGCAAGAGAGTCCATTACCCTCTCCCTGACTGGCTGAAGACAGTAGGTCAAGTGAAAAGGATGAACAGAAACAAGTTCACACCTGAGGGAGCAGGCGAAATGTCACCTTACTTACCCCACCCTTCCAGGTGCCTCAAGTACAAGGCTCTTGAAGTGGAAGGCTAGTCAATGGCAGATGAAAGCAAAGGACCATCTAAACCATCTACAACACAGGTTCTCACACCATCTGAAAGGCCTACCCCTGTATTACGACCACCTGCACAAGAAAGAAAAGGGAGGTTACAGTTGTAGATGACCCCCCTGCGGGCGGTACGGAGGGTCCAATATGCTGGAAGGACCCTCCTCTTAGGGAGGTCTGCTGCCTTCCTGGGGCCCAGGCTAAGGACTTTGCCAGGAAACTTCCTAGCCTGGTACAGGCCTCGGACTACTATGCATTACTGGTTTTTCATGTAGTTGTCAATAAGATTGCAACCAGTAATCCAAGGGCAATTAAAAGAAACCTCAGGGCCTTGGGACAGGTGGTGAGGGAATCACATGCACATGTTATTTTCTCCTCTCTTCTTCCAGTCACGGGCAGTGACATTAGAAGAAACAGACAGGTGAACTCTACTAACACATGTCTCCATGCTTGGTGTAACCACCACAATTTTGGCTTTTTGATAATGGGATGGCCTACACAGCACTGGGTTTGCTGGCATCACATGGAGTCCACCTTACACATAAGGTGAATAGGGTCTTTCCACACAAGCTAGCAGAGCTTCCTGACAGGGCTTTAAACTAGATATGATGGGGGAGTGGAATGTAATCGGGCTCACCTGTGACATGCTGTGGGACGAGATAGCAAGTGTAGAGGGGCAAGGTGAAGCAGGCTCTAAACTGATGACCCTGGGGAGTGTGGTCCAAAGTGGTGATGCTCACACAGTCATGTGAATGGGGGAACATGCCAGACTAACCAGAGTCATGACAAATATTCCTTAGCTGCCTCTCAAGACGAGAACCAAAGAGCCAACCACCTCAAGGGTACACATCATTGCAGTAGAGCTATCTGCACCCCTCATGAAAAAAACTAATGCTTGAGTTTGTCCCTGAAGTGTCTATACACCAACATGCATAGCACAGGAAATAAACAGGAAGAATTAGAGATCTGTGTGTAGTCATAAAGCCATGGTCTCATTGCTACGGTAGGACAGCTCACATGACTGGAATGTTTTCATGGAAGATTATGTACTTTTTAGGAAAGAAAGGCAAAAAAGGTGAGGTGGAGGAGTTGCGCTTTATGTGAGAGAGCAACTTGAATGTCTTGAACTCTGCCTAGGGGGGCATGACAAGAAAGTTGAATTCTTATGGGTGAAAACTGAGGGACGAGTTAATAAGGAGGACACTGTTGGTATTTACCAGATCGGAAGGAGGAAGTTGATGAGGCTTTCTACAGAGAGCTGGAAGCAGCCTCACAATCACATGCCATTGTTCTCATGGGAGACTTCAATCACCCTGACATCTGCTGGCAAGACAACACAGCTAAGCACGCACAGCCCAGGAGGTTCCTACAGACCATGGACAACAACTTTTTGACACAGATGGTGGAGGAGCCAATGAGGAGAGGTGTGCTGCTGGACATAGTCCTAACAAACCAAGAAGAACTGGTTGGAGAAGTCATGGTTGGGGGCAGCCTCAGCTGCAGTGACTATGAGATGGTAGAGTTGAGGATCCTGCATGGAAGAAGCAGGACAATAAGTAGGACTAAAACCATGGAGTTCAGCAAAGTGACCTTTGGCCTCTTCAAAGTCCTGCTTGGAAGAATCCCATGGCATAGGGCTCTAGAAGGTAAGGAGGTCCAAGAGAGCTGGCTATTATTGAAACATCACTTCCTCCAAGCCCAAGACTGATGCATCTCTATGAGGAAGAAATCATGTAAAGGGAGTAAGAGGTCAGCATGGATAAGTAAGGAACTCCAGTCAAAACTCAGGTGGAAGAAGGATGCTTACGTAACATGAAAAAACGGACAGACCACCTGGGAGGAATTCAAGGAGGCTGTTAGGGTGCGCAGAGATGTGGTAAGGAAGGCCAAGCTCCACTTGGAAGCAAATCTGCCCAGGGAGATCAAAGACAACAAGAAGGGCTTCTTCAAGTATATCAGCAGCAATAGGAAGATTAGGGAAAATGTAGGTCCACTGCTGAATGAGGAGGGTGCCCTGGTGACAGATGAGACAGAGAAGGCAGAGTTACTGAAAGCCTTCTTTGCTTCTGTCTTTACTGCTAAAACTGGACCTCAGGTATCCCAAACTCTAGAGACAGAAGAGAAAGTCTGTCAAAAGGAAGACTTTCCCTAGGTTGAGGAAGATTGGGGTAGAGATTATTTAGACAAACTGGACATCCGCAAATCTACGGACCCCAACGGGATGCACCCATGGGTGCTGAGAGAGTTGGGAGATGTTATTGCAAAATCACTCTTCATCATTTTAGAAAGGTCTTGGAGAGCAGGAGAGGTGCCTAAGGACTGGAGGAAAGCCAATGTCACTCCGGTCTTCAAAAAGCGCAAGAAGCATGACCCAGAAAACTACAGGCCAGTCAGCCTCACCTCCTTCCCTGGAAAGCTGATGGAAAAGCTCATTCTGGATGTCATCTCCAAGTATGTGAAGGGAAAGAAAGTTGTTGGGACTAGTCAGCACAATTTCACCAAAGGAAAATCATGTTTGACCAACCTGCTAGCCTTCTGTGACGGTATGACTGGCTGGGTAGATGAGGGGAGAGCAGTGGACGTTGTCTACCTTGACTTCAGCAAGGCTTTTGACACCATCTGTCACAACCTCCTCATATGTAAACTCAGGAAGTCCAGGCTGACTGAACGCATGGTGAGATGTATCATGAACTGGCTGGATGGCAGAACTCAGAGGGTTGTGGTCAAAGATGCAATGTCTGGTTGGAAGCCTGTAGTTAATGGAGTTCCCCAGGGGTCAGTATTAGATCCAGTCCTGTTCATCAGTGACCTGGACGAAGAGACCGAGTTCACCCTCAGCAAGTTTGTTGATGATACCAAACCAGGAGGAAGGGCTGACACACCAGAAGGCTGTGTTATCATTCAGCAAGACCTGGACAGGCTGGAAGACTGGGCAGAGGAGAACCTAATTAAGTTCAACAAGGGCAAATGTAGGGTCCTGTACCTGGGGAGCAATAACCCCAGGGACCAGTACAGGTTAGGTGTGAACCTGCTGGAAGGCAACACTGCAGGGAAGGACTTGGGAGTTCTGGTCATCAACAGGTTGACCACGAGTCAACAATGTGCCCTTGCGGCCAAGAAGGTCCATGGTATCCTGGGGTGCATTAAGAAGAGTGTGACCAGCAGGTCCAGGGAAGCCATCCTCCTCCCCTAGCCTCCCCAGGTGAGGCTGCATCTGGAGTGCTGCATCTGGAGTACTGCATCTAGTTCTGGGCTCCCCTCTTTAAGAAGGATAAGAAATTTCTGGAGGGAGTCCAGCGGTGGGCTACGAAGATGCTTAGGGGCCTAGAGCAGCTTTCTTACGAGGAGAGACTGAAGGAGCTGGGTCTGTTCAGCCTGGAGAAGTCTGAGAGGGGATCTCATCAATGTTTATAAATATCTCAACGGTGGATGTCAAGAGGATGGGACCAGACTTCTTTCAGTGGTGCCCAATGATAGGATGAGGGGCAACAGGCACAGGCTGAAGCATAAGAGGTTCCACCTGGATATGGGTAAAAGCTTCTTTACTTTGGGAGTGACAGAGCACTGGAACAGGCTTCCCAGAGAGGTTGTGGAGCCTCCTTCTCTGGAGACATTGGAGATCCACCTGGGCACATTCCTGTGCAATCTACTCTGGGTGTAACTGCTTTACCAGGTTGGTTGAACTAGATGACCTCCAGAGGTCCCTTCCAACCCTAACCATTCTGTAATTCTGTGAAATCCTGTATTTAAATCCCTTCATCCAATGTGTCTCACTTAGACAATGAGTACCAAAAATCACAATATTACAGTTGCTTTGTGGCCAAATTTCTCTATATGTTTGGTTTTAAACAGACAGTTGCTTGTTCATTGGATGGAAGAGCAAAAAAAGGAGCTGTTTCGAGGGCTAGTAGATAGACAATACCTAATGTGGCTGGGTGTCCAGGGTTCGGTTCTTGGTCTAATGAATGGTTTATTTATCTGTACAAGGAAGAACAACTCCATCAAGAGTGACTAGGAGGAACTATATCTAATCAAGGTCCCAGTGTGTAGCAAATGTTAATTTGTTATGGCATAGATGCATTCAAATGGTTACTAGTAGCAACATCAAGCAGAATCCTTAATTTGTAGCATTGTTAAGGTCAGGATTCATAATTATTTATGGTATATTAAGCATGTAATTATTGCAATGTATATTCAAATCTGATTACAGACTATGTTTCAAGGATATAGGATGTTTTATGAAATTTAATTATGGTAATAAACAAAGTAACCAGTATGATGCTCGTGGTATCACAGAAAGAATGAACTAATTTTGTTTTTCACAGATTGAATCTTTCTATTTCTAATGAGAATTCACCTACCTTATCACATGGGGACATTTTTGTGACAGTAACCCTTCACTGTTATTCTTCGTTCTCTACTCATATCTGCTCAGATGTAAGGTTGGTGTAGATGGATTTCTGTTGAGTCTAAGAAACAGAAGTCATTCTGCACATTTGCTTTTGCAAAATGCAGGGTTCATGTCATATCTCTCATTATTAGCTCTGCGTGAATAACACAAAAAGGAATACTGTGCACATTGGTTGAATTATTCCTATAAATTTGTTTCAAGAAAATCTTTGAATGCCTGAACTGCTAGATAGAAATTTCATTTTGCCTTCAGACCAAAGCCACGCTTCAAAAAACTCAAACAGATATGAATTCATTGTTGGTTAAGTGCTTACTTACGTATTTACAAGTCTCTGTGTCTTCGTGGTCTCTGCTGTTTGATGGTGGATTTTGGCTGCACACTCTATGGCTATGAATGTCATAGTTCATCTGGGACAAAAGTACGGGTCTTTGATCTCCACAGCATGTGGCAGATCACATAATTATTGAGAAGCAACATAGCCAGGCTTTTAATAAGCTCCTCATTTCTTCCTCTAAGTTATTTCAGAAAAGGAAAGGATATGTCTTTGACTTTTTCACTGGTGACCTCATTTCTTTTTGCCTTTTAACCTACACCTTTTGTAATACAGTTACAGAATGTAATAGGATTATAGATTAATAAAATAAAATAATAGCTTTTTTCTTTTTTTTTTTTTNTTTTTTTTTTTTTTTTTTTAGTTAAGTAGATTGTGAATTGTTTCCATCTTGCAAAGCTAAATATTACAGTTGCTTTCCTCACGGTCATTGAAATATATAGTTGATTCTTTCACCATGATCCTAAATTCAGTTTCCAACAGGTCATGTGCACTCACCTGTAAGCTCATAGAAGTCCTGTGATCACAACTTTATTCGATCATCGTTTTCATTGAAGTGAATAAGCTGAACTTAGAAATCCATGACAGATGTGATGACTAAGTCTATAAATAGATGGCCTGAATTCATCAGTGATTTTTCCAAACTAGCTGAAACAGTTGCATAACATCACTGGATTTTACTGTGAAGTCAGTAAATAAATGCAAATAACAAACTCATACCTGGTTCCTAGAACAGCTGATCAATCTAGAAGATCCAGAACAGTCATCTTGAATCATAGCATGATCAGAAACAGAAAACATATTTACACAATATTGTTATTGGCAAGATGGTTCTAGAAGTCCTTCTTCAATAGCCCTAGTGTTATCAGGCAGACTTAACAATTGATGTGCGTCATGGTTTAACCCAAGCTAGCAATACAACCTCAATAGCTGCTCGTTCACACACTTCCTCACACCCCCCTGACAGGGGAGAGAATCAAAAGGGAAGGAAGAAACTTAGATTGAGATAAACACAATTTAATAAAATAACAAAATGCTACTACACTACTAATAAATATATATATAAAACAGAAATAAAAGATACTCAAGGCAATTCCAAATGAACTCCATCTACAGCTGAGCAGCCAGTCCCAGAAAGCTGCACCTGATCCCAAAGCCAATCCCAGAGAGAGAGAATAGAGGGAAAAAAAGGTAGAAAGGCTCAGAGGCCTCTACAAAATGGCAAAAGCTGGACTAAACATCCTGTACCAAAAACTCCCCTGGCTGCACCCCAGAGCAAGCGAGAGACAGTGGAAGAGCCAGCAAGATTGCAAGAGCAAAACCAGAAGGTTCCAGCTCCCAACTCTCCTTAAATACAAAGCATGACACTAATGGGATGGAATACTCTTATTGATCAGTCTGGATGTCAGTCAGGCTCTGCCCCACTTCCTTGATGCCTCACACCTGTGGACAGAGCACTTGAAGTGTCCTTGGCTCTCAGACCAGAGCAAATAAAAACTTTAACTCTGTGTTATCTGCTTGTTCTCAAACTAAGTCCAAATAATGAACATGCTAACTATGGAAAATAAAGGCTTCTAACTCCATGAATAAAATTAAACCATTTTCAGTCAAACAAGCACAATGTGCCAGATTGCTTTGTAGTATGTTATAATCCTTTGAAAAGAAATCAGACTCCATTTGGGTAGCTTTAATGTGTAAATGTATGTGTATGTGAGATCTAGCAGTTGTCTTCAAGTTATAATTTAGGAATTGACTTCAAAGGAATAGATGTTCATCTTAATTACAGTGAGAGAAAACAGAAGGAGTACTATGTCCTCATTTTATGAAGGTGTTGCAATGTCAATATTTCCAAAGGAAGAAGAAAGGACAGAAAATACTCTAAAGACAAGACATCGTTTGCTTTATGGATGATGATTGAGATAACATTGAGGAGCACAAAGTAGCAAAGAAAGAAGATTAACAGTGGTGCAAAGACACCAGTATTTATTCAAGGGATTACATTTTTCAGCATTGTTTTTTTGTTGTTTTTTTGTTTTGCTTTGTTTTTTGTTGTTTTGTTGCTGTTGATTGTTTAGGGTTTTTTTTGTTTGTTTTGGTTGGTTGGTTTTTGGGTTTTTGTGTGGTGTTTTTTTTTTTCCCTTCATTCTGTATACCCCCAAAACCTCACAGCTTATGTAATCACCTCTGTGCAGCAGATCTAAGTTAAATGCTTGCTTTATTTACACATCACTTCCTGCATTTTTCAGTTCTGTACTTTAAAATGAGTGGAAGTGTTGATCTGCTTGAGGGTAGTGTGGAGGCGGTAGCTGGGAGATGGTTAAGGGAGTAGGGCC
>VWYH01001524.1:24134-56052 GCA_013399365.1 Pampusana beccarii
CTGGAAAGCTGCCTGGCAGAAAGAGATCTAGGGGTGTTGATTGACAGCTGGCTGAACAGGAGCCAGCAGTGTGCCCAGGTGGCCAAGAAGGTCAACAGCATCCTAGCTTGTACCAAGAATAGTGTGGCCAGCAGGACTACGGAAGTGATTGTCCCCGTAGACTCAGCACTGATAAGGCACCAATGAGGAACATCACTAGCTACAGGCCTTCAGTTGGACTCTTAACCCATCTCACTGTCCACTCATCCAACCCACTTATCTCTGAGGATGTTATGGGAGGCAGTACCAAAAGCCTTGCAGCAGTCAAGGTAGACAACATCCATTGCTCTCCCTTCATCTACCCAGCCAGTCATGCCATCATAAAAGGCTATCAGATCCAGTACCAGTTTTAACTGTAAATTCTAGTAATTCATTGTAGCTGTTTAACAGTCCAACCCTCAAACCTGCTGAAGTCATCTAAATAATTTATTGTTTTCTATAAATACTTTTGAAAGCACTAGTGGAAGGGTTGTAAAAATAGGACTTTATACAATTAAAGTACGGATCAAAGGAGCCAAAAGAAGGAAATCACCATAAGCTTGCATTCCCTCAGACAGATGTACCAGGAATTTGAGCATTTGAAGTCTACAGGCAATGGGAATATTTCCTGTGTTCACAAGAGAGTGCTTTGAGAAATTAGCTGGATCTGTGAAATGTGTTTGCTTTTGTAAACAGGGACAGAGGAATCAGACAAAACAGCAGTCTGTATAACGTATATATCTGTCAAACTGTGATAAACAAATAGTCTTTAGGAACTTTCCATTCTCATTTCCCAAACCATGACATAATAGATTATAAAAACAGTGTGTTTTATCTTCTGTGGTGGCAAATGTTAAACACGGTCTCTCTTAAAATAGTCATTGTATGATTAAGCCTTCAGACATAGCCAGAGAGTTTGAATGTGATGATGATGGTGGCAACAGAAACTATCGTAGATGAGTATCTGCAAAAAGATATCCAACAACACGGTACAACTATGGGGTGATACTCAAACTGTTATTTCCTTTTATCTAATGTATGTATCTTGCATCTGTCCAAAGGTAATTAAGACCTTCAGGTTTACTTCAGATTTGACTGATATCTCAAACACCTTAATGGCTTTCTAGTAGTGTAAACAGGTTAAAAACAACAACAACAACAAAACCCCCCAAACAAACAAACAACAACAACAACAACAAATAAAAACAAAAAACCCCTGACAGCTTAAAAAAGATACAAAAATGAAAGTTAGGCATGGATGACAGATTCTAATGCATTCAAGCTTAACAACTGGAGAAGGAAAGAACGGACAAGAAAAAAGAAAAGTTTGAAGCGTGATATGGTTGAATAATAGAGAAGGAATGAAAGCAGTAAAAGATGGGAAGAGCATGGAATGAAGATGCCTTAAATACATATAATTTAATTGCCATGACATGCTTAAATATAGCAATATTGTGACTCTTCTGGCAGTGAAATTTAGTCAAGATATTTACATGCTTTTCACAGAAAGAGCTGTGAGGAAGGAAATTGAACACACATACACAGAGAAAAAAAAAAAGGAGCAGGCATTCATTGCAATGAGGAGGAAAGAAAATCAGAGTTTTGAACAGCACCTTCAGCCTCTGAAAAAAATCAGCCAGATAAAAAAATCCCTAAACCCTCAGTGTATATATTTCTAGTTTTCTTTTGATGATTCCATCTCATTCCATTATTATTAATAATCTTAGTGAATATAACTTAAATATGAATAGGCATAACTATATAATTTTGAAACTCAGCAACACTTTGGAAATAACATTGGCTCATAGAAGGTTGGTTTTTTGTTTTGGTGGGTTTTTTGTATTTTTCTTTGAATTACTTTTGTATTTATATTTACATAAATGTTCAACTTTTTAAGAAAAATTGTGACAATTACTTGACTATGAAAAATGTATTGTTACATAAATAGCTGATTCAGCTTTTATTTTTGGGCAATAAATGAAATTCATATGAAACAGGCTGACAATGCTTTTGAAAGAAGAAAAAGAAAAACAAAACCTATGTCTGTAGCTAATGCCACTTTTTACACTGAGTGATTACTACAATGAACCTCACTTGGGAGGTTCAATGATCACTGGCTACTTTATGTACTGCTACAAGAAGGAGCTATAGTGGTGTGCTGACATGGAAGAGACAGAAATTTAAATATTTATTTTTTCCACAGAGGAGACAGGTTAACTCTTCTAGGAACATTTATCACTTTTTCGTAATAAACCTCAGATACTGTACCAGTCTTGTTAACACAGCAGAAACAAAACAATTAAATGTACTTTATCCCACAGCAGCAAAAGATATTTCGTTCTCTCCTACACCCCTTTTATCTTCTACTCACAAAAATGATATTTAACAATAACCTAGCTGCCTTTTTCAACACCAGACTCTGTTAGAATGGAAAATGTTGCTTTTTCATGCTATTAGTGTTTCTAACAGAGCAAAGCTCTTTGGAATTTTTTTTCTTAGCTTTTGTATGTGTGAATAAGTAGCAAAAACAGACTGCAATGCTGTTTAGGTTCCTTGGCGACAGTAAAAGTAAGATAACTTATTATACTACAGTTAATTAAATTTGACCTTTACTTCACTGGAAGTCTGAAAGTAGGTCAGACTTGTCTTGAATTATCCTAGTATTCCAATCCAGAATTGATTTATATAGTTTCTATTCTTTTTTGAAAGGATAACCTCTTTCCAGTAAGCATTTGCAGAAAGCAAATTTTAAACACACATCTTCCTTTGTACTAATACGACTCTAAGGATTTGACAGCTCAATAAAGGAAGCTGTATATTTTTCACTTGAGGAAGAGACTACAAAAAGGATTTATAGTAGTCAGTACTGGAACAGTTAACAACACTGGTAGTTAAAAATTCAGTTCTATTCTAAATTCAGTTGTAGCTACTGAGATGGATGGGGCAGTTCACACTTCCCAGAGCTGCTGTTTAAAAGTGACTGCAGGCAGATACATCACAGTGCACTGACGAACTACAATAACCATGTTGTTAGCATTGTCTTCATGACAGGTGAAACATAAGAAGCCAAGGCAGCAGAAAAGGATGGAAGTGTGTGGTGAACTATGACCTAATGCAACACACAGAGTTAGGATGCTGTAAAAGCCCTTTGTTTGCCTATGAAATATTTTATGTTTTATGAAATAAATCTTTGTCCTAATAAAATCCAATTATGTGAGAAGTGCACAAGATATATCAGATATTGAATAATTCCCTAGATGGTATCAGTTACCTGAGTGCCACAGAAATGTTGAAGTGTACAATAAGTGATTTTTTGGCAGAAGAAAATTTGTGTACAATGTGCTGGTACCTGCGGAAGATAGCATTAGAAGATAGAAAAGGGAGACTCCAGAGTTAGCTCTTGTTTTTGTTGTAGTTCCTTGCCTCCCAGAAGAATGCTTAAAGCCCTTCTAAACTGCATGCTGTCCCTCTGTTAGAGATGAAATGACATTGTGCATTGCCTATATTATTCATCACCGAACCATGCCTTATACACTGCCAGGGGCCTGTGGGCAAATTGGGAATGTTTACAAAACAGAGCACGTTAGCAATAAATGAGGGCAGAAGAAAATTAGTCAGGGACCAGTTAGGCTTTTAGCTCATGACAAGAGCCCTTGACTTCGCTTTTGTTATAACAGAAGCAATTAACTTACATAACCACTTCAAAACCGCAAATACTGTAATAAAGTATTAAACACCCATTTGTTTTCCTGTCCCAACATTCCTATCGATAGTAATTTAATTACGTACTCCCCTACAAGGATGACTGTTCACACTTCAATTTTTCCACATGGAGAAACTTTGGGAAATATTTATGTTTGAACCTTGGTGGTAAAATTTTATTAATACTCACCAACTCATTCATTCTCTAGGAAACACAGAGGACTGAATATTCTCAGGAAAGTGATATATTGACTTGATTTCTCTTGTTGTATTTTTCTGTTGGAGGTATATTTCAGTTTAGAGGTCTTGGTTCAGAACCTTTAGAGGGTTAATCAAAGCAATTAAAGCATCATACAGATGTTTCCTTCTGTCTGGGTGAAAAAAAAAAAAAAAAAGAGAGAGATAGAAGGAAAAAAACCTTTGGAACTTGCAATTTTTATCCTGGAAGATCCACTTGTGATGCAGAGATAAACAATCAAAGCAGCTCTGAATGATGTGGAATCTGCAACTATATGTAGTCTGTCACCTTAATGTGCAGGAACAAGAAATGTATTTGAAACTTGGTGATATTCTTTTGCAGAATTATCTGTGTTGTTTGCTTTAAGTGTTGGTTTACAAAACAAATACATATCTTTTGTGTTCAGGACAACTTCATACTTTTCACCAAGTTTACAAGTTCATCTTTTTCAATAAGATGAAAAATGCAAAACATTAGGTGCTGTGTGATTCAGAGAGTAAAACTGATGTTCTGCAAAACTGGTGAAAAGAAACAACAGACATATTACTCAGGCATAATGTTCTGATGAAAAACAGTTTCCCACGTAATAGACAGCTACCAAAAATATGTGCCTAGTACAAAGTTTCTCAGTTCTGTATGGTCACAGAAGTGACTTTTCCATTTGAAAGAAAAACTAAAATTAGAAAACAGGTTAATTGCAATGAAAATACAAAATTTCAATCCATAGACTAAAGGTAAATTTTACAATGACATATTTTTTTAATCTGTTTTGGTGTTTTTAACATGGAATGTTACTAAAATAGTAAAGATTACACTTAGAAATTATATAAAAACATAAAATACTAAATGTTTGTCCAAAGAAAAATAGTTCTATACTGTCCTATCAAAATCTACAGTGTTTGTTCTGTTTTGTTTTTCAAAAAAGAACCTTCAACAGGTTTTCCACTGGTTCTATTTTGTCTGTTATATCTCTGTTCCATTGGAAGTGGTAAGGACTCCTGCCGCTTCTTGTTTACGAAGAGAAGAACAAAAGAGTTGTCTTGACTTGTGAAATTAGTTACATGAGATGGAAGTATGATGCAGTTCAAGAGAGGTAAAACTCAAAAAGCTAAACTTAAATCATAGTAGAAAACTGCTAGGAAAACCAGAGATTTCTCTGGTTTATGCTAATTACTTAATTGCATTGTCACCTTGAAGATTGTTGCTATTGCTGCTATTAATAATAACAACAGTAAAAGCATAGTGCAGGTAGATCGTAGCACAGACATGAAGGCATATTTTTTCTCAGATTGGCACTACCAACAATATAAGATAGGAAATTCTGTTTCTCATAACTTCAGAGAAGGTGCTCCAATGTATGTACCTCAAAATAATACAGAGATATTCAGAACTTGGAGTCAGGGTGAAATAATATCCAGACCACACTAATTACTCTCTTTCCCTTTCTCCATTTGATTTCAGTCAAGCTATCTTTTATTCTTCCATAAGCTTTTGGCTTCTTTGCAGCTTCCTACTTTTTGTTTTCCCCAGTAGTTTATTTTACAGATTTAAAAAATACTTTATATGAATGCATTTTGACTCTGCTGATATTTATCTTGCTGATATCTACCCTTTGTTGTCATTACACTCACCCACCTACTTCTCATTTCTTTGTTTCTGGATAAGTGTGAATTTTAAGCTCCTTTTTCTCCATATCTTCTATTTGAGCCAACACCGATTAACACTGTCAGATATTACATTTCAGTTCTGAACCATCAATTATCACTCTTTAATAACCGGGTTTCCTCATTCCCTGTGTTTTACCACCTTTCCTGAGATTTCCAATATTCACTTGTCATTTCTTTTGCTGTCATGTGAGAAACAGTTTTCTCTTAAGCTTTATTAACTTTTTTCCATCAGTATATTACTAACATTTTTCTTTTCCAGGTTTTTTATCTTCCTGGAATTTTCTCTTCCTTCAGACGAAAGATGCCTGATGTCCCTGGTGTAACACCTTTTTCTTTGGACTTAACCACTTTTCTGGCTGTCTTACATAAACCTTCTTCCAAACTTTGTTTCTGAGAAATCTTAGCTTTCATGGTCTTAATCAAATTTCTCAAGTACTTCTGTTTGATTCAGCAGGTATATTGAGTGTAAATTAAACCAAAAACAGAGCAATGTTTCTCCCATTTCTTGCTCTTGGCTGGCTGGATCCTGTTACCTTGTCTCAGCAGCTAAGAAAGAAGCAGGTGGATGTTGACCACGTCCCAGGCTGCATCGAGCAAGGTCTGTGTTTCCTTACTTCAAATGCATCTTATGCTTTTCACACAGTGCTATAGATTCCTTTACCCAAAAGATAGATAAACTTTACACTTGCTTTTTTTTGGTTGGTTGGTTGGTTGGTTTGGGGTTTTTTTCGGTTAGAAATCAGGATTTAATGAAAAGGTCACAAACAGTCATGGAGTCTTTTTCATTGGTTTGTGATCTTGAGTTGTCCTGTATCCACACACTAGCAAAGAAGGATTGCAAGCGGTACAGGTGGCTGCAGCAAGCCAGATCTGAAATCACTTAAGAAAACTCTGCCAATAAATATTTTTCTAAGGTTCCTATGTGAAAAAGGAGACTAAAGTTGTGTACAGAGTGAATTATAAATATGTTGGTAATTAACTGGTGCTTTAGGAGATAGAGAGTTGTAATTGGAAGCTTTAGGTCTTGTTACTTTGAGTTTGGCAACCATGACAAGAATTTGCTTCTGTTGTGATTGCTGAGTGGTCAGCATTAACTCTTGAGGTAACTTTAGGTCAGTTTCTTACTTGAAATCTTCAAAAATTGAAAGTATATTTAGTGATACTTTAAACTTGGAATTGAAGTCACTAAATGGGGACTCAGAATCTATAGAATGTTGAAAAAGAAATTCAGATCATTCACAGTTTTTTTCACATCATTAACAGCTTCCAGGCAGTGTTGCAGAAGATTTCTTTGGTATTGATTTGTTGAAAATCATTTATTGTATTATTTCTACTATAGTTACTGTTTGCTTTATAATGTGTTGTTTACTTTCTGCACAATGGACATGAATTCTCTACCTGATCAAAAGTTATTGAAAATCACAGTCTGTTTATCAGAACCTACTGCACCACCTAAAAGAAATCCAAATGAAACTACAGATTACCACGCCTCTTAAAAGAGCTGTGCATTGATGGCGTTCAAAATACTTCTGACTGACAGAAATATACATAGAAGAGCATATAATATTTAGCCTTTATAACTAAAAATTTAAGTGGAAATTCTCATCAAACTTCCCATTATTTTATATAAAACCTCTTTTTTCTGCTATATGTAAAATTGTACCTCAGGACCACGTATAAATAATTCACTATACTTAACAGACTACTTTCTCTAGGCTATGTTACAATGGGGCTAGAAGGTCTGAATCTGCACACAACAGAGTATCAAAATACTTAATTGCAATCTTTATAACTTGCCCATTATCCTTCCTTTCTACTGTAGGTAGCAATTAGATTTCAAAATGGATTTTAAGCTTTGCTTTGCTAAGGTGGTTACAGTACAGAATTTTCTGTACCTGCTCACTGCCTGTAAAAACAGATGTATTCCTTTTGACTCCCAGAGGTCTTGACTATGTCATTTGTGGATTTGGTTCTTGTGTTTCAGTGTCTTATTAAACTTAATTCAGTGAAGGTGCTTGAAAGGTAGTTCAATCCATTAAAACTGGATTACGGATCTCAGTATGGGTATGCCTATGCATCTGTTCTTCAGTGCTTTGTCCTGAATAGAGCAGCCTGATTACCAGAATTGATTTTTTTAATTCAGAAGTTTCCTTATTTAAGTAAAAAACATCTGTCCTCCTGCAGAATAAGCTGTTGGCCCTTGTCAGGTGTTGCGAATGATGACAAAGGATGCCTTCTCATTCATCCTCTGCACTGCTCCAGAGAAAGCACAAGGTACACAGCTTGGGTTAGGAAAAAAAAGAAATAATAAGGAATTCAGCCTGCTGGGTTTCTTTCTTCTTATCCCAAACCTTTTCCCCAACTCACTGTTTGAGACAAAGAAAAAGGTCTTAGCACTACATGAGTACTGAAATCTCTGTGTGATTTTTTCTTCAGAGTTACAATGAAGATGTGTAGTCTTCCTTCAGTCTTCTTACTTTCTAGGAAGAAGAGTGTGTTTTCTTAGGTATTTGAAAATATTTCATCTCTCCTTAGGCTCTTAAGTGGCCCAAAGTCAAAGCTAACAAAATCTGTTAGTAGGTCTACAGCAATCTGTACAGAAATTAAAATATCTGTCAGTGGTAAAACTTCTTTTGTGTAGGATTAATTAGGAAAAGAAATATGCACCAGACTGAAAGTCCCTCTGTGTGCACTGTAGGTAGCACCAGGTTTCACACAATACAATTTCACCACATAATCGCAATGTTGCTGTCATAGTTTACTGCACATCTTAAATCTATTTACAAAGCTATTTGACTTGATATTATTCTAAGTGGAATTATAGAGAAAACATAAAGTAATTTTACTGAGGCTATGCTTAAAATAATTTACACTGATTGAAGTTAGATTTAGAAGTTCCACTTAGTGCTTTGTTCTGCATTTAAAAAAAGAGATCTGTAAGTATAATGTAATATCATTTTAGAATTAATGAGTAAACTTCAAAAAGTTGCTCTCCAATTTTATATAAGAAAAATGGCTGAAATTCAACTAGTTGCTTAGCCGGAAGTTAGCGTGTCTTATTATCCTTCAACTTTCCTACTGATTGCAGTTCTTGAGATGGAGCTGAAAAATCTCTCTAGAAATATTCTTAAGGTTTTTCATGAAACTTTTCTCAATATTATAGAGTTTTTCAAACTCAGGTGTAATTCAATACGGCTTTGCTCTATTTAAACCAGTTTAACTGTTTGCCCTTCATAGTGGAATGAGAGCTAAAATGATGAAAGGGATCTTGATGGGCTGTCCTGAGTAAAGAAAGAGAAGTGACTACAATAGCTTTTAAGTTTGGGTGAGTTTGGAAGCAAATATTCTGATCTTCCGCACTCGGTGAGATATGATTTCTTTAACAGGGTGGTGTTGGAGCACACAAACTGAATCTATGATTGATTAAACTAAAACACACGATAGAAGTGCATGCTGTGCATGAGGCGGCACTGGGATATTCAGCCCATGAGAAGAGATTAGAGCTGGTTTGGAACGAATCTTATAACCCCAAACTCGTACCAAGGAGACAACAGTTCATCAACATCATCTGGTTTCCTGCACAGGCTTGATGATGTTGTATCTTGCTATTAAACAGCATAGCTAAGCCCTTAGTATTTATGTTTTCCATTTGTAAAAGAAACGGGAGCAGTTAGTCCAAAACCCAGCATCACGCTATGAACGTAAATCCATTAAAATTTGTAAGCCACTCAGATGGGGAGGTAACAAGGCGCTTATAGACACTGTGCTGGAACTTTATGTCCAGAAACATTCATTAATGCCGTTCTCTCTCCTGGGCAGTGTCCCGGGCTCATAGGTCTGTTGATGGAGGCCGTGTCCCACATGACTATTGTGGAGCCTAGACTGTTTTCTGCAGGAGGAGGGGTGTGATCTCACCTTTCCAAATATTTTTTCATCACTTCTAACTTTGAATGAATGTAAAATGATTGCATTGAATTTTCAGAAATCAGGAAACTGAAGGATGGAGAGATCATATGAGTTTTATGATTATTTTTGTGATGAGATGGGACCTCTAGCTTTCAAGACAAAGAGCTTTTCTTGGGGAGTGAGAAGAAGGGGAGCAAAATAAAACCCAATGTTTAAATTTACTAAGTTGTTTGTGTTTGAGGTTATCAAGAATGAACTTTTTTTTTTTTTTTTAATATTTGAGAGAAATGTTATCTCTCTCTTTTAGCTCTTCTCTAGTTTGATGGCAAATCTATAAACTGCTTTCCTGCATTTCTGTTAGTGAAATAGGAATAGTTTAATAAAAGATTTACTGAGTACAAGCTCTCACAAGCAATGTGGTCTCATCAACATGGTAACTCTAGGTCACAAGGATAAAAAAATAATTCCAGACTTCCCAAATTTGTCGAAATTTAGGTACGGAACAAAATTAAACTCTAGAAGACTCTGAAATTAAAGGCACAGGAACCACACAAATCCTCACACTTCTAATGGAGTGCTACAGTTGCTTTCAGTGTTTCATCAAATGTTGATTTTGTTTGTTTGTTTGTTTTCAGAGAACAACAATCATGCTATAGAGCCAAATAAATCCATAGGCAGAGAAAGAAACAAAAAAAAAAATTAATCTTTGATTTCTCAAATTGCTTCGGGGACAAATATTGGGGACTGCCTCAGATTTTCAGGACTTATCATGGTTTTGACAACTGAATTTTACAAGTGTCAGGGAGAACGAGATTTAGAACAGGTAGATATTTTGTTACTAGTCTCTTAAACCTTTAGGAAGTATATAAATATTAATGCAACATTAAGAACAACTAGTGCAGCAAACGATAGCTTGAGTTTGTAACTGTGTGACACAATAAATACTTACGTTGCTAAACTTTGCATGCAAAAACTTGGGTGTTAATTGCATGTTCTCACGTTTAAGTTCTTAATGAAGAATAGGTCCTATGATTTTGCACGAAAAGTCATTAGATTTCCAGGATATTAACCTACTTATAAGGCTAAAATGAGGGTAGAGGAGTCAAAATTATATTTTACTGAGTGTCTTCAAAGATAATGTTGTATCAGTGCTCAGGTTTTCATCATTTCAACTCCTCTTCCCCTCTTTTTTTTTTTTTTTCTCTTTTTTCCATTCCCCAGACATTGCATTTAGAAGAAATACCTTGAGAGATCATAAAGTCTCTTCTCCACTCTCTTGTTTCTACTACTCCTCTCTCTTGAAAGTCCTAAAAATCTCAGAGCTGGAGTTGAGCTGAAGAGTATAGCATCAACTCCCAAAATGAGATAACCGCATGAAGTGGCATCTACTGTATTTAAATATTCAGTCTTCTGGTCAATTATTTTCCTGTTAAAGCCCTTCAGTCTCCAAGAACATGACCCTGGTGTCACAGGACGAAAAGGTACGTTTTAATTTTTATTTTTCCTATATTTATGTCACAATACCATTTTTTAAAACGCCTCTCTGTATCTTTCTTGGCCTGTAGGAGCAGCCGTTCTCTCTGACATCAGTTATTCTATCTGATATGCCTAAAACTCTATGCACATCAACTCAAATTCCTAGTTCTGGTGTCTCCATTATTGATGGTGAAGCTTTCTTTGCAGTCATTGACTATTTCATGTCAAGACAGGATGAAATTACCTTTGCAGAAGCAGGCTTACAGGATAGTCCTGTAGCTGTGATAATGCAAGGCTCAGCATGCACTGCAAAATCTCAGTATGGGTGTTATCTTGCTGCTACACTACCAGTATCCTGAGGCAAAGAGTAAGTAGCTGCCTTGTATTGTTTGCGTAGACTGCAGGCACTGTGTTACAGATGCACTCAAAATAACGCTACAAATGGTGCTTTCTAATTCAAGGTGTGTTTGTATATAGCAAAATACGGTCTAGAAGTACTCAGTGGGCTATACGAGTGCCTAAAGCAAACTGGTGTCATGAAAACAGGCTGCAGAGTGAACTGGTTTATTTCACTGATTATTGATATCCCAGCCACTATTTACATCATACCTGAAGATGACAAAGTTTAGTGAGAAGCAGGAGACAGTGAGGGTAAATTATGCATGAGCACCCTGGCAAAAAAAAAAAAGTACTGAAATGAGATTCCAGTGTGGTAAATTCTCGGAAGCTCTCCTTGTACAAACAGTGGAGTACTTAATTTAATGAAAGCTTGCCCAAATTTAGTTCACCAAGGTGTCAAGCAGGATCGGAAAATATATCAAGCGAGAAAACAATAACTATGTAACCTCTTTTCGGCCTCCTGCCTCCCCATTCCTTCATGTCAATGGATTTGTTCTTACTATAGTCATGCAGAAAATGTTTACAGATGTGCCTCTTGGCAGTCAAATGCATCATGCAAAATACTTTCTAGTCTGGAGAACTTTTCCAATAGCATTCCTGGATGTCTTATTTGCTTCCCATCCACCCACTGAAGCATTTACAAGAACAATTCTATTAAATTTCCTCTGATATGCCATTTAGTTAAATGAAAACTTAAATATTCTTCTAAAGGTGATTTTAGGAAATATAAGACTATTACTATAGTTGTTCAGGGTATTCTCAGAGGCAGATAACACTATAGAGTATTATTGCTTCCAATTAATAATCTAAACAGAAATAAAAGAAAATGAAAACCAAGGAACAAATAACTGAAACAAATCTTTCATAGTAGAATACCTTAGTCCAAATAAATGGTGTCATTTAACAAACTGAATAAAAATCGGAAGCAAAGTTTACGTATATTTGTGTAGCAAATTTCCATTTTTGGGACAATCTCAGTGAAAAACTTGCTAGTTTATCCAGTATGCAGAAACAAAGGGAGGGGGGCGGGGTGGGGCGAGGGGGAGGAGAAGGGTAAGAGCAAACCAACAAACAACAGAAAACCAAACCAAACCAAAGCTGAGTTAGATCACTTACTTAATTTTCCAAAACAGATTTTGAAGTGAAAGCTGAAAAGATTTTTCAAAAGGGAAAAGGATTTATAGAACTTATTTTTTCTGTGCAAAAAGCTAACATATTTTACCGTTTCTTTCTTGTTCTCAGAATACAGCCTGTAAAGCTCAAAGGATCTGTGGTTCTATGTTAGTAATATGTGCTTTGGGTCGAACCAGTTTGATTCATCTTAACATGAAACGTTTATTCTAGCATGCAATTTCTTGTGATGAATGTACTTGTATCGGATGGACATCTTGCAGTAGAAACTAGAAATAATAGCTGTTATGACAACTCAATTGCAATAGATTTTACAAATCTTATAGTTAATATATTGGATCACAGAAAATGACAGTAATAGCTTTCTTGTCTCAATCTTTTACAGCAATCTCTGCATATCATTCTGTGATAAAATGAAGAAAAAAAAGGTCATCTATCTCAACAAGAGTTAAACTAGGTTTGAGAAGACACTGACCTTTTTGAAAACAGTTTTCAAAAACCAATGCATGGTTTTGTTTGTTTTATTTGTGTAGGGGTGTGTCTGTAATGTTTTAAATGGACTTCAAACAAGGCAAAGATTCAGATTAAGATTGGTATGCTTCACTTTCACTGCTGCTCCAGAATCCACGTATAGCTGAATCTTAGGAGAACAACTATTTTCAGAGGGATGCTGATGAAAGACGATTTAATTATACAAACTGTGTTTGAGTACTTATTCTGTCAAGCCTTGTTCAATCTTAGAAGGAGAAATTGTCACCAATTCTGGCTTAAGATTTAGAAAGACACACCACCTAATTTTCCTGCATTGCATTCATGGTCACTCACTGATGTTCGCCAAGGCACTTCTGTGTGGTTTCTGTTTTTCACTCCAGTCTTTTGAGGATATTGAAGATACAGCAATAGCTCCTAAACAAATCTAAAACTAGAAAGAAACAGTGTACTACCAGTGTGCAGTGCCAAACCGTGATCCTTTCCTTTATGATTAATTTTCATGTAAGAAGGGATCATGATGAATAGGGTTAATAAGAACAAAGAAGCTGTAAAGAGGGGATAGGTATGGATGTGGCTGAATCAGACTGACTGGGGATGAAAGCACAAGTTTGGTATAAGGAACCCTGTTTAATACGAATGCTGCCATATAGTTTTTGCTTTATGTCAAATAAGGGCTGGAGGTCTGACAGAGAAGGTGCTGAAATGAGCACTACAAGCATACCTTCTCAGCAGACACCACAATAACTACAAGGTCATCTCTGGCTGATTTATATAAGCTTGACGTGACTTGCATAGTTATGGCACAATCTAGTACAGTCTGAGTTTGATGTAACTCATCGAAACATTCCTTGAAATGGAAAAAAAATCATACAGAAACCTTTGCCATAAGGGGAGAAGGAAAATCTTCAGACACTGTAGGGGGAAGGAAGTTAATCTCTGCATTCTGAAACAACCTTTCGTTCTGGGGAGACCCTACAAAAACATGCCTAGAAGTGGTTTTGATTGTGTTATCATCCTTGTTCATGAAAACTCAGACTAAATCCCTCAACTGATTCACACACAAGTAGAGAATGGGGCATCCTGACTGCCAGGAAGAGGGTTACCTGCATAAATGAGTACTGCTAAGAGGAAAACACACAGAAAATATTTTCTATAGTGACATAAAATTATTTAAAATGCAGCAAATCCTTTGCACTATAGAGGAACACCTCACTCCAGCACTCTGTCAGTAATCTGTTACTGGAAGTAGAAACTGCCCTGATGCTACTATATAATTATTTCTAAATGTGCTCAGACATGATGATGATGTCAGCTTTGTAGTTTGCTTTATTGTGAGTCTGGAGATTTATACTGTCATGCTGTAATTCAGGAAGCAATCAAACAAGTGAGAAAAAAATTCTGTATCAGAAATTATTAGTTGTTGTTAAAAGTTGAAAGCAGAAAATGGTCAACCCTTGTTCTGTTCTCCTCCTGCAGGTGGAGAAGTAGAAATTAAGGTAAGAGAAGCACACAAGCTTCAGTATGTATAGCTGTGGGAACAAAAGGATATATTTTCTTAATGTAAAAGTTATACTTCTTTGTTGAAAGAGAACTAATTTTTATTATAATGCACTGATTAAGACACATTCTGATTTTCACCAAACAAGCTAAGAAACAGACTGCTATTTATTGAAAAAAAATGTTTAATAATATATTTACTGATGTAGAAATAATTTGAAGAGCATTAAGGCAACTTTATTATATTTCAATTCTAAGACTTTATGATATCAACATACCTTTTTCTTGCCCACGTTAGAGGGATTTCTTCCCTCTGTTTATTTCTTGCTGACTCTTCTTATTTCCTGTTAGGATATCTCAATCATTTTTTAAATATTATCAAAATCAATCTAGAGTTTGCCTTCACTACCATCAAAGACCCCAAAATTATGCCCACTGAAGTACATGCAATGACAACTGTGATCATATCTCTTTGTTTAACCTTCACATAGAGGATGTTGTCCTCACATTGACATCACTAATAGTCTCCAGGGGAGTATGGGGCATTATAGCTTAAAGAATTGTTTCCTAATTAAGCCTGAAACACATAATTTGTAGTAAACAGGCACGCCCTTAGCTGCCTATGGTTTTGTTATATGATTTTGTCATTTTCTTTCTTTATCCCATCTCCCTGGTGCTTTTAGTCATTTCAAAATTCATCAGCTGTTTCTTTGTGAAGTTCCAACAAACTATGTCAGATGAAATGTAAAAAATCTGGCCAACTTATTTACATTTCTATATATAATTAATATTTTAAATTAATCTAAAATATATTGTAGAATACAGTGTAGGACGTAAACAAGAATATTTCAGTAAAATTTATATTATTTCTTCTTTTATATTATTCAAAATACTTTGGGGTGCAAAAATATTCCAGCCACTGTGGAGGGAGTACAACAATCTCAGTGTATCTGTAAGATGTCAAAAGGGAATATTAATGTGGTGTTCTTCTGGGAGAGCTCATTTGCTTTTCTGACTGCATGTACCAGAAGTCATTTTAGGTTTGCGGCTGTTCCTGAACCCAGACCTTTGTGAGCACAATGCCAATGTGCCCCAAGAGAGAACAAGGCAGGTCAGGTGAAGCAGGTTTTCCTGTCTCAGCTCTAACTGTGCTCATGACAAACTGGACCTAACTCCAGAAGACAGTCACCCCAGTGAGGGGATAGCTTACAGTGCCCCTTGAGAGCTACACCTCCACAGGTATCAAGCTCATAATTCCCTTGAGCACCATATTACACAGAAACAGCTGGTATAAACCAACCCTGAAGCAGCTCAGGTGCATTTCTGCTAATATATCTGGCTGAACCTGTACTACGAGTGTATTTACAGCCAGTTAATCCAACGCTGACAACTGGAGATGACAGACCTGTTATTCACAGGAATTAATGTCAAGTCCATGAACAGAAGACTTTAATTTCTTTCACAAATGATATCAGTCATTTATAGCTCATTGTGATAGATGATGAATGGAAAGCTAACTTAGAAACAAAGTTACAGTGTCCTTGCTACTTCTAACATACCTCAAAGAAACTATTGTGGAAGCAAATGTGTACCTTGAATTGTTAGAGACAAACTGATATTAGAAACACAGGGGTGGTCAAATTCAATGTGTTTTATATCTGAAAGCAACAACAGTGCTCAGAAAAATAGTTTTGATAAAAGCCTTTAATAGTATGTTTCACTGTACTTATACACATTCAAAGCTGTCTTTATGGGGGGAAGGCAGTTAACACTTGGAAATGTGTATCCTTTTGTGTTGTACAAAGAAAAAAGTACATCAACCCTGCAAATACTTAATCACATTTATAACTTTTCTTTTAGAATGAATGCTAGGAAGTGTTAATTTCATCAGTGGTAATACAAATATACCCGTATTTCAGGTGTCATAGCCAAAATGACTTTTGAGCAAGTCTTGAAATTGAAAATGCAATTGGTTTGTGGACTAGGAAAAGTAGCAGATTTTGGGAAACAGAATAATGACACTTTTTTTTGTATTCATTTATTTTTTCAACTAGCTTGGGGTTCTGCAGAGGACAAAATATGGAAGTTTAACTTTTTACTTCCTTTACTGGTGGTAATTGATCAATATGTCAATTAACTTAGTTGCTTTGTCTAGTTTTCCAGTGTCTGTAGCTCAGAACTAGAGGATAGCATGTGGTTTCGTATTAATACTAAAAACATAAAAGTATAAAATCAATTGTATGTGAGGAACACAGTGAACTTTATATTAGGTCTGTAAACATTTAGCTATGAAATAAATTCAAAACATGCATTTATGGAATTTCAGCACCACAAAGCAATATAAAGAGAAACACACAAAGAAGCACCACATGGTAGATTTATATTTTTCTCCATGTATATCAAATATCAACAGAACTGTGATGTCTTCCACTACATACACCTTTTCTCCTTGGAATTTTTCAGTGTTTAAGAGGAAAACTAAGCCTTTTGGTGAGCCTTTGGTTTCCTTAGAATGTTTTTTCCTTATTATTTTATAGTCCATGAAACACCAACTAAAACATCAGTGTGTATCAGACATAATCTAGCTGCTGTATTATTGCATTATTTAAAATCTTGTACTTAATGAAGAGACTATGTTGAAGTATGCACAAGTGTGAACACAAATATAAAAATTGACATTTATATTCCCTTCCCAGTACATTCTATTTGGATTTTATTCCATATGGTGTAGATTACTGACATGAAGAACATCTTAATAGGAAATTGAGAGGCTTTCTGGGGTGATTTTTTACACATACAATATTCTAGAGGGGGCTTAAGGTCAATGCTATCTATTCTACCTACAGATGGGAAGTGTTTCATTTCTTGTTTTTCTTTTCTTCGAATACTCATATTGGTTGTCGAATAGTATTTCCACAACCGACAGTATTTTTACATTATTGCGAATGATTGAATTTTCATAGGTAGTGTACAATGGTGAAACATAAAAAATGCTATGTATTTGATTCAACTTTGTGACAAATACAAGCGCAAATATTTTTTAAGACATTCTGAAGTAATTTATGGTATCTTGAAGTGTGCACCAACCTTGCTGTCCAGGAAGCACATGTGTGGGCTGGCTTGATGTTGGTTAGTTATCTAAACTTTCAAGGACAGACATAATGGTTATAGTACTTAAATCTATTAGACACATAACTAGACAGTATGAAGTACTTTCAAATTCGGTCAGGTTGGTAAAGATTCCTCTTATCAATGTCTTTTAGAGAAGACTATACATAAAGCGGTGCTCATTAATAGAAAACATCTGTTTCTTGTGCATATTTATTTTTACAGCTGCTTCATTATCATGCGTATTTTAGTGCATCAATCAAAGAAACATCCTTGTTATAAGAACTTTCAAATATGTTTAGAAGAGCAAACCAGATTTCAACATGGAGATTTCCATGTGCACTGATGGACAAATGGGTCTATGACGAATTTATCTCTATATGGAAAAAAGCAAAGGAAGATTTAAAGAAACTGTTTTATCTGTGTTTAACTGAAGGAATCCACAATAACAGATGATACTCTATTTATGTGTCATTTATACTTGGTTCATCCTTGGAACGCTGGTGTTATGTGACCTACACAAAAATAAGCTTTTAGAGATGGGTAATGACAAAAAATATATTAAAAAGTGTCTCCCTGGTTTAACTGTATGTTTCTATGAAATATTCAGTAGGACATAGCTCCTAAATTACTGCACCACTTTTGAAAAACCTTGGTGGTCCTGCATTTAAAAAGGAATCTATTAAATGGCAAAAAAAATTGAATTCACCTCTAGTTTCATATGCCTCTTTTTGTACAATGGTGTTGATAAGGGAGAGAAATGGAGGGTTGATTTTCATTAATGATAGATTTACTCTCAAATTAAATCCACATCATGCATTGATATTTAAAACGATAAATATTTTACTTCTGTTTGCTCTAATAAGGTAGATCAAGCCCTGATAATACGCTATTGATAAGCATGTGGTTGGCAGGATCTCTCCAAGATGATCTCAATAATTTATTTCAGGGTATACACAGAAGACTGATGAGCCCCTGGTCCTCTATTTGTAGTCCTGAAATGCAGAACACCAGGCCAGATAGAATTTAAGGTAGAACTTTATAGCACAGCCAGATCAACACTGAAAACAAGAGCTTGAGATTTCAGCTGACTGCAAGAAAACTAGCTAAAGCAGTACCGTAATATCCAGAGATTTAAACAAATGACAAAGAGACAATGAAACGGTTTAGAGCTAATAGAATGCTATAGAAGAAGGATCCTAATGATACAAACTAATTTCTGCATCCTTCAGTGTAATTTCCAAGCTACCTTTCTGTAATCTGGGGGCCTACTCTCCCTTAACACCAGGACTTTCCTTACAGGAGACAGGCATGCAGGTTTTACTCATTCGGATTGGTATAAATGCCTTTCAGAGCTCAGGTGGGGGAAGCTGACATGTAAAAATGTTACCCAGTATTTATGTACTCTTAGATCAGGTAAGTGTCCCTAGAAACACAGCATGAGCAATGTAGGCTTTGTCAGGACTGTTCATGGACTGAGATTTAAAACCTTCAGAGAACAAGTGCGGGAAATTACAAAGGGTCCTTGTTTTCCTCAACTCAGCATCTCTTCACCTGTAGATGTAGAGAAGAGAGCTCCTGTACTGCTAAGGAAGAGGAAGATACAAATTAATTATGAAGGAGTTGGGAATAAGATCACTGAGAAAAATTAACAGGGAGACATGTACAGGCACAGTTTGCAAGACGCTGAAGTCTCCTCATCCAACCAGTGGAAGAGAGAGAAGCAGCACAGGGACGCACATGAGCAGTTTGCAACGCAGTTATAACCTAAACCTGTGGAAAAGCAGCAAAGACTGGTCAAGAGCCCTGTAACCTGAGGCACAAGTAACAGAAATGGAGAAGAGTATTGTCAGGACATCTTCACTGCAGAATGAGCTTCCACTACACTAATTGTAGTTTGCCTCCAGAGGGCTGAGCTCAATTTTCCTAACTTGAACAAATAACACAGCGTACTTGTACAGATTAATTTTATCTATTGCACGCATTGTAATAAAAGCCCCTCTGGGCAGTTACATATCAAATTACAAAACGCGTAAGCAGTGTTATTCCTTTTCCCCCAATTACTTTTTTGTAAAGCTAAAGATTAATTGCTATCTAAACCGCGTTGGGGGATGGGAAAAGAATTAGAGGGGAAAAAATATATTCTAAAACCAAACTCATGATATGTACTTTTAAAAAAATGTGTATGTATTCAGAGTTTCAATCACTTTTACATAAAATGAAAAAATAAAAACGTTGCCCAGCTTCTTCTAAACAGGGCACCATGACAACTCTTTTGACCTGTGTTTTCTGTCCCATTATTTACTTCTCAGGAGTCATCTTAAAATCAAATGCTTAAATTTCACTGTCATTAAGTTTTGGCCACAAAATATTAAAGATTTTCAGATGTATTTCCCTTCAAATAACTGCTAGACTTGGGAGATGGTGAGAGAAATTTAGTAATTTCTGCTGGTTTTTAGTATGCTGTGGTGGGGTTTTCTAGTTTGGTTGGTGGGGTTTTTTTTGTTTGTTTGGGGGTTTTTGTTGTTGTTGTTGGGCTTTTTTTAAAGGAACGATTTATTTCTATTACACCTTTAATGTTGTTCTCCTAAATTTTTGCAATTATTTAGATGTGTCATTTTTGTCAAGATAATGAGAGCTTCATAGTTCCTTCTTTTCCCCTTAAAGTGTACTTCGTTATTGTTTGTTGCATGTTCCACTTATATTCTTTTCTAAAATTCCAGGTGATGGATTGCTTTTACCTGGTCTGTAGTAGGGATTTTGTTTTGTCGAAGGTCTTCCTTCCCACCTACAGAATAGTAAATAGGACTGGAACAGGAAACCTGTAGATTCTAGGTTTATTTCACTTTCTTTGAAGGAAGCTAATGCAATAATATCTTACGTATTTTTTCTTCCAAGTCCTCTCCACTCCCCATTTCATAGAATCCCAGACTTCAAGGAAGATTTTAATGACATGACTAGTCTACTTTTTTTGTCTTGACAGCTGCTTTTTATTAATGGTGCTCTAAATACAAATTCTGCAACTTCTTAAATGCTTTTTTTTTTTCCCTACCCAGTTACCTGTTAGAATTTATATTATTGCTCAACCAGTTTTGTGAAACAACATGATCATACCAATATTTCTCATCTAATTGGGAAATACATTAAGTTCAGGCTTGGCAACTGGTTTCCAAAGATGTTAAGTCACTGGTTTTTGACATTCAAGATATAATCACTAGGTAGCTTGTTTCTTTTGATAGCAGTGTGTATATTTGTGCCTGCCTGCAATTATTCCCGTTTGTATGCTTTTACAGTTAAAACTGCAAACCTGTGGTTTGTATTACTCAATATCATTCAGTTCTCTAGCTTAGCATCTCTATCTGACAGTTTCCCTGAAACTTGCCTAATTATTTGTGATCAGATTGAGTCTACACGTCTAATAAACATCTCTGCCTCTCTCAAATACGTGCCACTACACTTGTCCTGAAGTGCCCTTCCGCTATGACTTCCTAGGAGGTACTTTTAGCAAATATTTCCCCTGAACTGCAGTAACCATATGTTCTAGTGCTCAGGGTAACTGTTGATCTGGATCAGCAGCAGTAACTCTAACTTAACTTGCAGGTGGTCTTTGAATAGTTATTGACTGCAGCAAATAGCTTTTGTGTCACACTGTGCTTCTTGTCTGGGTGTTTGCTCTTTGTCTTGTAACCTTGGTGTAGCACAATTTCTGAAACTCAGATGATTTGGCAGTTCTTATTTCCAGAGCCCTCATGTGTGTTCTAATTTGAGTGTTTTCCCCCCTCTCGGTCCATCAGCTCTCAATCCATTGTGAGACTAGACTTGAGTTCATCATATTCTCCCTGACTCCATCGAAAAAAGTATAGCTTTTTTTTTTTCTTGTTTCTTTCTAGCGGTTATGCAACCTATTCCTTCCTCTCTGCTCTTACTGAAGTAATTTTGGAGCAATGACAGAACAATGTTGTTTTTATAGATGGAGCAATTGACAGCCAGTTGTTTTCACCCAGGCCTAGTTAAACAAACCACCTTTCCCCATCTGAACTACGTGCAACCTGAAAGAAAATTCATTCTCTGTGCCGTGTTAAGTGGAGGACTAGGTAACTCACCAACTTAACGTACCACACTGTTGCAACTGAGTGAGTCCCTGAACTATTGTGGAAAGAACTGGGCTGGACAATATGTCAAGTGTGGCCTCACACTCAAGAATACAGCAGAGTTTCCCAGAGAAGATAGACGATGACACGTTCCAGCTAAGAAGTAAATTCAGGCTGAGATACTTCATATATCAGGCTCATCAACTTCAAGATTATTTTTCCACCAATGTTTCCACAGGTTCCATGTTCTCTCCATGAATCCCTAAAAATCCTAGCAGTAAAAAGCTGCTACAGTTTTATTCAAAGCTATGTTATGTAGATTAGTAGTAGGTGTGTACAGAACTACTTCAAAAACCACAGAATTAATATAGCTGAGGATTTTTGTGAATTTGTGTCTAAACCAAACAAGTCTAATCTTTTCTCTGTTGGGACAAAACTAACCTTAAAGTATGTTAAGAGAAACGACTTCTAGCAAATAGTCACTCAGATTTCATCAAGGATTACATTTGAATCAAAAAGGTATTTGCTGTCATGAGGGCTTTCTAATACTGGCCTACTGAATTTGCTTGTGGTAAAGAAATTTTTTATTTTATTTCTAACTCAATGAAAAAAAAAAAAGAAAAGTCTCGGTGCCTAGGTCACTCGTATGTGATGGTCAATCTGCTAGAACTACCAGTAAGCTGGATATGTCTGTCTGTCATGTAGTGAGGGACCATTTTGTCTGGTACCATAAAATATATATATATATGTAAAGTAATAAATACAATCTAGGGTACCCATTGCTCCCCATTTGTCCTAACAGCAGTCCAGGTGTTCAAACATGGGCTTAAATTTGAATTACATCCCAAATCTTCTCTTGAGTAAGTGATTCCTTGCAAGTCCACTCCTGAACAGGCCAATCTTCCAGTCTTATCAGCTTATGGTACTAAAGATTGACCCAGGAAGAACAATTAACGGCCACTTTGTTCCTGGGAGACTGTTGCTCTTTGCTGGACTGCATCTAACTTAACAGGCTTTTATTAGGACTGCAGCTGTGCAGTACAAAGAAAAGCTGCCACAGAGGCTGTAATTCAGCTGTCTCTGTTGTAGGGGACATGGCTTTCCCTGTGTGATGGCTCACAGTCTTGCCTCAAATGCTGGATCTCCCTACCTTGTTGACAGAACTGGAACACAAAGGGCAATGTCACTGTTGGTGAGAGTGTTCAAAGGGGCAGAGTGCTGCCTGTGAGGCTGTGCACTCTGGACTGTGATCCCCTCTTCTATAGTTATATATGAATGCTGTGGCCACCACCTTTCTGGGTGGCTGCACTTTGTGGCTTCACAGGGAGTCTCTATGCAGAAAAATTTCTGTGTTATTCTGTTATTCTGTGTTATTCAAAGTTATTCTGTCCTCCCAGCCCACATAACTTTGAGTTGGTGTGGGAATTGGCCTCATCAACAAAAGTTTGAGAGGAATTCACCTGAGTACTTGTGGTATCAGTTAGAACCCAGCAATAAAACTGGAAAAGGGGAGGGTGGCTGGTAGCTTATACAAGTGACAGTTGACCAATGAGAGCTTTCAGTGCAAACATGCCAAGTTCTTTATTCGAAACTTAGCTACATTTCAAGTGATATACGTAGTACTGAATACTCTCTTTGTCCGATAGAACTAGGAAATACATTTAATACTTTATATATTTTCAATTAATTTATCTCTGAAGAGTTGCAGATTCAGAATCATTAGCAGAAATGATTTAGTGAAGAATTTTGCATAATGAACATTTGAGAGCAGTAGTTGACAAGCAAAGCAAAATTTTGGGAAGAGAGGTGATATTTGCAAAGACAAATTACCCATTCCAAATTATTTATCTCTACCTGCTTCTAAACCACTTAAGTGTAACTTGGAAAACATACCCTTTATGTATTCAGAGAGCAGCAAAATTTATAATAGTACAGTGAGCGAATAATATTGTAACACAGAATGCACATAAGCTAAAATGCCTACAGTTACTCTGTGCATGTGAGGACCCAATTTGTAGTCTAATGTGCTCATTCTAGGCATTTTAAAAGTATATATATACTCAATTTCCATGTAAACAGGAAAACAGAATTTGATAACTTCTCAAGTATTGAAATGTTACATTAACGTATATATACATACATATTTTCATCATATAAGTATGCAAAATGTTCTCAATCTTCTTTGTGTTAAATTGTTTTCCAAGAATCTGAGACACAAGAACATCAACTGGCAACCGTCTCATCTCTTTTGGAGAGATGTGTTTCAATTGTTCACAGGGCAGAAGACAAACTAATAGATTGAATGGTACCCAAAGTTCAAAATATACAAGTGAAACACAAAACATTCCCAGAAAACAAAGTAATGTGTTTTAGTACATTGATTCAAAAAAGCCTTACATATGGAGAAATTACAGGTAAACGGTAAGAAAAAACTTCTTTTACCATTGACCTACTTTGAAGATAGTGAAAAATGAGAAAAAAAAAAGAGTGAACGGGAAACTGGTGCAAAGGACCAGAACAGAAATCCTAAAAGAATACAGGTGACAGCTCATGCTCTGATAATTAGAAAACAAAGATTTTATCTGGAATATATTGATAAATCAGAACTTGAATAATTAATCCTGTAAGCAATTTTACCTTCTCTCTCATAGAGACGAGAAGATAATTTCTTAATAGAAAAGAAAGCCTCTAGAAGTAAAATCTATAATGTCAAAGATCAGAGTTTCTATGTACCTCTCAGCCACCAAAACCAGATCGTGTCACTATAACATACTTTCATGTAAACAGCACTTGGTGTAGAGTTGCACTGACTAAGAAAGGAAACCTGTTTGGCTTTTTTTTGGGGATTGTTTTTTTTGGGGTTTTTTTTGACATTCATAACATCCTAGAGGAACAAGTTCAACAAGACCATTTTTCACATAGTAATAAAATATTCTTCTACAAAGATGTTAACAGGATTTCTCTACTCTCCCCTTTTTCTTGACCAGTTCTTTAAAGTTAGGTTCTAATCCTCTACCTTTATTCATTGTTGATGAGTAGCTTTCATATTAATAGTTAAGGATTTCTGAGGAATGAAATCTCCTGTAGAGCTATGCTGTCTTTCCAGAACTTTTTCCCAGTATTTCCTCTTTTTATTTGGAGACAAGAGTGATAGTTCGGATAGATTTTCTTCTGCTTGCATCCCATGGTAAGCAAACCTTCTTTTGACTTTTTTTTGCGGGGTTTTAGGAGTAGTAGAAAGCTAAAATGAGTTACAGATGATCAGAGTATATGAACAAAATCATCAGAGATACATTCACTACCACTTAAATATTTTTAGGTATTTTTAGTATAGCTATCTATGTTCTTTCTAGGACTTTGACGGGTCTGTACATCTCTCATATCTTATCTGAGCATCAGTAGATTTTCCATGCCCTAGAGTTAAAAGCCCATGAGTTTTATTAAAAATGCTGGTCATTGCTCTGTTTCAGGCAGTCTATGACGTGTAAGTTGTAAGATATCTCGGAGTGACCTCAGAGATAACCAGTAAATGTGTATTATAAGGAGAAGAATGAATATGACTAGTTCATTTTGTATTCTTTGGAAAAATAAGTTAGACTCCTTTTGTGACGGGATAGCCGTTAGGGCAAACACCATGTGTACCCACCACAGAAATGACCATTGTGCAATGAATGACCATAATAGTCTATATAACTGTCCTGGTTTTATTGAAAACAAGACCAGTTCTCTTTCAGTGGGTTTTCCTTTCAGCTAAGTTCTTCTAAGTACCTTCTAAGTAACTGCATGTTTTTCAGACACTGTGCTCCAGACTGATCAGAGTGACAACGGAATGCAGAAGAAGCTCATGTTTAGATTTATTACTATAGTAACTAAGGTTAAAGAATAAAAGGACATATTTGCAAGGAGGGGTGGACAGAACAGGTGACTAAAACTGATCAGCTGAGTATTCCATCCCATACACGTCATACATCCTATAAAAGAGAGAGATCACAACGGTGTTGCTCTCTTTGACTATGGCCAGCAGCTGAAGAGGACCTTGCCACCCATGCCTGTGATCCAAGGCCTGAGACCCTGCATCCCAGAATCCAGTTCAAGTTTGCTATGAGGTCAGGCCCAGGACTTCCGGGTGCCTGCCTTGCAGCTGCTGGACCTGCTCCAGCTCCCAGCTCCGTCACCGCTGGAAGCACACCAACTGCACAAGGGAAGGGTTAAACGCTGCTCTACCCCAGGACATTCAAGATTGGTTTTGTACATTTTATATCATTATCTCTATTTATTAGTAGTATTAGTAAAGCCTTTAAAACCTTTCCAACTTGAATTCTCTCTTCCTTCCTCCTTATTACTTTTTCCTATCTAAGGGGAGGGTGAGTGAGGGGGTAACAGAGAGCATCTGCCATGGTTTATTGTCACCTTGCAATTAAACTCTGACAGATTTATTGGTGGCCCGTATGGGGACCAAAGAGAAGCCATATGGGGAAAAAGAAACTGTACAGGGAAAGAGAAACCGTGACAGATTTTATTGGTGCTGTGGCTTGGATTTGAATGAGAAAGGCGGGCAGTTTTATGAGCACCAGAACAGGGATGGGGCTGGAGTGCAACAGGCTAAGACCAGTTGCTAACAATTAGTGAAAATAGCTTCCTGAGTAGTGCAAGTGAGAGAGCGTCACACTTTGATGTGAGCAGTCTGGGTTCTAAACCTCTGGTGGGAGGAAAATTATAGATCTGTGTGCTTTTTGGGTCATATTGTGCTGTTAAAGCAGACTGCTGTTTGTTTTTTTATTTAAACGATGTTGTTGCAAATCTGGTATTATTTGTATCATTGGCTCACTTGGTTGGATTTAATGATGCCTTTTTGGGGGCTGATGCTTCTTGTTAGTGTTTATGTGCAGAATATCATCTCTGGAAGCAGGGATAAAGTTGTTACAGTAGTTTTGTTGCTGGGTGCTACACAAAGATGATGTTAAATCACTTGTCTGGTCAAAATAACTCTTTTTCTCTTCTGTCTCTGAATTTGGAAAAAAATCATCAAACAAATAAAAGCTATCATTGAAATTCTTCTCCTATTTTAAAACAATTTCCTAAAAGTCATAGCTGCTTGCAAAATAAATTGAACAAGGAAAAAATTATGTAGTAAAAAAAATACAGCTACATAGTCCTCTGTAACTAGTGAGTAGCAAATGAGAAAAGACAGTATTCAATATTTAATGAATACTCCTAAAAGAGATAAAAAAATCACATGCATGCAATAAAAGATAGAATAGACCTACCTTTGTGTTTCTCCAGTGCTCTGACCTATGTGTGACTGTAGGATTTTTTTTCAATTATATTCAGGTCCCCTACAAAGAGCTACAAATATTTTCAAAATAGGGAAGATGGCACTATGAACCTGAAAATCAACAAGGATGGATAATAACAGGAAAATTCTTATTCGGCTCATGTACCATCCATTTAGTCGTTTAATCAAGATACTCTCAGGTTGGAACCTACAAGCTCAGACGATATTCTTCCTCATGTGTTATTGCATGTACTTAATAGAAATTCCCTGTTTTGCACAGCTCTGCAGAACTGTGCATTACCAGTTTCTTGCCTAGCATTGTAGAGCTGCAAAGGTGAAGAGAAGATCAGTGTTAGTTATTGCTCCGTTTTGGGATATCTGGAAGTTATAATACCATACGTAGTTTGGTGTAAGTTTTGAACTGTTTTCACAGACTCAAGTCCCAGAAAGTTGATGTGAACTATCAGTGAACATTCTTCTTTTTCTCTTTTTTCCACTTTTAAACTTTTTTTTTTGTTATTAATTATTTAATATTTACCACTTTATTTGCTCTGAAGAATTCTACTGGGTACAAAATGCTAAGAGGTTCTAAAACAGGCATTATGTGAACTTTATCTAACATATGATTTAAAAGAAGTAGATTAAGAAAAAGCATTGCAAGAATCTTCCCTTTTGCTTTCCATTCATGATTTTGACCATCTGTCTTAGTTGATTGCCAGGCTTCGGGCAACATGAAATTGGTATGCTCTAAAAGCTATAATAAGGTAGTGTATTTTTTCTTTTTTCTTCCTTTTAGATACCTGCTTTTTATTTTGGCCTAATGGAAACAAGGTGTTATTCCTGTAAGTTTGTCATTTGTTGTTCATTAGTCAATTTTTAATACGCAGTTTGGAAAGCTTTCAGAAAGTTATTATAACAACTCTGTAATAAGGTATTCACAATGTCCTTGTTCTGGTGAGTGGTCCATTAATCAGCTATAATGGGCTGATGACCCCAGGCTGATGAAGCTTTGACCCTTGCAGCTCAGAGAAGACAAACTTTAAGGCAGGCAGATGCACCTGTCACCATTCGTTTTCAGATAGGGAGGGAAATGGCCCTGTGTCATTATTCTTATTTGTCTAGTTACACAGTTGAGGCCTCTGCTGGCGTAATAAAGCCACAGAATAGCAGAAACCTTAGATTCAGAAACGTAAACATACAAGGAAGGTAATAAATAAAGGTTAAGAAAGAATCAGAGGGAGGAGGAAAGAAAGAGAGAAAGCAAGAGTGAGAAAGAGACAGAAGAAAGAGAGAGGAAGGAAGGAAGGAAGGAAGGAAGGAAGGAAGGAAGGAAGGAAGGAAGGAAGGAAGTAAGGAAGGATCAGATTAGGAATTGGGGATCAGAAATCTTAAATAAATAATTTATGTTGATTTAAGGCAACCAAATTCAGCTGTCCTCAGTGTTCTAAATAAAGTAATATTTCAAATCTGTCATTAGAAAGGTATCGTATACATCAAAGGTATTTTTCCAAGAGCCAGCACCAACCACCATTCACTGGTGTCAGTTTGCAGTGTTGTCTTTAGGAAAACATGGTCTTTTTCTTCTGTTCAGCAGTGCTCCTGAGCAGACAAGCTAAAGAGAAGCAAACAATTTTCTGTCTCTGTTTGCTTCATCCTTTTTTTGATGTTCTACTAACTGTAAAATCAGTGCCAATGGAAAAAATTTTTAAGTGGAGAAACCTATGAAACCCTTTGAGGTACCATCATAAGCCCTCTATGGTTCAAGAGGTACGTGTTTCATTTGTGTGTTAAAGAGCTTCAGCTGTTTTACTGCAGACATCTTTTCTGCTTTTAGTTGACATTTTGGCAGGCCAGGAATTTCACCTACTACAAGGGAAATGAAGGAGCATTACATTATGAATATTTTATGAAAAATAAATTTGTTATTCACAGAAATGTCAACTTTAACTAGAAATGATGTTAATGTAACTTATTCTATTGTACTTGTATTTAGTGATTGTCTTTATTACCATAGACCCTCTGGCTTATTTCATTACTACCATATTCTTCATTTGCTCTTCTATTAAAAATACAATACTTTTTGTGCTTAGTGCCAATTAACAACAAATAATGTTTACCTGATTCCTCTCTTTTCTCCTTTCTCCTTTGTTTCCACTCCTTCTTATATTTCTTGCTCCTTTTGCCATTTTTGTCTTCTTAGCTGAAGCCTCTCTTTTCCTCTGCCTGCGCAGCAGTTGTATTTTCTTAAATGCCCCTTATTTTCCATTTATGTCTCTCCTCTTCTATACAGATTTCTTGCTGTCTGGCTACTTGCCATGCAATTTGTCACAAAACGGTGGCAGTGTGCCAAGACTACTTTGAAAAATTGAATCACATGTACGTAGAGACATATCTCCCTTTCAATTCTTCAGTTTTCTCTGATGAGATTTGAAAACCGTGTACTTAAACACTAGATTTTCCTTCACTTTTTGTGGTAGAAAGAAATAGTATGCATGCATTTCTCTAAGTATGGGAATGCAGTACCAAATAGTTTACACATAAGATTGCTAATGGTTTGCAGACTTCAGATCAGTGATCAAAATGTAGTTGTCTACATTATAGACATTTTCCTGTCTATAGTGTAGGGCATCTTCAAAGGCCATTTCTTCTCCCAAGAAAGATTCATAGTTTAAGGCAGAGTGTTAGTAGACAGATGGTAAGTTAAGAGTTTCCTTCAAGCACTTTTGGTTTTGGTGTCTTTACACCTTTAATTAGGGAAGTTAGAAGGCCATTGCATAAAAAGTGAAGGTTGGAAGCTCACTACCAGTTTTGACTTCTTCTCCACAGTACCTAGCAAAATTTGACTCTCAGGGGACACAGAAAATGGAACATCTGACATGAGGAACATTAAGGCAAAAAATGACATGTGGCTGACAAGGCAAAGAAGCAAATCATTTGGTTTGGGTTTCAGTCTAGAAATGCAGACTACATGGCTGGGTTTGACGTGTCTTAAGTCCCAGGGCTACATTCCACTTTTGGCCACTTAAATATTTTAAGGACCGGTCATGTATTGTTTTTCATATACAGAGAACCATAAAAATTATCAGAAAATGTTTTTCTCTTACACTGCTCAAGGTTGACAACAGCAAAGCTAATTTATTTCAGCATCAATTCAAATACTGTGAATTCGGTGCCATGTAACTTGGGCATTTGGTAGGTCTCTGGATTATAAAATCATTTTAGTGAAATTAAAATACTTGCCTTTGATGGATTTGCTTATTGATGTTAGAAAAAAAAAAATTAATGCCTGGAATAACTGAATTCAAGCTTAAACAAGGGCTGATTTCACTAACTAATGACATTGAGCAGTGGCTGTAGAAAATTAAGTTTGCCCTCTATTGACCTTTTATTAAAATGTAGGAATGAACCTTCATCTGATTGTTCTTTTGGTTTCTAACTAATGAGATTGGCCTTGGAGCTGGAATTGTCTTTTTGAACAGCTAATGTTTGAAAGTCATGCCTATGATAACTTCTTATTTCTAAAATCTGAAGTGAAACATCCACACCATTTACATTTCTAGAAAATATTGTAGTATTATCTCCAGCAGTAAGCTCACTTTTGTCAGCTGCATCAGGAGTAGTTTTCAATATATACAGGCTTTTTTATCTGGTTAAATTTTCTACAAGTACAGGAGTTTGAAATTAGAAGCAAAAAAATGCAGGTGGTTTTAGCGTTTTGAAGATTTATAACTTGAAGTAAAGATGTGATGGTATCTCACTGCCAGAAGTACTATTCTTCATTTATCTTGGAGATTTCTTCAACTAATAGTCCTGAAATCCCTTACCTCTGCAGTAGGAGACCTACCAACCAGCAAGAATTACGGGGTAGGAAGAGAGGTATGTGGAAAAGGACAGAGCCCTTCATCTTGTTTGAGAATCTGTTTGAAAGGATTCTGCAAAAACTGTCATGGCAGGCAGAGGAGGTCAACAATCACAACATAAAGATAATCCATTCTAGTGGGCCAAAAAATCAGTAAAAAATGGAAGAAAGCCAAAGGCTCAGACAAAAAGCAGAGGACAATTGTAGAAGTGGAGATGGGAAAAGTCTTTATATTCCTACGAGTGGCCTAAGAAAGCAATGTATCGTGCATTTCCTAGCGCTGAAAATCCAGAGCTCAGCTAGAGTTGAAACTAGCATTCGAGGTCAACAAGACTGATTTCTGCAAATAACAAAGGTAAGGCAGAGGAAAACGTTGGCCTGTTGGTCACTGACAGAGGCGGTCTACTAACAAGAGTCTTGGAGGAGGCGAAGGTACTCAGTACCCTTTTCACTGATAAGAGCTGCCCTCAGATCACCCACCTCTCAGCATCCCAGCAGAGTCTGTGGGAATGAGACAGTAGCCACAGGAACAGGGGATCAAAGTCGAGAGCACTTCACCCACTGTGATACCTAGAATCATGATTATGTGTTAATTGTTTTATTGGTTGTTGTTACAATTGTTTCTTTGCAGTGTTATTTGTCTAAGCGCACTGTAAACCCCGTCCCACTCTGTGCTTCCCCTCCCCGCCTCCCCCTTTTCCCGTTCTGAGCCTTCCCACCTTTCTCCACCCTCCTTGTAGTTTTTGCTTACAAGATGGGATCAGGAACTTCTATTCCTAGTAATGTTCTTTAGAAATCAGTATTAGGGTGTGTTTTAAAACATTGGAAAGAACTCAGAAAAGTGTGGGGAAAATACAAGGAAGGAGGATCTTGTGCAACATTGTAATCAATGGTGGCCACTGTATAAGTTAGAGCATGAGGAAAAGTGGCAGGAGAATAGAACCTTGAATTAAAATACTTCGTTGCAATTTATGTGGTTTTTTTAAGGGAGAAGGGACATGTGATGAGGTCGTGTGTGCAGAGACATTTTTTTGTCTGTGGAGGCATTCCGAATGGCAA
>VWYH01001525.1:85-31929 GCA_013399365.1 Pampusana beccarii
GCTGAGAGAGCTGGGGTTGTTCAGTCTGGAGAAGGGAAGGTTCCAGGGAGATCTTGTTGCAGCCTTTCAATACTTAAGTGGGCCTATGAGAAAGATGGGGACAGACATTTTAGCAGGGCCTGTTGTGATAGGTCAAGGGGTAATGGTGGGATGGATGGATGGATGGATGGATGGATGGATGGATGGATGGATCAGGTTGGATGGGGCTTTGAGCAACCTGATCTAGTTGAAGATGTCCCTGCTCATTGCAGAAGGGGTTGGACTAGATGACCTTTAAACCCAAAGTATTCTACAATTTTATGATTCTGTGATTAATTTGACAGACACACAAAACACGTTTTGAAGAGTAAGTATTAAATGAGTTTCAATATTGCAAACTTACATCTTAATCATTAGGGACATCAGACTTCACCTGCACAGATCTTTGTCTGAAGCAGCTACTAAGAGATGTCAGTCTCTCTCTCCTCCTCTTCTTGTCCCCTTGTGTTTTTCATCAACTGCTTTGCCCAGAAGCTACTTCATAAATGCATGATTCTAAAAATTCTTTCTGACATCTGTTTCCAATTCATCTTTTTTCATGCCCTTTTCAAGCTCTATATCCTGTCATCAGTACAGTGGGCCCAATTCACCCATGATGTAACTAATCTAGCCACTGGCTCTAGGCATGGTTTTGGTCTTGTCTGTTCAGAGGGTTAAATTCTGTCTAAGCTATTTAAAATGACATTTCAATGCAATTTCCTCTTAACTGTCATGTTCTGTAAGATGCATTGGTACTTCTCCTATAATTTCCACGTACTCTCAGGACCACCTTTATGGCTTTTATTACATGTTACCTGTTTCATGCTGCACTTCTTTTATTTGAAATCCCAACAATGCTTTTAGGTTTCTCATGGTTATGTCTGTCAGAAAAAAACTTCCTGTTCAGCCACAAGGACTTCCAGGTATTACAGGAATTAAAAAAAAAAAAAAAAAATGTTACAAACACATGAAGACATGAAGATGTGGAAGTAAAGCAAATGTTCCCTGCCCACTCCTTAGAAGCAAAATAGAAAACCACCAATTTTACATCCTTTGTCATCTCATGCCATGTGGCCTTCAGGAAAGAAACTTTCTGAAGATACCATGTAGACATTACTTGTAAAACTGATCTATGTTGGGATGTCAGTGGTGATGCAGTCAGAATACTTTCTAGATGGGCTTCCTGTTCTTGCATCCTTCTTTTACCCTTTCTTGACCTCTATCTCATCCTCTGCTTTCCACTTCAGTGGGGTCCTTCCTTTCACTGCCTCTTCACCTTCCTTATTCACCTTCTCCAAAGCTTTCCTCTTTTCAGCCCTGCAACGTCATGGCATGACTTTGACAATGGTCATTTGGCCAGCATAATGTCTGTTTCTTTCACCCTGTTTCTGTGCTGTAAATTAAGGTTTGGACTTTTGGAGGGGGAACTAGGAGACAACTTCCTGTTGTTCTGCACAGTTGCAATCAGCAGCGCCTCAACAAACGTAACCCTTAGCAATGCCTCAGGTCCAGAAAAGTGATGCTTAATAACCTTTGACAGGTATTAAAGAGACTTTAATCATAACCACTCAATAAAATATTATGTCTTAATAATGTCAAGAAATAAAAGCATAAGCTTGCAGTTATGTGCTACAGAACTGTTATGTACAGACTTGCACACACAAAAATGCTATAAATGTCTGTAGATTTCATAGCATCATAGAATCATGGAATCATAGAATGGTTTGGGTTGGAAGACACATAAAAGATCATGTAGATCCAACACACTTTTTAATGTTTGAAACAGTAGCAAGCTCTTCCATTCAAGCTGAAGCTTTGGCTTTTATAAATAAAATATTAAAGCAGCATTCTAAAACTATGTGCTAGGAAAGAAGTCTCACATTTTGAAACATTGACCAAAGAATCATTTTTTCCTAGTTTTTCCAATATTTTGTTAGCTACATTTAAATATTTGCTTGCATATAAACATGGGCATGCCACAATAGCTGGTGCAAAGAAAACAATTAAAATTTCACCACCATGCCAAAATACTTGCTACTGAACATGTCGAAAAAGCTTCTAATGTAAAATGAATGTGGCACCTGTGCAGTGTGGGCAGCCAAAAAACTCTCTGATGGTAAGCAAAAATGATGAAAAGTTAGTAAGCAAAAAGTCCTATTTTTTGATAACTCAAGTCACTTTAAGCTCTTGGGTTTAGAAAGGCATGAATAAATAATGATAAATGACCCAAAAGTTCTCAAAAGAAAAGAGGCCAAACAAACTTTTCAGTGTTGTACATCATACGAAACAGATGGTAAGTGATAAACAAGTTACTGCAATAAATTGGATCCAAACCAAGAAACTGAGTAAAGTGAACTACTAAATCCCATGTGCCGGTGGCACATGACCTGTTCTGTTCACCCAGCAGCTGTGTTTCTCTCCTTTTCAGTTTTCCATTGGGAAATAGTGCAGGGAAACATTTCTTATCACCCCTTCCCTCCACTCTTCCACATCTCTTTGTGTCTCACTGCTTTTAGGTGGCTCCAGCCTGCCCAGGAATTAATTCTCCAGGGCTTATGCTGCCATTTACTATCATTCTCCAGTAAAAAAAGCTGTGAGGAAGACTGTGTTCACTATTAATCTCTTTGCCCACATATTAAGTCTAGACTGGTTAGCTACAGCAACAATATAATACTGTTTATAAACTTAGTTTGCACTGTAGTATCTGGCCCATCAAATAGCAAGTACTACTTGATTGCAACTAAAAATCACTTTGCTTATATTTGGTGCAATTTTGTGAGGTTCCTCTGCAGATCTAAAAAAAACTCAAAAAACAACAAACCAAAACCAAAACAAACAAACAACCCCCACAACACAAAAACAAGCAAAAAACACCACCACACACACACAGAAAATAAACAAAACCAAAGAACACTTGCTTCTCTCGACTATCACCTGGTGACAGTCTGTCAGCCCTATTCTGAAAAATTTTAAAGCAAATTTGACCTCAGATCCCTTATTTAGAAAGTGAAGAGGCAGCTCTAGTTTTGAAAAGCTTTCATTATTGCACCACAAATAAGAGATTATACAGTATATAATCTCATAATCAGCCACACATATACCAAAAGTTTCCTGAAAAACTATTTCCTGTGCTCTGTATTTCTTCTACTGAGTCCTCTTAATACAAAATAAAATAAATTGAAAACTATATGAAACTAAAATATGAAGAAAATACTTCTATGACTTTGTTCGTGTAACATTTCAAAAACAGACCCAGTACAAACTGTTTCTTTGATAATCAGAAAATGGCTGCCAGTATTAGGGATTGATTTTAATTCGTCCCTCACTCCTGATGGAAGCATAAAGAATTTATGGGAAATCAGAAGTGGTCTAACAAAAGTATTAAGCAAGGAATCTAGGCTGCAAGAATAGTTCATAATTTTCATTTTGAGCATTACGAGTACATATGTGATTTCACTCGTGTTTCTACTTTGTAATTCTTTTTTCTTAACTAAAACTCAACTGTGATTTTTGCAATAGCCTGAGAAACACTTCATTAACTTAGATTCAGTGGTAATGAAAAAACAACATGTTATGTAGCGCAAGAATAGCAAAAGCGAGGCATACGTTCCACTGCGGTGTGATGGGTTGACTCTGGCTGGGTACCAGGTGCCCACCAACTCACTCTATCACTCCCCTCCTCAGCTGGACAGGAGAGAGAAAATACAATGAAAGGCTTGTGGGTTGTAAGGACAGGGAGAGGTCACTCACCAGTTACCATCATGGGCAAAACAAACCTCACTTGGGGAAATCAGTTTGATGCTTTACCAATCAAAAGTCAGAGCAGGATAATAAGAATAAAAGACAAATTTAAAAACATCTTCCCCACACCCATCTCTTCTTCCCGGGCTCAACTTCTCTCCTAATTTCTCCAGCTCCACCCCACAAATTGCACAGGGGGACAGGGAATGGAGGTTGTGGTCAGTTCATCACACATCTCTTGCCACTCCTTCCTGCTCACACTCTTCCCCTGCTCCACCATGGGGTCCCTCTCACAAAAGACAGTCCTCCATGAACTTCTCTAATATCAGTCCTTCCCACGGGCTGCAGTTCTTCATGAACTGCACCATTGCGGGTCCCTTTCACAGGGTGCAGTCCTTCAGAAACAGACTGCTCTTATGTGGATACTCTAGGAGGTCACAAGTCCTGCCAGAAAATCTGCTCCAGCATGGGTTCCCCTCTCCATGGCACCACAGGTTCTGCCAGGATCCTGCTCCAATGTGTGGCTGAAAATGACTCTGTCCAACATGAGGACAGCTCCTGGTGTCTTCTCACAGGAGCCATCCCAGCAGTCCCCCCATCACCAAAATTTGCCAGAGGAAAGGGGTAAGAAAATATGACAAAAGGTTCATGGGTTAAGATAAGGACATGGAGGTCACTCACCAGTTACTGTCATGGGCAGAACAGACTCAATTCAGGGATATTGATTTAATTTACTGCCTATCCAAATCAGAGTAGGATAATTGGAAATAAGAACCATATGTCTTCACAATGGCTCTACCATTACTACTGACAGGCTCAGCTTTGGCCAGCAGCAGGTCCATCTTGGAGGCAGATGGAAATGGCTGTGTCTGGCACGGGCATAGCTTCTGGCATTTCCTCACAGAAGCCACACCTGCAGCCCCTCCAACTACCAAAACCTTACTGCATAAACCCAATACATGTGGTTACTCAACCTTCCTAAATTTGAGATTCTAGGAGCACTTCAAGTTTCCTACTCCAAGTCTGTGTACCAACTATGCCAAACCACTATCTGGCAAAAGCCAAGAGTGCAGCAGTGCTCCTCCTCTGCCTCCTATTCCCATGCACCAGTTTCTACACAAAGAAAACATAGGATGCATAGGTCACAGTTGACCATGAGTGGTTTCACCAACACAACTGGAAGGTCATCTTCTTCCACACCATGTCACAAAGCCACAGGTCAAATTAGTCAAGGGATGAGACTACTTACAAGTGTAGGCAACTGAATCAGATTTACAGCTCATAGTTTTTCCAGTCAATATTGATGAATCAGAGTGGTGCCAGGTTGGTTTATTAAACAGGTAATTTCCTGTTAAACAGAAAACCAGTACCAATACCTTTCCACCCATAGTACTTTATATTTATCTTGTGTCCTAGAATCTTACAGCACTATAAAAAAGCTCTCTGCTTTGTATTTCAAACATTTTAAAACTTCCATTCACAGATTAAATTTTCCTTGAAAACACAACACACAAAACACAGTTGCTGAAAACTCATGAAGTATACACTTGAACACGTTTTAAAAGAGTCATTGCATGACTGAGAAAGAAATAAAAAGATTCATTACATGTCTGAGAGAGAAATAATCTCCTGCATGTATGGTTAACGAGTGATAGTTGAACAAACTTCTTAAAAGATACATTAGTACATATAACTGCTTTTCTAATAGTTTTCCTGCCTCAGCCTGTGATTTCAGACTGTAAGACCATAATTGAAACCTGTTACATTTGCAGTCTTCTTTCTAGAAATCAATGAGTCGGTTGTAGTTTATTTACAATTTTATTTCTTGTTCCCCTAGCCATAAAAGAAGTGACCAAACAGTGTGTCTTTGTATAGCTGCAGCTGAGTATCAGAAAAAAGAAGAGGCAGAAAATGAACAATGGATGTAAAATGCGTTAATACTACACAATTTACATGTTGAGCCTTGAGTTTATATGAAGTTTTCCTTACCATATTTACTGCTCTGCTTCAACTTTTCCCTTGATTAAAGCTGCTTCTGTCTCACAAATGCAATTCAGGCTCTAAAAGCTGTTTCGCACATGCAAGAATGGGAAACATTTTAGTAGGCTTACTCTCAATCGTGAATATAATCAGAATTGATCTCAGATTAAACCAAATTATAAATTACTTGGAACAGTCTTTTCTTTTCTGTACTTTTGCATTGAACACTGGTGTAACTGGCCTGTATACCACAGTGAGAAGTTCAAACCTAAATGACAATAAAACAGAATGTAAACATATCCATTTTAAGATGCCTAACAAGATGAAGTCAATGTTCACTGCTGGCTTTCAGATGAAGACACTGCGTTCTTATTTTTCTAACGCGAGTTTCTCATCTTTTTCTGCCACTTGACACAATATCCTTTCCTATGACATTTTCATGGACCTACATAATTTGCTCAATACATTGTAATAAAAGATTTTTCTAATAAGAAAATGCTTTGTAAAATCATAAGAAAAGGGTTGTTTCAGTATTTATGACAGTTTTCCAAGTTTTGGCAAAAAACAAGTTCAAATAGTTTCAAATGGCACAGCTAGTCTACAAGCAGTGTATAATTATAAGTCTAGAGTTTAGACGTACTCTTGAAATACTACTCTTGTATTATAAAATCAGGTCACCACAGCAAAAAAAAATCAGTCTCAAAAGTATTCAGGATCCTAATTCAGTTGTTTATATGGGTGTCAAATGTATAAATTACACATTATGAATCATCATAGCTGTATTTTCTTATTTATTGTTTGGGAGGTGTGATTACTGAAAAGTTTTAAATAAATCTTTTACAGAGTGACATACTTTAATTTCTCAGTAAAATATTATGACTGGGGTTGCAAAAATATTTTACACCGATAATGAAAATTGATTAATTATTAAAATTTACTATGAATTATGAAAATAAATGCATCATCAAAATTTGACTTATTGGTTTACACAAGCTTTCCCATAGAGACTCATAGCCAATATTATCAATCAGTTACTACCTCAATGCAGGTAAAACCACAAAACATTCCACATAAGTTGTTGGAGGAGTCTTGCAATTTCTTTTTGTGAACCATAACCCTCTTTGTAAAAAGCATGGGAGCACTGAATCTTTATCAGATGAACCTCTTGCCCAACCTGTTCAGTAATTATTGATATATGTTTTTGAAAATTTCAGTGAATGTATTGCTCTTTTGATTGCTACTTTCATCTTTTTGGATGTCAGTTTCTCATGTAGTTTAATTGCCAGAGTTTCTCAGGGGGAATGTTAGTATTACTGATTTATTTTAAAATGCCTTAACATGCTGTGTTGTGTATGATAAAGAAACACAAAATATCAGAGATATTTTTCTCTCTGTTTTCTTCTCCCCCACTTCTCCTCTCCCAGCTAGTTTTAGCTAGAAAGAGCTCAGAATGTAAGATTTATTTTAAAAATACTAAAAAATACAAAACTTCCTTCTTCCTGTACTTGGTAGGACAGAAAAAAAAAGAAAAACAAAAAACAAAAAACAAAAAACCAAACCAAACAAGTCCCCAGCAGAAAAAGCTTGACTACTGCCTTACTAATACAAATATGAGTGGTGCTGTTTCTGTTGCAAAAAATCCAATGTGTTTCATGCATATCTGCAGGGACTATATTTTAGAAAATAAACATCCATGAGAAGCTCTTCCTTATGTAATAATTTCTTTACTGGTATTATGACAACAGTGCAGTTTAACTTAATTCTTACGAAAAGACAGACTTTACTAGGATTACTGAATCACATCAAAATGCAACTTAAATTGCTATTTTGGTTATATTTTCTCCTCAGTTACACCAGTGAAGCCCGACCAACTATTTGAAATGTATCATGGCACGTATATATGCAAGCATTTCTCCTGCATGGTTACGTGTTTCTTAGATACTAGTCAAGCCGAGACATAACCCCACATCCTTGTGACAAGGTTAATTCTTCTCTTTCATTTAACTGTAACATCAAGTAGAAGCACAGACACTTAGATGTCTATTCATATTTAAAGGGTTCATTAGGTCTTTGCTTAACTTCACACGGACATAATCTTAGTGCCAAAAAGCAAAGGCATGTAAGAATTAAATGTCACCAAAAATATATATAATAAAACAAATAAATAAATAAAAACCCACTCTCTCCTTTTTCATAGACTGTCTTATTGACTGACTCACCGGTTTTAGGGATAAACATTTTTCAGACAGCTTGGGTCACCCATCTGGTTCACTGCTTCACTGCAAAAATGTCTGCAGTTGACTTATTGTAGGGATGACACAAGAACGAGCAGCCAATGTGAGCTAGGATGTTTTTTCAGAAAAAAAAGGGTTAACTGTATACTATGCCACATCGCTGGGAACCAAAGAGCATTTGTGTATGGCCAATGCACAGACTGGTTCTGAGGCTGATTCCTGCACAGACAACTAGCACTTCGGCTGCCAAAGGCTTTGTCACTGCTGTTGATCTAAAGTATGCCATTCTGCTGTGGATTTTACACACAGATACAGAAAGATGGTTTGTTCTGAAATCATAACACTAAAAAGAAGAGAGGCATTTCCATATATTTCCATAAAAGGGATACAATTTCTTCATTCCAAGTCACCATACAAGCAGAAGCAATTCATTTAGACTCTGCACAATTTGCACTGAGTTCTCCCTGTTTATAAAAACCAAAGTTTGACATTATAATTTTGTGTTGCTTTTGGCACACTTAGCTGCTTTTTTTCATCTCTCTTCTTTGTCAAGTACAAAACTGCATCTGCTATAAACATCAGAAAGGTGTATTTGTCTTCTGTGTTTTAATGAAAGGTGTATGAGTTTTTAATGGCTAACAGGGAGTGTTAGGGTAAATTACTTTGTCCTCCTGCTTACCACTGTTGATCTTCAAAGTGATTTCCTCAGACCTAGTGTGTGCCTTTTTTAAGAGATGACCAATACTGATTTTAAAACCACATAGTGTGGATTACTGACTACTTTTCCAAGTATGTTGCTCCCATAGCTACACACCTCACTGTGAAGAACATTTAGCTTGTTTCTAGTGTGCTTTTCTTAACTTAAGCAACAATACATTGTGGTTTTACTACATTAATGGGTGCCCTGTTGTTGGATACCTTATTCCCACTGAATTCATGAATAAGCTTCCTTGTAAATATTGTATTGGTTAAGTTAGAGTAACTCATATTCAGAAAATTTACCTTGTAAGAAAGCTATAAGAGTATAACTTTCCCTCCAAACACTTCCTTTTTTTTTTTCTAATTATTTTTCCTGAATTTTTAACTTGCATTATCTTTTCTGAAGATTGATTGTAAGGAAAGGACGTTTTCCAGCAACATCCTCACTAGATCCTGGCACTCCTAGACACTACTTTTGCTGTTCAGCTTGCTCATCAGTGCTATTAAGTCTCTAGAAATCACTGCTTCAATATACAGCCACTAAAGTGAGCAAGTCTAACTCAGGTGGCCTGTACTTTACCACTCTAAACCCCAATTCTCTGTAGAGCGAATCCCCTTTCATACTCAAGCAGAAGAGCTCTGTGCTAAATACTTCATTTGAAAGGCAGTAACAGACAATGTTTGCCATCTGCAAATATTTAATAACTCTCTGTTGTAGTAGCCACTCAGCATACATTTTTCATAGAATCATAGAATATCTCAAATTGGAAGGGATCCATAAGGATCATTGAATTCAATTCCCTGCTCCTTGCAGGACTGCCTAAGACTAAATCATATGACTGAGAGCATCATCTAGATGCTCTGTGAACTCTGACAGGGTTAGTGGCATGACCACTTCCCTGGGGAACTCTGCTCCAGTAACTGACCACCTTCTCAGTGAAGAACCTTCTCCTAATTTTAGTAGTACTACGTATCTTTGCCCCAAAGTTTAGAGAGTTTTTTGCATGATAGCTAAAACACTCTTATCCTTATTATAATCTATTAATGTTGGTATTGTGATGGCTGTGATCTATTAAAAATTTTCTTCTCTAAAGTTGTGCTCTAAAGTAGTAAAGATGATAAAAGACTGGAGATGTTCACTCAATTGAAGAACTATTTTTTGATCTAACCCAAGAGTTACACCACTAGCTACCATACTACCACTACACAAATACATGACTGTGGGTACATCACGACTCATGTAAGATAGCACAAATATATCTTAGGGTGATCATCTAAAACACCATGAAGAGGAACCATTCACTCCTGTTCAGGGACATAACCCAGGGCGACATTTATACTACGCCCACAAAAGCTCACTTCTCCAGACTTCTGCACCAAACTGATCCTACCTGCACTATACTATGTCTTTCAGAGATTTTAGTCACAATGTAACTGCCTCTCCTCTCAACACACAACAGGTAAAAGTGCTGATGTCACTATGTACTTTTAGCAGCATCTAATCAAGTCCCTGCTTTCTGAAGCGTGAGAACTATAAAGTCTATCCTTAATGACATGCATAGGCACCAGGGACATGAACATAGCCATAGAATGATCTAGGTTGGAAGGGACCTTTGACGGTCACCTAGTCCAACCCCCCTGCAACGAGTAGGGACATCTTCAACTAGATCAGGTTGCTCAGAACTCCATCCAGCCTGGCCTTGAAAAGTTTCCAGGGATAGGGCGTCTAACATGTCTCCAGGCAATCAGCTCCAGTGTTTCATCACCTTCATTATGAAAAATTTCTTCCTTATATCTAGTCTATCACAACAGGCCCTGCTAAAAAGTCTGTCCCCATCTTTCTTTTAAGCTCCCTTCAAGTATTGAAATACTGCGGTAAGGTCTCCCCAAAGCCTCCTCTTCTCCAGGCTGAACAACTCCAACTCTCTCAGCCTTTCTTCATAGGAGAGGTCTTCCAGCCCTCTGATAATTTCTGTGGCTCTCCTCTAGATCCACTCCAACAGGTCCATGTCTTTCCTGTACTGAGGAGTTCAGTGCTGGATGCAGTAAGGCAGGTGGGGTCTTACCAGAGCGGAGGAGAGGGGCAGAATCACCTCCTTAAACCTGCTGGCCACGCTTCTTTTGATGCAACCCATGATACAGTTAGCTTTCTGGGCTAACATTGCCAGCTCATGTACAGCTTTTAATCCACCAGTACCCCCAAGTGATTCTCTTCAGGGCTCCTCTCAATCTTCTCATCCCCCAGCTTGTATTGATACTGTGGGTTGCCCCAACCCAGGACCTTGTACTTGGCCTTTTTGAACCTCAAGAGGTTCACATGGGTCTACTTCTCAAGCTTGTCCAGGTCTCTCTGAAGGGCACCCAATCCCTCAGATGTGTAAAATGCACCACTCAGGCTGGTGACATCTGCAAACTTGCTAGGGGTTCAGTCGATGCCACTATGTCATTGATGAACACATTGAACAGTGCTGGTTCTAGTACAGACCCCTCAGNTTCAGTGCTGGATGCAGTAAGGCAGGTGGGGTCTTACCAGAGCGGAGGAGAGGGGCAGAATCACCTCCTTAAACCTGCTGGCCACGCTTCTTTTGATGCAACCCATGATACAGTTAGCTTTCTGGGCTAACATTGCCAGCTCATGTACAGCTTTTAATCCACCAGTACCCCCAAGTGATTCTCTTCAGGGCTCCTCTCAATCTTCTCATCCCCCAGCTTGTATTGATACTGTGGGTTGCCCCAACCCAGGACCTTGTACTTGGCCTTTTTGAACCTCAAGAGGTTCACATGGGTCTACTTCTCAAGCTTGTCCAGGTCTCTCTGAAGGGCACCCAATCCCTCAGATGTGTAAAATGCACCACTCAGGCTGGTGACATCTGCAAACTTGCTAGGGGTTCAGTCGATGCCACTATGTCATTGATGAACACATTGAACAGTGCTGGTTCTAGTACAGACCCCTCAGTGACACCACTCATCACTGATCTTCATCTGGACATCAAGCCATTGACCACTACTCTCTGGATGCAACCATCCAGTCAACTCCTTACCCACTGAACAGTCCACCCATCAAATCAATGTTTCTCCAATACAGAGAGAATGATGTTGTGGTGGACCATGTCAAAAGCCTTACAGAAATCTAGATAGATGACATTTGTAGCTTTTCCCTTGTCCACAGATGTAGTTACTCCACCATAGAAGGCCACTCACTAGGTTGCTCAGGAAAGACTTGCCCTTGGTGAAGCCATGCTGGCTGTCTCTAATCACCTCCCTATCCGCCATGTGCCTTGGCATAGCTTCTAGGAGGATCTGTTCCATGATCTTCCCAGGTTCTGGTACTTCCCTGCCTTGAGGTCCATCCACTTCAGAGATGTGAGAAGAGAGATTACCAGGGAAGGTGGAGGCACAAAAATTGCTGAGTACCTCAGCCTTCTCCTCATCTCATGTTACCAGTTTGCCAGTAGTGTTCATCAGAAGTATACTTTCTTTGACCCTCTGTTTCTGGCTGACATACCTACAGAAGCCACCCTTACTCTTTGCAACTCTTGCCAGGTTTAGGTCCAGCTGTGCCTTGGTCTTCCTGACCCCACACCTATGCAACTGGGCAGTGTGCCTATACGCTTCCCAGGAAACTTGTTCCTGCTTCCACTGCCTGTGCATTTCCTTCTTGCCCTTTAGTTTGACCAGAAGGTCTTGACTCAGACATGCTGGCCTTCTGCCATCCTTTCCAGATTTCTTACACCTGGGGATTGAGAGCTCTTGCACTCTACGGAAAGAGACCTTAAAGACCTGCCAGCTCTGTTCTGCTCCCCTGTCCCTGAGGGCTGTTTCCCAGGGTGTCCCATTGCCTGTCTCCTTCAACAGCTGGAAGTTTGCTTTCCTAAAATTCAGGGTCCTGACTTTACTCTTCACTTGACCCATAACCCTCAGGCTGTGAACCCCATCAGTGCATGATCACTGCAGCCCAGGCTGCCTCCAATCTTGACGTCACTAATTAGCTTACTTGTGTTGGTGACTAACAGGTCCAGTAATGCATCCTCTCTGATAGGGCTGCCTATTACCTGGCAAAGAAATTATCCTCAGTGCACTCTAGGAGTCTTCTGGATTGCCTATAGCTTGCTGTGCTACTTTTCCAGCAGCTGTTGGGGTGGCCAAACTGCCCCAGCAGGACAAGACCCTGCAAGCATGCCTCCTGTAGCTGGAGTAAGAAAGCACTGTCAATAGGCTCCCACTTGACTGGGCAGACTGTAGTAAACTCCAAACACAAGACTTCCTTTGTTGCCTCAGACTCTAGTCTTTATGCATAAGCTTTCAACCTGCTTGTGGCTGTTCTTCAGAGACAGCTCTTCACACTCTATCCATTTATTGAAATAGAGGGTAGTCTTTCTGTCCCTCCTTCCTTGCTTGTCCATTCCGAACAGCTTGTAGCCATCAATAGCTGCACTCCAGTCATGGATTTGTCCCACAAAGCACTTCAGCTGGGCTGTCAGCCATGTCACCTTTTAGAGGAACACAAATTAATTCCTTGGAGGCATTTCACCATAGTTCCCTGTTGGATTCTACAGCCTCAGGAGGCCCTGGCACACCTCTCTAAAACTTCAAGTGTGCGCCAGCGTACCCAGCAAGTCTCAGAGCAACAGTCTGAGGGCCCTCACAAACATCTCATCTCTCTAACCTTGGTGTGCCATCCCACAGCTTGCCACGGGTGAGCCTGATATTATCCCTCTCAAAGCTGTCAATCAGCCCCACTAACTTGTGAGCAAACACCCTCTTCTCCCTTTGAGAAAGAAGAATCTTATTCAATACCAGCAGGCCTGGTACTTTGTAGACCATCCCATTATCAAAAACCCCAAAATTCTGGTGGTGACACCAGCCATGGAGCCATGTATTAATAGAATGAGTCCATCTGTTTCTTCCAATATTGCTGCCTGCAAGTGGAAGGAGAGAGGGAAAACTCTGAAAGTAAGAAGTCTTGTTCTTTCTGTGAAAAGCTTGGTTCTGTCCATTCTGAGACATGATAACAGCAGGTAGATAGGATCTGGAGTGTAAGGGATGCTATTCCAAGGCCTGCCATTTCAGCTGGGGAAGAGTGGGCAGTGGGTAGCACTTTGTGCACCCAGCAATGGCAACCTGACACAGGCACTCAGAAACACAAATTAATTCAACTGAAATGTCACCAGGTGTGCACAACTGCATCAGAGCAAGGTCGTACAGCTGCAAAGCTGCCTTGTAAATGCACATAAACTATATACAATCACAGAAGGACAGCCAAATGAGCAACACCTGTTCCAATGGCAAAACCCAGGGAAGTCAAGACATACCATCCACTTTCAGGTCTTCTGTCTAGTTCTGTTCCACAGTGTTGACCCCAATATGTGTGTCTACCTCTACCATGTATCTGGCAGTAGAACACAAATCTTTGTATTTTTAACACATTACTGTTGTGAAGCTAAAATATTATGTGTATTTTGGCCAGCTGGTAAAATGGTTTTATTTTGTTTTTACCTCTTCCCACTTTTGACACCTATTCAGCAGCATTCATTAATCTGTTTATTTTCCAAACCACTTGATTTTGGCTCAATACCAATGAAGAATGAACTTTAAAATCATTGTATACACAGCTAAATGTAAGAAGTCTGTAATTTATCTCTTTGGTATCCTTTTATTCCTTTAGGTCCTTCTGAATTAAAAACATATTTTACTGGAGGACTGCACTCTATACAGTTCACCCAGCTTTAATACTTTCTTGTTCCTAAGTCAGCTAGTATAAAATTAGCTTGATGCCATCAGATGTTTCCTGAATCTAGACTAGTAAATCCTCTAGAGGCACAGACTGTCATTACCCATTTCTATCAGGAGTATTACATGCTTAGAGGTTAAAACTCGGACAAGTGGAGACCTTGCTGAATGAAACTCAGTATTTTTTTCCTTGCATTTTTAAATAGCAGAGTTATGATATTTTAAAAACCTGATTCCTAGTTTCCATTCAGCCAAAGTTGTAAGCATGTTTAAGCCCTATCAGTGAATATATTTTAGGAGATATATGTTGATCATGTATTAGGACATTCAGAGTAGAATCGTAGAATCGTTTGGGTTGGAAGGCACCTTCAAAGGCCATGTTGTCCAACTCCCCTGAAGTGAGCAGGGACATCTGCAAAGCTTGCTTTCCAGCATTTTACTGCTTGGCACAAGCTGTACATTGAATATTGCAGCTCTATGTAAAGAGAGGAAAAAAATAAGGATTTGATTTCAAACTAAAAAAAAAAAAGTGATTCCAAATTTGTACACCACATCCTGTTAACATCCATCGGGGAAACAAGGGCTGATATGAGAGCAGCAAACAACCTTATGCTCCACTAAACAAACACACAAGACCGTTCTTAGATTTGCAGCGGTCATTTTGTAAGATTTTCTTGGCCATGAAACATGGTGCCTGAAAGACTTGACTGGGCATAAACTAGGAGCATTTGTATTGGTAGGAAATTATAGCATTTTGACAAAAGTTTTATTACAATTTAGAACAACAAAGAGTTATTAAAAATCATGGAAACACATACACCATAAAAATTGTTTCCTGAAATAGGTGTTTTCTTTTGGTCTTGTGACAGATTTACTACGTTCTATAAAATCAGACCTCCTAAGCTACCACTACTTTGGTGGGAAGTTGAGAGCTCCAGGGAACCTCAGCCTTTTAGTCCTCAGGCTAAAATCAGTCTAGAAGGCCAGGCCAGTTCTGACAAGAAACTACACAGGTTTCTGATGGAAAGCTTTCGATGTTGCTCGATGATAAAAAACGACCACTCTCTTCACTCTGCCAATGTTCAAGCACGAAGGATGGTGTCAGATTCTTTATTCTGGATATTTAGGATGAAAAGTACTGACTACAATGCTGCAAAAGTTTTCATCTGTGACAGACACATCAAGGAGCCCTTTAATCTGTGAAATAAAACACCTTTAGTCTGTGACAACGGCAGAGACCTTAGTTTCAATCATCTGCTTAAATATAACCTCAGTGATAGCTTGGGGAGTCAAACTGGCTGTCTCGTAGCAGTCAATGCATGCTGAGGCAGAGAAGGTAAACTGTTTTCTCTCTTGTCCAACTCCTAGTACTGACTGCTGATGATTGGCATGTTTTCAGTTAAAAGTGAACTGAGAGTATCTGAATATCCTTTATAAGCATTTTTATTGACACATCTAATAAATGTTAGTAATATCAATCCACATTTATTAAAGCTAAACACTTAATTCACAAAACTTATCCCATTTTTACGCTACTGTGCATTTGTGGAGAAAGGGTGGAATAGGGAAGGAGAAGATAATGAAGGGTACAAAAAGCCAAACTTTCAAACTACCCAAATACTACATAATTCTGGTAGAATTAAACTCTAGACCGAGGAAATTGTGTGGTTTGTGCTATCTATAGCACACTGAGGCACTGCCTTCTTACTACACAGATCTGCAGATGTGTCTGGCTATGCAAGGGATATGGAGAAAAAAATGTCCCTTACATCTGATTTAGTATCAGGTCTAGAAAACCTGCAGTGCTAGAAATACAGTCCTCCAGGAAGAAGTTTTTCATTGCCTCCTGCACTGGGCAGTGCAGCTATGCATCATACCTTCTTTCACGCTGTATCTAAAGCACAAGTCACAGAGACATTAAAGTCTTACGAATTCATGAGAATCTCCTTTTATCATTTTTCTGTTCCACAGGACAGGATTTAAAGCACTTAACATTTTTCTTTTGTTTGTTATATATTATCACATCTCATGTTCTCTATGCATCCATTAACAGGTTCTATATTCACTTGACAGCTAATAATAGAAGTCCCCTGTACTGCTAATTATAAAATTCCTACTGAACGCCACTTAGCTTTCTGTATTATTTCTCTGTCTTCAGTTCTAGTACAGGAACTTACTTCTACTGTGAATAATACCCTTATTTTTCAGTTATATCATAAACAGCAAAAATAACTTATTCCTTTATTTAGTCAGTGAGCTAGAAAGAGAAAAGCATTTCAAATACTTTTCTGTCTAGGTGATGTTGTACAAGTTATCAGAAGATTTGTTTATGAACATTCTTCAAAACCTTTGTACTTCAAAACTTCTGGAGTAAATGGAGGCAGCTTTCAAATACAGGTGAATTTTGCTGTTTCCAGCACGGGCAGAATGGCCTGGCTTTATTATTTCAGATTCTGCCTGCACTATAACCACTGCTTCTACTGTGAGAGACTGATTTCACAAGCATATGCATGTCACGTTTTAAATAAATTAAAAAAAATAAGCCTCTGTTTCTTACAGATACAGAGAGGCCCATGCTGTCTTATAACCCAAAACAAAAGAAGTAAAGCAAGCAAAACAAAAATCACTTTATCTGCTCATTTTTTGGTACTGATTCAACTGGACTGGCTTAACAACACAGTACAAGGAAGCTGGTCCACACAGATATGAATAAATTTAGAAGTTATCTCCAGTCTATTTCCTTCGTACATTTAATCAGTGCAGAGAGATGTATTGGTTACCAATCTAAAAGAAGTACATTTTCATCTGTAACAATTACTACAGAGTAGCATAATTGCCTTTCTTCACATATGTCTTGTTATACACTGTTGAGAAATACCTCCTATAGTTTTCTAGTAAGAGTAAATACATGATATTGTGAGAATCAATGTGGGGTCTTGTTGTTGTTGTTGGTTGTTTGTTGTTGTTTTGCTTTGTATTACCTTCAATTAACCAGTATTTCCTAATATCAAATATTTGTAAATCTAACATTTACCGAAGTAGATGTCACTGTGGGATGATTTTTATAAACAAGAAACTGGAACATACAAACATACAAATAGCTGGTATGTAGTATCAGAAAGATTCTGCAACCAGTTATTTTGCATTGGCTGTGAGGAAAGTAGACTGGCTTTGTTTCAAAAGTCAGCTTCCAACGGTGTTGGCTGTAGCTCGCTGTAGTTGTTAAGATTAACAACTGTTAAACACAGTATTTTGTCTCACATGGGGCTGAAGTAAAAAATTAACTTTATAAACTTGAGCTATGTAATCATGTTGAAATTGTGAAATTGAGGGAAACAGTAATCCATTAAAATTACAGCACGTTGTTATTCCTTGGTGACAGAAGATAATGTAATTTGTAGCACATAGTCATCGCTGTATTTACAGAAAATGAAAAACAAAGTATTCTGTAGGCAGTAGAGATTTATACAAAAGATACTATCATCATGTTCTAATTTATCCAGGAAGGAGACTGACATGCATTAATAACCTTTACTTTGTAAAGTCAGCATTGAACTGGAAAGGAAATAAACACTTCTATGAAAAATTCTGCCACTGACTGTCCTTTTTCTTGCTCTCTCACACTTAAAGTGACTCCAGATTAAGCTTAAATTAATGATAATAACCCTACCTAGAGAAAAAACAAACTCTGGGATTGATGTAGTCATCATCATGCAAGCACTGCTAAAGAATATACTTAAAAACATCTGTTCAAAGTTCTTTTTTATAATAATTGACTTATTACTTTTCCCTTCTAATGCGTTGTTTTTTTTGTTTTTTTTTTTTTCTGTTATTGCTTGAGGGATTGCAAAATAAGTCAGTCAAAACATTAGACAAACAACATAAAGGGAGAGATCTGGGATCAGAAAACTTTTATAAAAATATAATTTCTTACTATGAACACAATTTACAACAACAGTGAAGCTTACTGTGCTCCGTTCCTTAAAGACTCTTAGTATATAAATCAAATATTTTAGGATGAAAGAAAAAGACTCTTATTCTGAGGAGAAGAGACAGCAGTTTCTGGAGCTCTGCTCTTTATCTTCCCCAAGCAAGGCAATAGAATGGTTTTGGTCTTACACTCTGTTTGAAGCACTGCTGTAGACTGGCTATCTGATGTAATTTACGTTCTGCTTCTTATACTGGATTAGACCTGACTTTTTTTCTCATCTATCTATAAAAAACATTTTCACACCACAAAAGTAAATAGTCCTGCAATAACAAAAACAGTCCTGGCAAAAAGGGTTCTAGTTCCTCTTGGTCATACCTGCATGAGAGATTCACACCTTATTTTTATAACCTGACAGGAGACTGATTATCTCAACAACAGAAAACTCTGCCTTATAATTTCCAAAGATTCAACATCACAAAAGAGTGGGCAACCTAAATACAGCCACGGTCGCACCTGTTTACACAACTGAAATAATGCAGCCCAGCTGATGGATACAGCACATGATGCAATTTCGCAACAAAACCCTCCAACCACATAGCAACATGGGGAATTTGCCATACACATGTGAAAAAACAGAGAACAGTAGCAGACTTGCACAGGTTGACAAGAGCTCAGGCCACTCTCCTACAGCAGGATACCTGGTAAAGTCCATTTATCCCAGCAGCTCCAGTCTCAGCTAACAAGACAGCTCTTTCACCAACATAAGGCATCTAGATGTCAAGTCATTTAAGATCAGGGACACAACTCTCCCTGTAAGTAAATGCACGCTACACTCTGCTTCAAAACCAATAATGAAATTATCTGAAGGAGGTCAACAAGAGCTTTAGTCTCCTTCCCTTCCTTCACATAACATTTTAAATAAAATATTGATTTGATAATAAAAAGGAGGATGAAAATTAGGAATGTCTTGGGTTTCTGTGAACAATGGATGGTGTGATGAACAGTATGACGAAAGGTGAAACAACTCCAGAAAACAAGAGAAGGAAGAATGGTGATTTGTATTAGGAGACAAAAAATTCCACAATATTTTTGAAGATTATTTTCTTATGTCCTTAAAAAGGATTGTAATTGAATTTTAGTCTCCTAGTGTTCCTTTCTTAAAAAGCATCCATACACCACTTTTGTTAAGCAACGCAGTTATTAAAAACTAAGCAACTTTCACTACTTATTTCCATTTTGCTAAGCTCATGCCCTTCATTAAATTGATAGAAACCACTTTCTCCTTCTATTTGCATTTGAGCAGCCTAGACCTGGACAACTCAAACTCTAAAATACCTTTGGGGAACCAAAACTGAGCAGCAGTCTGAAATGCTGACAAATGTTGAATTGAAGCTCTGAGCACTGTTACTGGCCTTTCAGTTCTTTAGGTATTAACATCTTCGCAAACACTAAGTATCACCTCAAGGACATTACATTTAAGTTTCAAAGGCACACAATTCCTGTCCAGTTCTTGTTAGTTTATTTTGTTTTCCCTAGTAAGATGTGAAACATGCTATGTTATAGGTCTTAAAAAATGCATAACAGAGATTACATCCCTAATTTAAATGTAAAAACCACTGCTGGCTGAATATAGTATTGTATTCTTCCTTATTTGATTTTTTATCAGAAGTTTCCAGACAGTGCTGCAAATCTTAACTGTTTCCCATGCTTTACAAGTTTACCTGTTTCAACCTGAATTTTATTCTGTCATGTAAATATGATGAAATTGTTATACTGGTAAAAATAACTTACAATAAGACACAGGTCAGAGACATTCTCATTAAAACCGAAGAATCATTCATAGCATGATGTAAGAGAGACCTTGGAACACATTGGTACAATAAAGCAAGCCTAGGTTAGCAAACTGCAGAAAAACAATGTATTTCCTTCACATTTGGAAACTGCACTTCTGTATAAAAGCAGAACTGCATTTGAAAAGCTGCATTTTTTTTTGTTAGAGCACAGTACTATTCCCCCCATGAAAATGCACAAAGAATAGCAGTGGTCCGCGAAGGGTACTCAGGAGGCATGGGGAAAGAGACAAGAAAGTGCCTCTGAAAGAAATGTTAGATGGAAAACTGAAACTGAATTGCTGAAAATCAGATGCCACTTAAACTTTTCAGAGCTGAGAACTGCAAACTTAATACTGCAACAAAGCTGAAATTTACACTTGTATCAATGCACATCCATAGAGTACACCATCTAATTTGCAGGTACTAACATGTTCATGAGACTCTAACAGGCCCAGAGATAGAGTCCAGAGGAGCAATATTGTGCTCTGCTATCACAGATGAGTTTACACTGGAAAAAATGAACCAATTGAGGTAAGATGTGAAGCAGAGCACCCCACCGCCCCAAATTATTCACTGTTATCTTCTCTAATTTAAGATGAAAGAAATATTTTATATACAATATGCAACGTTTCATTTGCATTATCCTATAATTTCCTGTACACAGCAGGTCTTTTAAGAAGAAAAAAAAAAATTAAAATAGTTTATAACAGCTAGTACATGCTCTCCACAGTAGCGATATAGTCAACAACACAGCAACAGTTTTCTTTTTAAAAAAAAACAACCTGTGGATACACAATGTGTATATGTCCACACATTGTTCCAGTGAATTTAAATGTAATTTGCAATGTGTGAGCAAGGCAGGTGTTGTGGAGTCCCAGGGTGTGAGCAGAATCCAGTAGACAGAAACTTCATTTGGGCACCAAAGATACCACACACGCAGAACAAGTTACCGCCCTCCTGCTGCAAGTGCTAGGACTTCACTTGGCAACAGCTCTGTTGAGATTAAGTATTGTCAAACAATACTTAATGTACAAAATGAAAAGCATATGAGGAGCATTTGGGGAAAGCATGAATAAGCATTTAAGACAATTTTCTTGCTTTGTCACTTCTATGCAAGGAATACAACATGAAGCTTTAGACTCTAAATGTGTCTTTGCACAAAATACTATCTTCATTTACTGCAAAGTTTTTCGAAGGGTAGTTGTCTGTTAGAATCTGTCATGGTTATTCATATTATTTTGTTTTAAATACTATAAATGTACTATAATGTGTATACAGGGAAGACCGGTGTTCAGTTTAATACTTATTCCTGCATGTAAATGGAAATCAAAATTAAAAATCTATTTGGTCTAGTTTTGTCTGTTTTGCTATAGACCATGTTTTACATTTCAGCTGAAAAAACATACTGCTTTTATATAGCATCTGCTGTTGGGTCATTTGAGACTAATTTGGCATAACTTTCGTAAATAACAGATTTATTATCAGATTTTCTTCACTGATCAAATGTGTTTCAACTCTAGGTCCCAACAATTCTCTTTGTGAGAACAAAATAATGTTTTTTCATGAAATAATTAAAAGCACCGAGGACTTTATTTCAACTAGTAAGAGTATTAATTGGGTTCATCATCAAAATGTGATAACATGTAAAATATCTTGTTTTGCATGTTAATGCTTTGTAATTGCACAGAGCTTTTCAACTTCAAAGCTCTTTATACGAATTAAGTGGTTGTCCCTGAAGGCCTTAGGCAAAATTTTCTTTGCCTTCAAAAAGAGATTTGCACCAGACGAAAGCTTTGTGAAAACTGTAGGACTGGGCTTTGTTGTTTTAATCTACCGCCATCACATGTAAGATAAACTATTACTACCATTTTGCAGATGCAGCAGTGGAAATAGGGGGAAACTATCCGCGCTCACCTGCAAACTCTCTACTTCACCTTGGTTGTGGCACATTGAGCAAGTGAGAAACACAATGTGAGATCAGTCTTCCAAAGCCATGTCAACATACCTTTCAATTATTTCTTTACTTCTCCAACAAAGATCAGGCTGCCTGAAAGTCTGATGGTTACCTCCTATTGCACCACTCCACATACAATGCCTTCACTCAAGCAGTCAGACAGAAAGAAATGCATTTGCTCAAATTCAACCAAAAGCTGTTATCTGGCACTCCACTTTGCTCCATCAAACTGACATTTTAAAATGTACCTGCTAAAAACAGGAAGTTTCCCGAAACTCAGAAGCAATGGTTATTCCTTTATGACAGACAGACCAAAATCTATCACGAATCACCACTCAGCATTTTCAAAATGAATTTTCGTTTTCACTGTCTTTTAAACCATGCTACAGGTATGAAACTCCAATAGATGTTTACAACCTGTGAGCTAAAGCATGAAAAACTTTTCAGCATCCTTTGCCACAATATTTTTTCTTGAGTACAAGCAAGATCAACAAGCATTCCTTTTTGTACTTACCATGTGATTTTTATGCCACTTCACTGGACACAGGGAGTAATATATTGGGTCTTTTTATTGCTCAAGTAGAAAGTGCTCATTATCTATTTATGTTTATATATAGGAAAAAAAACAAAGAGTTGTTTCAAGTGGCATACATCACACTGTTGTAGTGGTTGATTTCCTCAAGATGGTCTTCTGGGGTTTTGGTGCAGTTTGTGGAGGCACAGTCGCAGGTCTCGGAGGGGGAAAGCTATTACTGGAACTTATCCCGAACCCTCCATTTTCCAGAGGAAATGGAGGCAGCGGAGGCGGTGGAGGTGGCAGAGGAGGGCACTGGTGTGGCAGCTTTCCTGCAACACGGACAGGCTCACTGTGCAAGTGCACCTCCCTGTTTTTAATGTTATACCGAACATCACAGTCAGGGCAATAGCCGTGGTACTGCACTTTTTCACTAAATCGTACCCGTTCTCGTGCTCCTGGCTGAGGACATCTCTCTTTCTCAGGTCTGTGCATCAGAGGCTGCACCGCAACTTTGTCCAAATTACTGTTCGGTATACAGCACATGTCTCCGTTTGGGATGCGGTTAGGCCCCACTGGCAAGCTCCCGTTTCGCAGCAGGGTACCATTAGTCTTTACAGGGTTGGCCACAGGAGGCAGCCTTGGAGGCTCGTCACACTTGACGGGTGTCAGCCGCGGTGGAGGTGGGGGTGGATTCGGCTTCCGCAGCACAGTGAGGATGGCAGAGGGGTGCACGGGTGGCTTGATGAGCGGTGCGCTGCCCCGCACCTTGACCTTCTCTAAGCTGGAAGCTGTTGTGCTGCTGGAGCTGCTGTTGAGTGTGTCCGTTTTGGAACTGTCTGTCATCTCATCCTCAAGCTGCAGGTCAGACGTAAGTGTGTCAATCTGGTCAACCACCTGTGCAACAGTCAGAATGAAAATGGTGAGAAAAGCTTGTCCCAATGAAGGCAGAGAAAAACAAAAGCACTCTCCACTATCAGTTTTGTCCTTCCCAGAACTGAAGCATCCATTTTTTTGACCATTGTTTCTTTTTTCTTGCCAGTAGAATACTAATACTCACACTCACACTCACACACTCACACTAATAATACAATACTACTAATACTAATACTAATACTAATATTAATACGGATGGCTAGTTTGCTAACTCATCACCTGAATACAAAAAAAATACAACTTGAAACACTCTGAAATGAAATTCCACTTCTTCCCTCTAGGCTCTACTTGGCAATATCATTGTAAGTGAACTGTAATCCTTTAATATTATGCTTTGCCCTCCAGTGCAGGAGGAGACTGAATTATTTAACTTCAGTGGCTACATAACAGCTTCTGAATCCAAATCTTCTGCAGAATATCTTTTAACTCTGACCTTTCACACAGTCCAGATTTAAATATGCATTTCTGTATAGACGATATTATATACCTACAATCATAAATTGGGTACACCCTTCATTTTTTTAACATAAATAAGGTACCGAAAAGCAACTGCCCTCTTGTATTAGACTGCAACATCTCCCTTTATGAATATTTTCCATAAGATCTGAGATCCTCTGAAGCAATCCTGAAATAGCATTTGCTGCAAGAAAATAAGAAAAGTAGCTTGGTTTCCAAAGTTACAAGCATTTATTAACTTGAGCACTTTATTCCAAGATTTCCTCTACCTCCCATATTTCTGTTGCAGTTTCTACAACATTAGATCTCTTCTAGTCTTCCAGACTCCTTTTTCTATTCAATTTTTTAGAGGACATGCAACTGATGGTGCTTTTGCTAGGTAGCAAAAATTTGCCATACAACTCTTAACAGCCCTTCCCGAAAACTGCATTTCACTCAGTACCTGGTTGAACAACTGTAGTTATATTCTATACATAACTAGAACAGACACCACAGGAACTATGCACACATTTAAAAACTGATCTTTACCCTTTACATCCTCATAAAGTAATACATTACGTAAAGTAATACATAAAGTAATCAATAGCTGAAATGTTACTAGCTAACTTTGATACACGAACAGAAGGCTTGTGCCATTGTATAGGGTCCTCATGAGAGACCAGTGACACCCTGGAGGGACAACTGGAGGGAGCACCCAAGTATATCTGAAATTAAACTAGATGCCTCTGGTTGTGCCACTGAATCAATTCTTCTTACCCCTTTGAGACTTTTGTTTCTACTTCCTGCTTTCAATAATTTGGTCCTAATACTATTCATGTCAAAGTAAGTCTGTTTTAGAGGAGTATAAGCCATATGTTAACTGCAAAGAAAAGAAAAAAAATCATTACTGAAGGCAGCAACTCTTTATTCAGTCAAACCAGTAACTCACTTATGTGCCCAGTGTAACAGTAAATAACGAAAGCAAAACCACCATAGAATGAAAGAGCACTTTAACCTCCACTGCACATGCAGAAGCTAACAGTTGTGTAATATAAAATTTATAAAAATTCATAAGCAAGAATTGAGTTCAGTGCTTCCTTCCTCTGAAACCAGCAAATAACCATGATTCAGAAAGAGAGTTTTCAAACATCTTTGAAAAAAATTTACAATACTTTTTCTCTTCAAGACCAAAAAGCTACTCGTTTATTTGCTAAGAATAAAGACAAATTACACCCTCAAAAGACAGACATTAATTCACTCAAATAATCAGGATTTAAAGTATTAGCCTAGAAGTTGAAAGGTACAGTTGAACTCTAGTAACTGCCAGATCCCAAACATCTCCTCCAGGGTACAGCATACAACTACTCTTGGAAATTTCAGAAGAAAGGCAGATAAACCACATCTGCAGAAAAACGATCCAAAATTCATAGGAGGAAAGACAGTTTACAAGAAAAAGAACTCACAGAACTAACTTTATCACCTTACTTTACCTAGGCAAACCAAGGCAGAGAGAACTTCTCAAAATGAAACAGTGAATCTAAAGGTACAAGGACAATACAGTCATGTTCTGGGCACTAAGCCTGAAATTCACACATCCCTCTGCAAGTTTAGAATGGATTTGTGTAAATATTAGGGTCTCCCTAAATATGGCTAAATACACTGTTGAATCTTCTCCTGGAATCCAATATGTAATCTTTCAATAACCTGCAACAGCTACAGAAGGGATTGATGCAACATAAACCAGTTAAACTCCTTGGCAAGCAAAGAAACAAAAAAGACCCCGATGAACAGCTGCAGGCAAGAGAGAAAGGAAAGGCGTATCTGTAAGGATGCTTAAGACAGGAGCAATGGATAGTGTGTACACGTGACAGTACATTGGCCTGTATTCAGAATTAGACAATATTAAGTTACAATATTTAGTTAGTTCACATTGCTTAATAAGAGCTATATTAAAATGCCAAGAATAAGAATTGGATTATTTTGCAGTCAGCTTTTCACAACAAAACCAAATTTTTATTTTCCTCTATTTTTTACCATGATAGCTCCCTTAAAGGGTACCTGTAATTGCACAGGACCTTGGAAATCAACATCACACATGTGAGGAAAAAAACAGCCACGGACTGCTGATGCAGTTATTGCATGATTAGCTATGGATAAATCTCACAGAATTTACCCAAATAACATAGTAAACCTTCCTTGCCTTAGTAAAATTCACTTACAATTTCCAATATCAAATTCCTAATGAAGAAAATAATAAAAATGCATTTCAATGTTATTTTAAGACATACACAAAATTCTAATAATTTTATGTATTTTTTCAGCAGAGCCATTCACATATGATGGCTTCTTTGCTTTACACCTTGCCTACAACACAGATTGTTCTTGCTCCACACTGTACAAAGCACAGTGTAGTCCATGCAATGTAATTCTAGAGAAACAAAATGTGGTGGTTATTATTTGAGACAGAAACATTAAAGGTGATATTCCACTGGTGCCGTGATGATAGACTGTAACTATGCAGCACACGCATATCACAAAATGGCAGACCCTGGTGATGAGAAAATTTGCATCCATTCAGACTGTCCTGACAGTTCAAAAATTTTCTCAAGAGTAACAGGAAAGTCTGTTATTAACTGTTCTTGAAATTCAATGACTACAGAGTTCGCCTTTTGCCCTCTGGGCATATATGTAGTACACATCAGATTTTTTTTGTCACCTACCTATTCATAAAACAAAACCAGCATGAAACAGCTGTGACGTAACAACAGAGTTTATCTGTTCAAATTGATTCCCACTATAAATTGTGATTCTGTTTACTGCTATTTCTTTTTTGTTTGGTTGGTTTTGGCCCAGAAGGAAAAACTCAAATAAGATGAAAACATAACAGAGAACCATAACAGAGAACTGGTGACTGACACAGTGAAACTGATGTAGTTAAAAAATAAAACAAAACAAGCAAAAAAAGACGCTTCCTATGGAAGTAAGAAAATAACACTGAGAAACAAAAAAGCTGCTTCAGTTGTGCAGTATCTGTCCATTTTTCAGTTCTGGAATAAAATAGGACTTGATTCACATGTACAAGCATGGGGGAGACATCCTTTTACAGCCTGAGGAACTCCTTAGTCATTAAGCAGATTTGAGCTCTGCAGAGATGCCCAATTCTTCCCTACTAGTGATATCCTGAGGTTTCAGGCTCTGTAGGATCTGGTGTGACACTCCTGAATGAACCAGGAAATCACCTAATCCCTAACCCCTTTCTGAGTTGTTACTGGACAACAACATTAGGTGCCCAGTGGGGATGGAGTTCGATTTCTGTAGCTGACCTCAAAAATTAATCAAAGTCTGTTAACATCTGTACAGAGTCAAAATATTTTATGCTGAAAACTAAATTGTTCAAGTCAAATCTCTGCTTATAGTACCACTTTATCCTTAGAAATACATGTGGAGCTTTTGTGTCATTATTATTATTATTATTGTTGTTGTTGTTGCTGTTGTTGTTGTTATTGTTATTATTAGTAATATTTTGTTTGTTTGTTTTTATTTTGACAACAACTGGGTATCTTTACCACACAATGAGCTGAAAAAATAAATTGTTTGGAAAAACTAAATTTGATGTAGATATTATGTTTATGCTTCACCACTAGTTTACTGATTGAAAATTATTTTCTATTTTCTTGTTCATTTAATTTTTTATGTAGTCACTCAAGCTCTTCTTTCCAGTAACACTTAAACTAGACAGAAGATCAACAAGGACGGCATTTATAAAACATGTACATAAGAATTTATAATCACCATTTAGAGTCAGCAACCAACTGATGTGAATTAAATCTCATCTCTACCTAAACTCAAAACAATAGGGGCATGTTAAAAAAGCAACACTATATAACAGCAGTTTACCAAAAGAAAAAAAAAAAATCAACAAAAGTACAACTAGAGCTATTATTCACAATTATTTTGCTTTTTCTTGTTCTTTTAAATTTTTACATAGACTCTCAAGCCTTGCAGTAGATTTGGGGGAAAAAAAAAAAAAGATCATTCAAATTAGGAAACAAGCACTCAAATGCACCAGTGCTCCTAAAACACTTAAGTCAGAGGGGCTGACTAACTCACCTTGTAAGCTTCCTCCTTGTTGAGTACCTAACTACAATAACATCTTCAAGAAAAAAAACCCAGTGTTGTATGACTGTAGGAAGACCAGAGATCTTCGGTGAAGCAAATGGATACTACTGCTGTTGAGTTCTTGCTTGCCACTCACTAACTTTTAATACATTACAATGCATTTTTAAACTTTTTTTTTCTTTAAGTCTCTATCTGAAAAGGCTTTCTCCAGATAGCTAAACTAATAAATTGAATATTAAAAGAGTGTAGAAATATATAATTGAAAAGATAGTATAAAGTAATCAGGGGTACATTCCTCATACCAGCAAAATCTAGATCTTTATGTAGATGCTTGAGATGTTTCACAGACGAGCAAAAATAATACATTTCTCTCTGCTTCAAAAGCTTTCAGGTTTGGGTTAGAAGTTGAAGAAACCAAAGTGAATCAGTGGATGAATGTTGGAAAATATGATACCCAAGAGTAAAAAAATAGTGTAAAGGAAGCTAGGAAAGAAAAGGCAGCCATGCCATGTAAGAGCACATCTAATAAGGAGCTGAAAAATATTTGAGTTAATGGCTAAAGTTCTAGTAGCATTTATGAGAAAGACTGCTAGCAGAGGTTTATACATGTAACTTTAAAATTTATGCAATATGTAAGATCGATAGTAACATTACAAGAGTTTTTATTCCCGCTTCACTAAGATTAAACCTGAATATAATTTGTGTGACATTTGTAAGACAGAACCATAAGTAAGCTGACACTGAAGATTACTGTTTGGAGACAACTTTCCTCCCTGTTTTCTCTTTGTGGAAGTGCACAGCATATTAAACTATTAGAGAAAATTTAAATCTCCTTGTTGTAGACAGAAGTAAGACTAGGTTATCTACTATTGAAAAAAATCCTTCCCAATGTGCATTTAGACTCAGAAATTCTGTGCTTCAACCATCAGTGTACAGACAAAGAATCAGTACCATCCAAATAAGGAGGTCAAAAGGACATAAACACTACTCATTCCCTAAAACAAATAAAAAAATTCAAAAAACAAATGGGAAGACACTGAAGTTGCAAACAATCTGCAATGCAAAGATATCCTACAATTATCCCCATTCCTCAGTGTTATCAAACCCTTATATTAAATTGCTTAAAAATATAGAGCTAGCATAAAGTATTGCTTTTCCACTGAGGTTAAACTGTAGTCCCTGTTTAATGCAACTGAGAATCTCATCCAAGAAAATGTCTTGTGATTACCCAAAGCAGTTTATGCTGGGCTAATATTTCCGTGTTTGAGTTGCACGTATAAGTTTTGTCTGCTTTTTACCTCCTCTGCTAAGGCACTTTTCTGGGTGAATATTCTAACTATTAGACTGATACTCAAAACTCCATATTTGTTACTGGATGCCAGGATCTCATTATAAGAATCTAACTTGGCAATAAGACTAAACATGACACAGAAAATAACAGTTTCTTTTACTTCTTAATTGTATCCTTAAACTTGTCTGAGAAAAGTATCTAGAATTAGTCACAAACACTTTTCGCAGTGCTTCTCAGTGTGTGATTATGTGATACGCATCCACAAACGCATATGTAACCTACTGAGAGTTTCAATATCTCCTTACAATAAATATTTCACCAGGTTTGTCTTTTCTCTGGTTTGAAGGCAGCAGGAAACAAGGCAGTAAAGTACTGATATTCAATGAATATATAAACCACTAGCTGCACTCAATCCACCACAGACAATTGTGCTTTTTTGCAACCATTGAATAAAGAAGCAAATTGCTTTTCTGAAAGAAAAATAATATACTTGTAAAGATCCATAAACTCATAAGTTCACAGAACTCCAGAATTATAATTTTTCCTAAGAAGTCCAGCCATTTTCACTGTTTCATAAGTTTTTCGAAGTTTCATATGGATTTATAAGTAAGATTTCTTTTTTAGAATGACTTGCTTCTGTACAGGCTAGCTCCTCCCAGAAAAGCTGCACAAGCAAAATGGAAATGGTACATAGCTGTGATATTACTTCTGAGATGGAATATTTATAATCTATGTACTACTGTTTAGTTCTACACCACAGCAGTATGCATCTGCAAGATTTAACAGTTTGTTGGAAGTTTTCTGGAAAACAGACAGTTACAAACAGTTACTGATCTTTGTTGTAAATCAATCAAAATCAAGTTAGGTCACGAGACTAGCATAAGTTTTTGCTTTCTCACTTTGAACTAAAAAAATTACTGGGGAAGGAACAAAACTGGGTGGTACTCTTTAATTTTAAATAAGTGCAATAAAAATGTCCTAATTCCATTAGTTTGGAAGTAATTCAAAAAACTTGTGAAATTCGGCATGGATAAATTTTGCACTTTACATGCAAAAATTAACTATGTGACAAGCCAGAAGAAGAAACATGTAACTAGCAATAAAATAGCAATCAGTTCTATCACAAAGAGGTCATTGTTGTCTTCAAGTAAGGCACTGGCAAACACGCTATGTCAGTAGCTCTAATATCTTATGATTGCATCTCTAATCCTACAAGAAATTGTTAGCTTTCTATAATTACTACAGGAAACTTTAAGACCAGCAGTCAAACTATGTACTTTCCCATCATTTTACCTCATTATTTCCTGTAGAGTTAGTAGTCCTGTGTTGACAAAAACTGAATGTTCGATACAACTCAGGACATAAATGAAGCTTTTTCCTCACCAAGTCTTTGCCTGTAAAACCTGAACCACCACAGAGCTAACAATAAACAGAAGGGAGATGCCTACAAACAGTGGGAGAGCCAGTACAGTTTAATTTGCATAACATCAGAATAAGACCCTGTTCTCAGGGTCTTATATTCCAGCATCAGTCATATCTTTTGCATTTGCCACAGCTCACTTCTTTATACTGCGTGTGCATCACCCTCCACCCCCCTGCCATCCCCAGTGAATACAGCCTCCTGGTCAAAGAGAAATGGAATCAAATTTAGACTAGAAACAAGTTTATATAGTTGTGTAAGCCAAAAAATTGCAAATAGAAACCAAAAGAAGAGCTGTAGTAGGAGAGATAAAAGGTCTACTTAGTACAATATTGTGAAAAATTACAACAAAGCAGGTGCTTGTGCAAAAACACAAGAATAGAAAAGTCACACAGAAATGCTTCTGCAGAATCTTATCCCAGTCTCAAATAATTTCTATCTCAAGGACCTGTTAACAGATTTTCATTTAAGAGGATCTTGACATATTTCTCTACTATGAACATACCTGCTTCTGCTTGAGCCCACATAAAAGCTTTCAGCATCTGCAATATCCTGCAGTTTCCCACCTTTATTACATGGACATGCCACCCACTCCTCTTTTGCTTGAGAAAAAAACACAGAAACTTTTATAGACAAAGTGTTCCATGGACTTGCATAATACTTAATTCTGTAGCTGTTTTGTAAAACCACAGCTATGCAACAAGCCCTCTCAATCTTGTAGAACAAAGAGTAATAGCCCTACACAAGGAAACAAAAGAATCAAACAGCTGGCTACACCAGCAGCCCCTTCTGCTAACACTAATAAGTTAGAGTCGTAGAGTCATAGTCAATGGGACGGAGTCCAATTGGAGGCCGGTCACTAGTGGAGTGCCTCAAGGATCGGTACTGGGGCCAATATTATTCAATATATTCATATATATTCATTAACGATTTAGATGAGGGAATTGAGTGTACTATCAGCAAGTTTGCTGATGACACTAAACTGGGAGGAGTGGCTGACATGCCAGAGG
>VWYH01001525.1:31978-43523 GCA_013399365.1 Pampusana beccarii
GGGGGTGGTTAGTAGACCGAGAGAGGTTCTCCTTCCCCTCTACTCTGCTCTAGTGAGACCGCATCTGGAATATTGTGTCCAGTTCTGGGCCCCTCAGTTCAAGAAGGACAGAGAGCTGCTGGGGAGAGACCAGCGGAGGGCAACTAAGATGATGAAGGGAGTGGAGCATCTCCCGTATGAGGAAAGACTGAGGGAGATGGGTCTCTTTAGTTTGGAGAAGAGGAGACTAAGGGGTGACCTTATTCGTGTTTATAAATATATAAAGGGGGAGTGTCACAAGGATGGAGCCAGGCTTTTCTCGGTGGCAACCAATGACAGGACAAGTGGTAATGGAATCAAGCTGGAACACAAGAGGTTCCACTTAAATTTGAGAAGAAACTTCTCAGTCAGGGTAACAGAACACTGGAACAGGCTGCCCATGGAGGTTGTGAAGTCTCCTTCTCTGGAGACATTCAAAACCTGCCTGGACGCCTTCCTGTGTAACCTCATCTAGGTGTTCCTGCTCCGGCGGGAGGATTGGACTAGATGATCTTTTGAGGTCCCTTCCAATCCCTAGCATACTGTGATACTGTGATACTGTGATAATAAAAGTTTTACAATGTATCCAATGGAATCTTTGTTATCTGAAGCTGTATTAAGAAATAATCTTGACAGTTTATGCTGAGATATTCTAGAATAGCACTAGGAATTAATCCGATACTTGAGTTAATATACACTTCCAGGTAGGTTCGAAGTCCAGCTTTCAGGGGATGACTCTTACAGTAGTATCTCAGAGCAGTCAGTCACCCACCCTGCAGCACCAAGAAAGGGCACGGTTAGTGCAAGACCTGTCAGTGTTAAGGTATCTAAAAGATCAACACAATCCTACACAAGCTTACACACCTCACAACTACATACATAAAAGAAAAAAAGACAACCACATGCAGTTGTTCTTTCCACCAGAAAATTTTTGCTGAAGACTACGTTAGTAACTTCAGCAAACTAGAATTACCCTCTGGAGTACACTGTGCAGACACTGACTTAACCATATGCTCTCTACAAAAATGAACTCAGAAATATATTGTTTCTAATAACAGGTTTTACTGATCTGTGCTCTGAAATTTGGAAGCAGACAGAGCACTAAGTCAGGCTGGGCGTAAATGTATTAATGGATATTTAAGAATATGCTGGACTTTTGGGAATCTAACAAGGCTGCAAAAGCTTAGCATGATCACCCTGACTTAGTATTTCACAGAAACCAAACTGGGAAGCACATATTCAAAATCTTAAAAGGCTTATTTTCCTCAAAGGGATTAAAAAAGAAATAGAACAGGCAGTATACTGCTCTCTATGTTCCCTTTTAAGAACTTAACATAGCCATGCTAATTCCTCTGTGTACCCTTTTGAATGAAGCTTGCTAGGGAACCTGCTTGGAAGATCAAAGAGAGACAAAGGCAGGTATGTGGCATGAAGAACAGTAGAGTTACAGTTCCTGTCACACACAAAAAAACTCTGATAAAATTATTAGAAACAAACAGAAACCCTGAGAAAATAAAAACCAATGAACCAACCAAGAAAAAAAAAATCCCTTTCCAGAAAAGCAAGTGCAAAGAAAATTTGTAACAAAAAAATAGCTGTTCTAAAATACTGACTGAACTAAGTCAGCATTTCTCATGAACGGTAACAGAATTTCACACTTCCAGTGAAATACTCATATCATCTTGCATTTGGCAATATAGGAAACTAATTAATTTCACAAAAGTAAAGAGGATTAATTTTGTTTTAATGTCACATCTAGAGACTCAGAGAAATGACACTTGACTTAAGTCTGGTAAGGGAGTGAAATGATTTCATATGTAGCTCATTACCCAGGCTGAAAGACAAACTGTAACTCAGACTCAATACTAAAAAAGTCTCACCTCGAGTTATCAGCCATGCCTTTCCTTTGCTCCACTCTTTACCCATATCGAGGCAGTTTGCAAAACTATGTAAGCGTAGCAAATCAATCCACATATTTGAAATAACATGTAGGATACATATCTCTATGAGCAGCAGTGTTACCGAGAATTGTTCAAGAACAGATTCCACCAAATCTGGCACAGCTCATTCTGAACATCAACAAAAGACTCACAACTAAATAGAAAGGTTTTTAAACACTGGAGAAATGAATTAGGACTAGATAATAAAATATAAAGAAAGTTTAATCTCATATGACTCACAAAGAAAACTGCAACTTAACAGGAAATCAGCAATTTTCCCTTTACTGTTACACTGATGTCAATTATACTTTTTTATTATTATTTTATTTGTACTTGTCCAAGTTCAGGTTTGACAGCGTAGATGTAGCCTGTGTAAATAATCAAGCTTGTGAAAGTATTGGAGCAATTCTGATTGCCATTTTAGGGACACTGAAATCTACTTTTTATCCTATCTCTGAAAATGGCAATGTAAGACTATAGCAAGAAGAATGTCCAACTACATTATTATTTGGTTTTCATATAATTCCTCCCAAATTCGTGGAATTACAAATCACATTTTTGAAAACACAAAGACTGCAGACCCCTATTTTTGTGCTATTAGATAAGAAAACACAAAACATTGAAAAGGATGAAGATGGACATGGTAAATACACACTTGATCAACTATTTCTGCATACATAATTTTTTAATTCATTGGCACAAATAATGAAATTTAAAAGATAAACTGCTAATCAGCATTCGATGCTTAAATGCACATGTAAACGCAAGTAAAAATGCTTCCCTGTAAAAAACTCAAGAGGATTGATGTGGAACTCTTGTGTACGTTTCAGTACTACTCTCTGTCAGTGGACCTCTTTTGTTTAATATAATGAGGCCAGAGAATACCAGAGCTGTGAGACTTTGGTGTGTCTTCTGAATCAGAAGTATCATCCTAAATCAGCATTTTAGAAGCTGCAGCTTACAACTTATTTTCTCTCTCAAAACAGGTAACACAACTGAAAACAGATACATGCTGACAAACATTAAGGAATGGTTAGTCTGTGAATTCTCATTATTTATAGTGTTTTCTAAACTAAAGTGTTATACCAGCTGCAAATGAAGCACCATAAAATGTTGGAGATTTTAGTCCCTACATAACAACCTTGGCTATAAACATTGTCTCATAACGACTACAAATACAGTGATTTGCCTAATCACAGATCACGTTAATTTAAATGAACGCTAAATATTCATCTAAGCTTTTAACTATTAATGTGAACAGCATGTAGAAGTTCCTTAAAGTATGTGTATCCCCAAACTATTAATGCTCACCATGGAAACTGAAAGTTCCCCTGTAGGATTAAAGAATTTTAAAAGTTCAACTAATCACATAGTTTCCTAGGTAGACTCATCAGATACATTAATAACAGCTATCGTGAAGAAACAAACAAACACAGAAACAACTTGTAACATTATAGAACATTATAGCTCTGAAAAAGAATTTAAAATATGTAGCACACGCAAAAGAATTTTCTGAGAACTTAGTAAACAACTCTATTACAATTCTTTTGTGTTAACTCCAGTCTTAAGCACTAGGTATGCTTCTTCAACTTTACATCAACCACCTCACTAGGCAGAATATTAATCATCATCCTTCCTTTTCCTCTGACAGTCTAACAGAGACTCCAGAAATAAATGTTTAACATCCTTCTGTTCCAAAAACAAAAAGACATTCCCCAAGAACAGCCAATATATCTTTTGGGAGACTATATGTTGGGCTGGTGGATTTTCTGACTGAAAGGATTTTATTAGTGAAACACTACTCTGAGTCTAGATAGCCTCCATATTTTAATATTTCTATACCATTTCTGTTACAGCTCCAAAGCAACATTTAAGCCCAAGTGAAACTGTGCAAAAAATTTACATTAATCTGGAAGTACTGATTCCAAGCCTGTTGGACACTTATTAAAATACAGTTTCAACAGAGCTGAACAGAACTGGAGGATTTAGCTTAGTAGACACATTTCAAATCAGTTCCTTTTGGCTTCAAAACATGACCCCAAATTTCACAATCCATTAAATTTCATTCTAATTAAAAGTTTGAACAAATCCAAAGTTCAAAGCAAATTTTAGAGTAAGAAAGAGCATCTGCTTTTTAGAGTGAAAACATACTAATAAAGTAGGGTTTTTTTCTTCAGATATACCTGTAATACTTTTTCCATTGATATGGTTTATTTGAAAGAAAGAGCAATAGGTTTATGCAATAGCTTAAAGTGTCTGGCTGGATTAAAAAAACCTGTTATTGATAATGACGATTATTATTAAAAAGCTGTATAACTTGTCCATCTGAGACCTCTAAAAACAGCATAGATGCCTTCTCTCTCTCGCTCTCTCAATGAGCTGCTGGCAACATCTGGAACTAAGTGTGCTGTAGACTCTGTTCCAAGAATAACAGAACAAAAAATATGTGCAATATTGACCCTACTGAAGGCTTCCTGGGACTCAATTTGACTTTTTCCACCTAGATGTACTGGCAGAATACATGACAGGAGATAGCCCACGGTGAGCTTACACCATTAATAAATAATAGTAATGAATCAGCTAAACCCTGCTACTAAAGAGAGTAATTGCTATGAACCATGCAGGTTTGAAATGAATACTTTGTTGCCTTTTAATTATTGCTCCAAGTTAAATGACTTCTATTTACAATGCATCACAACATATTTAAATAATTTAATTAAAAAGTCATAGAGTATTCTGTCTTAATGTTTATGGATAACATTTTTTTCAAACTCTTTTAAATAAAATGATACATATGCATAAGGGAAATAATGAAAATAAGTTTTATCTCGTCTTTGGTTCTGTATACATTATAGATGTCAAAATGCTCTAAAATTTCATTGAGTCTCAGCTCTCCACGGCTTTGGCCTGAACTACATTTCTGATTCAATATGCTGAGTATCTGAATAAAGATAAAAACAATACAATCTTTTCAACTTTTTGTTCCCTTAGGCAGAAATATAACTCTGATCTCTTCAAGTTATAAGTACAGGTTATATGTATTTTAAACAGTGAATGAGACCAAACTGTAGCTGAGAATTTTTTAAAGTAAATAATATAATTAAATGATTTTGCAATAATTACAGTATTCCCATCAGCATAATATGAACATTGCCAAGACAGCTATTTAAAAAAATTCGAAGTAAACAATCTAATGTTACACATTTACACAGATATTTGCTTACTGTACAGTTAAAGCTGAACTTAATCAAAATAACTTATTTCAGAGCTTGAAATAAAGCTTTCTATCTGTCTTCCAGTCAAAAAAAACCCACAACCAAATACCATCTATTAAGGATACATAGGAAGCAAAGGTGAAGGAGCAGAGTTTACAGCTAATGTTTGCAATGAGATACACACCCTATTTGCTGAGCCTTAAAAATGCTTATCTAATACCTTTAGGATTTAGGAAGTCTTCTGTTTTCAAATCTTGCACTTGTGCTATTAATCACCCCAACAGAAAAAAAAATACAAAAAAAAAAACCCCAGGAAATCTGTAGCTCAGATATTTCCAGTACTTTTGAAGGAGGTAATTGTTTCAGAGTGTGCCGAAACACAATAGCGTGGATGTTTTTCAAGCAACAACTAATAAATTTTTGTCCTTATAAGACCATTAGCTTATGTTTTTGGCACTATTACATGCTGTTCTAGTTTTATTTCTGGTTAAACATCAGGTAGGTTATAACATGAGAAAACAGAAAGTTTTTCCTTACTTTTGCACAAGATGCAAAGAAGCTTGGCCTATTATGCCTGTAAGATATCTAAACTCCCAGCACCACAGAACTTTTAGAAGATAATTTGTCCATCTGACATGGTATGTGGTGCTGCACTCATTAACATGACACTGTATTTTTACTGCTTGTGGTCCAGTCCCTCTCCTGTGTATTCAGTTCAGATGCCTCTGCATCTGTGGCATAGGTTTCCCCTGGGTGAAGTTAATTTTGCTATTTTTAATGTAAGAGAGAGACATGACTTATCAGAAGTATTAATTAAAGGCTGAAGGTGAAATCTGAGAGGTCTGTTTCCCTCATAAGTGAATAGTTGCATTTCAACAGGAAACTGCAGTCATAGACTACATTGATGCACAAAACAGAAAACCATTTCCAAACAGATTTGCAGAACACGCTAGTTTGCAGGATAGGGGAGCAATCCCCTGCCTCAGTCATGCAGGGTAGCAAACTGTAGTCAAGATACAGCAAAGCTACTCCAAATTTCCAGCAAGAGATAAGGTCAAAATGATTCACTCATTGAAACAAATTATTGAGAATTAGCCTTGGAAGCTTTGTTCTGGTTTTTGGTTTCCCTATGAAGCAATTTCAGTTGAGTTACGTTGTTAACAAAAAAGTTATACAATACTTACATTAAAGTTATGTATATTAATAATTATTTCTGTATTGACTATGTCAATATGAGGAAAATCTGATTCAAACTCCATGGAGAAAAGACATAAAAAATTAAGTCTTCCATGTTTGCTGGACCTTCCCTTTGCACTGTCTCCTGAAATTTACAAGACATGAATACTTATGATTTTTTTTTTTTTTTTTGGTAAATAGGCAAGCAGCACAACTTCTGCTCTGGTTAATTACACAATCCCTCAAGTACAAAATAATTTATTTGATTGCCACCCACATTACTAATCCACTTTGAAGAGTTCTCACCTGTCCTTAAAATTCCCAATCCCTTTCTGATAATTGCAGTACTTGTGGCAGCAGGAATGAAATGTTTTGTACCTATTGTGTTGAAGCGGTCCTTAGATGTAAACAGTGGAATTTTTCCAGTGCTGCTGGCAGGATGCACAGAGAAGCACTAGGAAGAAAGATGATGTGCCGGCTTCTGCTGCTATCCTGTGGAGGTCATCTTGGTTTGCTTTATTTCAACTAAAAATGAGTGCTACTGTTCAACAAAACATGGCCAGAGAGAAGAAAAGAGGTTACATACAACAGTTCTTTGTACATGCACTAACATTTTATCACAAATCTCATCTGTTGTATATAACATAATCAATTAGCACTGAAGAAATAATAATTTTGTTTTCTGGGCTACTAGTGAAAGGAAAATTATATAATTAAACTTTACAGCTCTAATTCATATTTTGATACTAAGACCTAGAATTTTACAGCTGCAAATGTACATATTTGGGGTTTACACTCATAAAACAGGTATACTAAGGTAAAGAGTATATATGCCTAACACAAGAAAGTGCTGCAAACCCAGTCAAAAATATAATCTGTACGTGAAAAATAAAGCAATTCTGAAACACTTAAAGAAAAAGCAGGGTCTGCAAATTATTTTAAAGTTTTAAATGAAAACTATTGAAACCCTTATGGAATTAAATGTATTAAATTAACTTAGTACTATGTATTAAATATAGCTATTTAATATCTGTGTCTAATTTCATTGCTTATTTCTGTGTAGCATGATAATGACATACGCCAGCTACCTTCTTAACAGAACGTACTACAGAAATTGTCAGGAGAGGAAAACACACAACCTGAATGTATGAACAAGGATCATAGTTACTGCTACTATTCTTAACATCAGAACAGTTAAGACAAAAGCAGCTCTGCAAAACATCACAAAGGTTTTTAAATGTTTAAGTTTTCCCCAACTCTTCTCTCTTCTTTTATAGACATTATTATACAAGTATTGTTAAATGAGTACAAGCAATATTATATGCACCTTTTACATGTGCTATCAAATATTTATAATGTGTCTAGTCAACCTGGTGATCACTCTGTTTTGTTCCTTTCACTTCACAGTATCACAGTATCACAGCATGCTAGGGATTGGAAGGGACCTCAAAAGATCATCCAGTCCAATCCCCCTACTTGGTTAGTAACATACAAGGGTTGAACTACATTTTTAGCCAGTTACAATAGCGGCCTTTTGGTGTTGATAAAACCATTACAAAAAAAAAAAAAAGGTGTTCACTGATGATGACTCTCTAGACAACTACAGCAGGTAGTTTTGTTGTTCTTGATTTTACCTCAAGTATTTTTAAGGCCAAATTTTCCCCCTCCTCCAGATCAAGAAGTGTAAAAACACCACCATGATGATGCAAAATACCACCACCATTAACTCATTGAACATGCTCCTATCCAATCACAGATATTGCAGCCGAAGGAATAATTCATAACATATTTTTCATATCCTTTTCTGTTTGTGACAGAAAAAAAATTACAATTGATTTCAATGTAGTTGTTACCTCTTCAAATAATACATCATCTATAGATGTAACTGTTGTGTTAACTCAAGAAACGACCTTCATCTTTATATGATGCTGTTTTTCTCCATACTCTTTATCTCTCATCCATTTAGACTGTACACTCTGAAACAAGACTTACACTTCTTTTGTGCACAACCCTCCCCGCAAAATATGTGCTAATTGCTGTTTATGGGCTTCCTAGGATTATTAGAATAAGTGGAGTTAATAAGCAAAATAGAGTCCTAACAGCTAAAAGACTGAATCTTTTATGCATTGCAACTGTACTATGATTTGTGTAAAAAACTATAACCACATTACAGATAATGAAATAGTGACATAATTCCTGTAATTACATTGGTATGTTTCTATTCGTTGACATCAGATTCTGGTCCACAGATAAAATGAGGATCCTCACAGCAATAAGTATAATCTCAAATATTAGCACCGTTATCTAAAAAAATAGAAAGAGAACGAAGAAAATATCATGATGGCATAAAGGAGGCAATAATAAGAGGAATGCATGACCTAAGTTGTTGTAGAGATATGCAACATATTCATGCATGCTGGCATTTTTTACTGGTGGAGTGGAAGAGAGAACTGCTGAGCAAAAGAATCTGTATTTTTTTCTCCCTGGGCTGTAGGAAGTGGTGAATCCTAGTGAAAAACAAAACAAACAAACAAAACCAAAACCACCAAAAAAACCCAAAAAACAACAACAATAACAACAACAACAACAACAACAAAACAAACAAAAAAACCCACCAACCAACCAACAACACACCAATAACACAGTTCTTTCCATGACTAGTAAGAGCAGTAGAGTTACCTCTAATCCTTCTCTATAAGGACACAGTTTAGATAAGAGAATTCAGGAACATACAAATAAATAAATCCAGGCTGTGAGAATTAATCTCCTGAAGAAAACAAATTTAAGGCAGGCTGCAATTATTTGTTTTATTCATAATAAACCAGGAGAGTTTACTGAAAGCTATACATCAGACTTTAATTTAAAAAAGCCCCTCAGCTTAGCTAGAAAACCAACTGCATCTCACTCTCAGATTAATGTGTTTACTTACAAAAAGAAGCAAGCAGTAATATCTTTGTAAGACCAGCCTAATGGCTGGAACAAAGCACTCTGGCTTTCAAATACAGAGGATCTTTACTAAGCAAGGGAAAAAAAAGGAAAAAGAATTTTAGGTTTTACATCTTTCCAGCTTTCTGCCCAGTTCAGCTTCTTTATACATCTACTTCATTCTCTCTGTAAAATGAAAACTTTGAAAAAAAGGAAAAAAAAAGCAGATGGGCTCATCCAAATTCTCTACTAAAAACAGACACTGTGCTCCAACTTTTCATTTTGTGTATTCTACCAAAAAAGGTGAAAATTAATTCTTCTGATCTCAGAAGTCAGGGGAGAAATAATTTCTTTTCATTATGAAAAATGAAGACATAGCAGTCTTAAATCCATGAGCTATGAAATATTTTCATCAGAGAAGAAACGTTCAATGAAAATCAGATTGAATCATATTTTCTCTCGATTCCTATTGCCTTGTAAAATCTATTATTTGTAGATATTGCAACTGCCCATTACACTGTCCACTTCCATCACACTATTTTTAATCCTCCACCTTATTTTGATTAAACATGTGAACAAAATTAAACACAGTTTTCATTATCTCAGTATCTGACATTTCACACAACTATTTGCTCTTCAGATATTTCACTGTTATCTTTCGCCAAACAACTTCCCTGCAGTCATTGGTCCAACACAAAATATTTAACATTTGTGCCAAAGCAAAAGTAAAACCATGTTAGTTCAAAGCATAACTGACATTTACATGGGTCAACTTTTAAAGCGGCTGTAGCCAAAATGAATAAAAATCACTTCATTAATATGCAGTAATAAAAGAAAATTAATTCTTTTTCCATTGAGCTCCTGTTCTGGTCGCTGGCACAAGCCACTGTGTTTATGTTCATAAAATCTTAACATGGAGATTTACTAATTGCTACCGTTTTAAAATATCACTATGCCAGATTGCACCTCTGTGAGGTACCAAAGTAACTGCACTGGTAATATTAAACTAGCCATTAAAATTTTCGTATTTAATTGTATCATGCATGTGCAACACCCACATAGCAAGTAAAAGTGCAAGAATAAGTCAGAGTCCTCAAATCTTAGTAATCATTAGTAGTACTCAACTCCAAAAACGAATATGCTGACTGTCCTAATGCTGCTCCATGCTTCAAAGCTACACAGGTCACGACCTTTAATGTAGTGACCGTATCACTGAGTGATAGATAATATTCCTGCTTTCTAAAAGACAGTAGGAAGAATATGCAAGAATGCATCTTCGCATGAAAGAGTGTAGCTCCTGTACCAGCACTACACACATCTGTCAGGAAGCACCACAGAGACCTATGCAAGAGTCAAGCCCGAGCACTCTCCCTGTGCTGCCCACCCTGTGGCAAATGGTTTAACATCAGGCATCACGTTTCAGACCAGCTGCATGCTACAAAGTTTTGCTGGTCTAACGACATTAACTAGACCTTGAGGACCAGTCACCCCCTCCCTGACCTCTTCCGCCATCAAAGCAGCACTGTGCCAGTGAAACAGAGCTCTTGTTGCCTTGTGGTCTCTGCTGAGTGTTCAGCCACGCCTGTGGAAAAGCCTCCTCTGCTGGCCTCTGCTCTGACTGAACTACAAAAGTCTCTGCTGCCACCAAGACACCAGGCATACAGAAAACAGGAGACTTTACTGTAGTTTTGGAACTACTTAGAACATCAAAAAGCTAACAAGGAGGACACTGTTGTGGGTTTTTACTACAGGCCACCTGATTAGGAAGAGGAAGCTGATAAGGTTTTCTACAGACAGCTGAAAGTAGCCTCACAATCACATGCCACGGTTCTCATGGGAGACTTCAGTCAAGTGGACATCTGCTGGGTAGGCAACACAGCTAAGCACGCAGAGTCCAGGAGGTTCCTACAGATCACTGATGACAACTTCTTGACACAGATGATAGAGAAGCCAACGAGGAGAGGTGTGCTGCCGGACCATGTACTAACAAACCAAGAAGAACTGGTTAGAGATGTGAGGGCTGGGGGCAGCCTCAGCTGTAGCAACCACAAGATGGTGGAGTTCAGGATCCTGCACGGAGGAAGCTGGACAATAAGTAGGATTACAACCCAGGACTTTAGCAGGGTGAACTTTGGCCTCTTCAAGGTCCTGCCTGGAAGAAGAATCTCATGGGGTAGGGCTCTAGAAGGCAGGGGGGTCCAAGAGAGCTGGTTAATATTCAAACATTACTTCCTCCAAGCTCAACACCAATGCATCCCTATCAGGAAGAAA